>MU227529.1:291093-314545 GCA_018584345.1 Thuja plicata | reverse complement strand
CCCTTATCTTGCTGATTTCTAACTTTGCTTTCTCAATTTTATCTAACTGCCCTTGGTAGACATTGTTACATATGTTCATGTCTTGCATCGAAGTGTCAACTGATTTTCTTATGCTATCTATCATTAGATCTGCCTCTTCTACCTTCTTGGTGTGCTCAGAGGTGAGCTTCACTCTGTCCATATAGTTAGCTATGACTCTCTTTCCTTTATCTGCCAATCCCTTCAATATAGATTGCCCAATCTTTAAGGAGTTCAATTCTAAGGTAAAGTTCTTTACCAAATCATCCAGTCTCTCCTTCTTGTATTCATATTCTACAATCTTAGTAGCAGAGTCTACTAAGCTTATGAAGTGTGACTTGAAGTTTGACAAAATGTTGTCCACATCATCAACTGATTGGACTTTGGCTATTTTCTGGTCAACCGACACTAAGTCATTCAAAATGTTCACCGTTTCCAAAAAGTGAGGGTTCCTCATCACTCTTTTTTCCTTTGCTTTTTCCATAGCAAGAATGCTGATTTTGATTAGGTCTTCTTCTCCCCATGCATCCAAACTTGCTGAATCAGGAGTTAACCTTGACAACAATGAGGTAGATGGTTGAGTGGATGGTGAGAATATAGTGTTTTGACTGGTATCCACATATTCAACCTTTACTAATTTATCTTTTATTAGCGTCTTGTCACCTTGAGTATCATCTTGAGTATCTACATTTATGTCAACCTGATCATTGATGGGATCTTCATCTTGTTGTGCAGAGGTATCATCAGTGCACATTTCTTCAGTTCTTACAAATGCCTTATCAACTTTGTCCATATCTTTTTCAGATGCAGTCATGGATATCTTGACATTGTCAACTACTATAGTGTCTTTTGAGCCTTTAATTGTATCAGAAGTTATTGTCACTATGGGCGCTAAGACTTGTGGACCTGTTATAGGCGCAATCTGAATTATTGGTTCTATAGCTTGTTTGGGAGGAGCTAGAGTAACTTTTGCTGTAGGTGCCATTGGTGGATACATGTGTTTGTCCATAAAGACTTGTGCAAATGCATTTTTAGTCTCCTTACCTATCTATTCATACTCCTTTTTCAAAAATTTTAGGGTCCTTTTTTTAGTTCTAAGATGAGGCCTCACTAGATCCAACAAAATAGCCTTCTCATCATGCAAGCATATAGGAAGAAGAGTATCCAATGTTTCTTCTCTTATCCTTGTGTCTTCCTCTATTGCATGTCTTTTCATTACCTCCAACAAGTTCCATAACTGATCTAGTATTACTATCTTGAGTTCAAGAGCTGTCTTCTTGAACTTGATCATATGAGATATGATAATAGAGTGTATCTCAGTTTTATCAATTTATTGATACTTGTCATAGACTTTAGGTAGTGTATCTAATCTCCCTTTGTTAACAATCTTGTTCCTCAAAACATTAAGACTGGGTCTAAATCCTACCTCAGGAGGAGCTTGAGTAATCTTAGCTTTGCTCTGAGTGTTCCTTGAGGATGGGCAGTTTGTAGGTGCTTGTTTTCTTCCTCTAGTTTTCTTTCTTGGTGTAGAAAGTGGAGATGAATCTAAGTCAATGGTGGTAGAGGGCGCAGAGGTGCTCTCTACTTTCTTCTTCTTCTTGATCTGTTCAGCTTTCTCAAGTTCTTTTGCAATCTTGGCATCTCTGGCTTTGTCAAGATCTTCTTGGGTGACTCCATGAACTTTCAGTATGTTGGATGTAATTCTGGATGCTTTCCTTTTATTATCAGCACTGTGTAAGACAGTATCCACTTCATTGGTCTTCTCTCTATATGAGCCTCACCTAGGCTCATTAGGATCTTTGGGTGCTGGAAATAGAACTTGCGCATATCCTTCTAGCACATGTTCTTCCACTTCATAACCAAGAGGATGAATCCATTTGGTTCTAGGTTCAACTGCCTCCTGTTGATGGGGTTTTGCTGACCGGGTCCGCCAACAGTCATAAGTTGTCACCAGGTTACGGGGATACTAGCAAACTCCGCCTATAAAGGTTGTCAAGGGAAATTAAATTCCCCAGGCCTTCAAGCACCTAGGTGTTGGGTCACGATGGTGTAGGGCTCGGTTGGGAGAAGTGACTATTTTCGAGGGGGATAGCTGGTTTCATCAACTCATTACCTCCGGAGATTCAATACAGTAAGGTTTCCCCTAGAATTCTACACTTAGCAAATAAAATGAAAAAGATCCTGTAGGGTTAGAAACATTTCATCTAACTATAGTCATGCTAAAATGTCTGTAACATCAATAATACTCTGATAGACTACACTAAATACCGAAGAAATACATAACCATCAGCTAGCATTTTATCAGTAGCGGGAGTAAAGAGGTCGTTAATTTACTTTAACATATTAGAGTAGAAGACATAAAGAACATTAAAACATGAAATACCATTAAATTAGAAGCAGGAATGCCAACAACATCATTGCCAAGAATTCTTCCTTCTTTATTAATGTTCCTTCCAGCAAGCACTGGTGCGTGATACAATGGTGGCTCTAGGGGAGCATTTGACTATATAAAACCAGAACAATGGAGCATTAAGATCTGTGACCTAAGATCAGAAATCACTTTTCTATTGCTATGGACAACAAAATCATTAATTTTGCTGACCCTTGGAAATGGGCCGGTCTGGCTATTTATACAACTCTCCTAACCCTAACCCTATTTTATATCATGCTTCAATAAAATACAATATCTGGGGGCCGGTACTACTTGTGCCATCCTACAAGAGACCTTGAGATGGAATAGGTCTGACAGGTCAGAAGAATAAGACAAGAATATATAGTGGAAGAATCAGTCTCGAGAGGAGAGCCAGCAAGGAGAAAGAAGAAAGTAGGTCCCTTGGGGATCGAGGCTACATGCCTCATAAATGGGAAATGCGGCACCCTATCTCCAATGTGCCAGGTGTACCTTTGAACGGTGCCTCAAGAAGACCATCCTATCAGAAGCCCAACTGTTAAGTCGATGCCTTCTTGATGTTGCCAACCACCTTCTAACATGCTTTTATTAACCGCTTCTGAAAGTGATCGGTCGGCCTCAGGGACCGGGACACAGATCACTTGAAAGAATACAAAATTTTGGATCCGAGAATCTGGGATCTGAGAAATTATGTCCCCAAAAGAATAAAGAATACTCGACACTTGAATTTTCCCCGGCCTCCGGAGAAAGCTCAAGGATGTTTATTATCATTGAAAGCCTGGAGGAGGCAGGAAATGCCATCTTCGTCTATATCTTTCAGGCTGGCCCTTCGGTGCTTGGCCACTTCAATTTGTTCCCCCAGGTCCGGAAAATTTTCTTTAAATTTGTTTTCCATTCTCGCCACATCATGACCACTAAGTATCATGCAGGTTAACTTTGCCATCTGGGCCCCATCTATCCCCTGTGGGGATTGATATCGGGACTGCATTATTTCATCAAAACTCCCCAAAACTGTATCTTCGGTGGTACATGTATCTGTGCTAAGGGGATCAGCCCCAGAAGTCTTTATTACAAATGACTTATATAAATTGGAAGAATATTTCACAGCATTTACCTTATCTTGTAGGGACCCTACCAGTTGCTTGATTACCTCCAATGTGAGGTCAATTCTGGAGTGCTGGGTTCTTAAAAAATTAAATGATTCATCCCCCAGAATTCCAGATTCAGAAATTGTATCTTCCCCCAGGGTAAGGAGATCTTCGAGCTCCACCTTCCATGCCTGGTAATTCTTGGCATCACCCTCCCATAGTTCAATAAGAATCTCTGCCTAGTGAATGACCTGCTGGGCCGTGTATAGATCTAGGAGAGTGGATACCAGGAAACGCTAGGTGTTTTCTATTTGCAGGGTGACCCATTCGTCCACTACCTGAGCTTTCTTCTTCATTACTCGCAGGGAGTCTATATCACTCTGTGGTAGATTTTATGAGGTGGAGACCCCCAGAGGAGCGGTATTGATGGGTCGAGCCAGCTCAGTAAGCAACCCCATAAGGCTTGCATTCTTTTCCTTTTCAGCTTTGAGCCTCTGGGCCTCTTTCTCATTTCGGGCCTCCACTGCCCTTGCTACCTCCTTAAGCAAGTCTATCTCACCTTGTTTTCCCCTTTTACCTAGTGATACCTCTACAACATTGTAGTCTCTGGGGTTCGCAGTTGCTTTATCGACATCTGGGGGAGGTGTTGCCACAACGGCAACTGTTTCTCCACCCGGCCCAGTTCAGAGAGTGTGAACTGTCTGGGCTTTCTTGGCCTTTGGTGGGGCTTGGACTTGGGCCATCATTTTGGCCAGGGAGAGAGGAATCGCTGGAGTGAACTGAGCTTTCCTTTTTCTTCTCTCTACTAGCCATTGAGGAGGCGGCGGTGGCTTTTCTGCAAGAATATGTTCCCTTAGTTCTTCCCCGGTGTCCTGCGGCTGTCGCTCCTTAGTGGCATGGACCTCATCTATTCTTCTCCCTGCCTCAACTTCTTCTGCAACAACATTCTCTTCATCAGCCTCTATCTCCTCAGCCTTGTCCTCTGCGTTGACTGCTACGTCTGGAATTTGGTAGGCTTCCTTGGGGATTTCTTCTTTATGCTATTCTTGTTTCTCTTCTTCTTCTACTATTAAGGCTTCTTCTTCCACCGGTATATCTTTTGGCAGTAGGGGAGGTGTTGGGCTGAGATTCAAAGTTTGGGCTGTAGTGATCACCTGCCTGAAGGTTGCTCCTGGGAGTGGCCCTTGGAACATGGTGGCTGGGATTACGGTTATTCCCGAAGGTCTGGTTCCCCTAGCAAATGCCATTTTTTCACCTTGTTTCTGTTGGTCCACTCCTGGACCTTGCATCGCTTGTGCCCCGGAGGAAATCTCCGAGTCTAGATCCTTTTCTTCTACCTGCCTCTCTTGTACCTGTGCAGTCTCTTGTTCAAAATATTCTTTCTCTACAGCCTCTTGTTCTGCCCCTGGGATCTCTGTCTCTACTTGCACATTGTCCCCCTGTAAATTTCTGAACTCATCGGTTGCAAATACATCAAATTCTTCTTGCCGAGGGGGACTGGCTGGGACTTCTGCAGGCTCTGTTTCCTTCTCCAGCTTTGGGGAACTGGAAGAGAGGATCTCTACTTGTGGTTCCTAGGACGTACCCAACCCCGGCTCTGTCTTAGGCTTTTTATTAAGCCTCTTCCTTTTGCGGGTAATCAAAGGTGGCCCTGCATCTCTTATTGCTACTTCCATGGGATCCACCCCCATTGCCCTCATCATTAGGGCTGCTAATGATGGGGAGGAAGAGGGACGAAGTGGCCCGGTCATAAATGGTGGGGTGGCCAGCCTCGTTATTAATTGCTCCCTCATCTGCTGGGAGGCTGCCACCAACTGCTTTATTTTCTCTGTAATGGGGACTTCTTGCGTAGAAGGGGTCATGTCTATTCTTTTTCCCTTATCTTCTCCCTGCAAAGAAGTCCCGACCCCCGGGGTCATTTTCGGTACCAGCAGCGGGGTTAACTTTGGCGCCGGTTGGGCTCCTTGGCGAGTACTCCTGGGGCACACCTTCTTGAAATAGGCGTGGCTTCACTCGACCACCTCTCGAGTGAAGTCTTCAATTGTAGGCCCTTCTTGGGCATCCCAATTTACTGGTGGAAGAGCTATTTTATCGATCCCCTTGGCCTTGTACTGGGGATCGATAGTGGGGGCGGCATCCGAGAAGTCTGCCAGGAATCTCTGGAGCTTCAGCTTTAGCATCATGCCGACCATCATCCTGACATAGTGCCGGCTCCGCACCTCCATGTCATCCTGGTAATCTGCCCAGAAGTCCTCTATGTGAGTGTGGTGCGGCTTCGAAGTCTGGGGCAGTGTCGTCGCTATCTTTCCATGCGGATCAAAATTTTTCTGTGCTAAATAAAATTCTTGTAAGTTATAACTTTTTAGCTCATTGTCCGCCTCCTTTGTGGTGGCCAGACTGCATGCGTAATTCCCATAGGTGATTGAGAATAGGATGTTGGGTATCTTTTTGAGGGCAAAGAGGGCATGCACCTCCATGATTTGTCTGTAATACTCCAACAGCACGATCTTGTCCCCACAGTGTTTGGGCAACAAGTAGGGTTTCCCAAAGAAGCCGGTGACCCTAATGTAAGTGTTCTCTTGGAACAAGATGTAGTAATGTCCATAACTATGGACCAATTTCATCGCCTCTGAAGACAGGCGATATCCAGTGTCCTGGGTGGGTGTAAGCAGATGGTAGTAAACAAACGCGTCGTTTACCCGACACAAACTGGGGAAGCTGGCATCCCATTAAATTTGTGGGAAATGGTCCCACAGTGCCTTTTGTCCAGGTCCAATCCCAAGCACGCTGTCTATGAGTAGGCCATGGGCGTGGGGCCTCTGTTGCGCTAGGGCCCAGAAAATATAAGAACTCATGTAGAACTTCTTCCTCCCATCCAGTTGAAGGAGCTGGGAGTCGACGTGGTTGGAGATTATTATTGCCTAGTCAAAGTATTCTCCCCTGGTGGAGATGTCAAGGAGGAAATAGTACATCCATCTAGCAAACTCCTGGGTGGAGGGCTGTCCAAAGACCCGGGCCAATGCTATTATCCCCATCTGAATGCTCTCTTTAAACTCAGAGTGGGGAATCTCTATCTTCATTATTTTTGGGTCCCTCTTCGGGGCCTTGAGCCAATGGGTATTCATGTATACCCAAGTGGCATCCTCCAGCTGTGTAAATTGAGCCAAGGCATCAGTCCTTGTAACCACTGTGGCTCTATAAAATTATGGGATTCCCAGGCTCGCCTGGAATGTGACTGGGTCGAGGGACACCAGTGGAGTGGGGTATCCTGTGGTATCTGTGGTTGTGAGCATAATGGCCCAAACAGAAGAGTTGTAGTTGGTTGCTAGTGTTAAGATAAGCTCCAGAGATTGCACGGAGCATGAAAAGAAAGCTGCCCAAAAGATTCTTGAGTTCCCGACGTTGATTGCTAATTGATCTCCAGCCTGTCACTAGATGTGCATTATTTTCACCAAGGCCTGCATCTCTGCCCATATTTCAACGTTGGTGTCAGTTATAAGCTTAACATTGGACTCAATCTTTGAGCCCATGATGACATTGTTCTGTACAAATTTTATTGTCAGGGGCATCTTCTCTAGGGCCTTCTCCATCTTAGATTTTACTACGGCCCTGGTTTCTGCTGCGGCGGGTAGCTCTGGACTTCCAGGTGGAGAAGATGCGGAAGCTTCAGACATGTTTGGAAGATAGACTCCAGGAACCTGCAAGGCAAAGCAACCGTTAGGACGTAACATCAAAAAAATACTCTGGGGTCCAGAGATCTTACCACCGTGATGCTTGCTTTTCTGAAAAGTTAGTTTCATACAAAGATAACCAAAAAGAAAAACACATCATAAACTTTAGATTATCCTTAAACATCTAGGTCTGGTGTTTTTATCACACTTGGTAAAAACACAGGTTGCATGATGGTAAGAGACCCGAGGCCCAGAGAAATAACCGTTGGTGAGGACATGTAAAAAGCCAAGTCATCAAGACCACGTGGGCGCCACGTGCGTATGTATTAAATAGAAGTTATGGCAATGACTGCGGAGCCAACTGTCCAAACGCGCAAAAAGTGGAATCCACTTGGATGGAATTGAATGTGCGCATGGGACATAAATGAGGGTCTGACAGACTTCATGGAAGAGAGAGAAAACTGCCTGTTTGAAACCGGCCGAGAGCCGAGTTTCAAACAGGTGGTTTTCTGTCCTGAA
Source organism: Thuja plicata (assembly GCA_018584345.1). NCBI lineage: Eukaryota > Viridiplantae > Streptophyta > Pinopsida > Cupressales > Cupressaceae > Thuja > Thuja plicata. The sequence goes on along the minus strand of MU227529.1, from coordinate 306,839 downwards.
ACTAGTTCAAGGGCAGAAAACCAGCAGCACAGGCAACTTGACCAGCTTGTCAAGTCACCCAGAAGGATATACATGAAGGCCAAGGGATATATACATGAAAATAGAAGGATATACACACCAGACTATACACAAATATAAACATATATACATAGATATACAATGCGGGAAGACGTCTGTAGAAAACCAGACAAGGGAGAAGCATATATATAGCTATTTTCATATTTACTAACGGACCACTTCTGCATAGGGGGCACACAACCCTCTGGAAGAGCTGACCCACCAACGGGTGGCAGAACCAGGAAATAGAAAAATAGGCCAAACGACAAAACAAAAAAGACAAACAAAACCAAATAAAATGGAAGAAAACCAGAGAGGAGAGAATGGAAAGACCAACCTGAGAATGCAGAAGGTGGAGGAAAGGGGTTACCGCAGGAGCTCTGCAATAGCTCGAGTTGTCAAATGGTCAGAATCACTACCACGGAGCACTCGCAATTGCCTGAAAGTGACTGGAAGTGTTAAGCATTGATTATCATAAACTCCCTACAAATGCTCTGTTAATCATTTTGAAATCGCTCTAAGTGCTAGAAAGTTTTAATCGCGGTAAATGTGAAAATGACAGATAAGTTCTATTTATACCCAGGGTAAAAAAGGTAATCCTCCTCCTTCCAGAAATCTCCAGACAAGCAGATCTCCAGACTCCGGGCCCAGGGATTCCCGCAATGATATCCTTAAGAACAAAATAGCGAAGAATCCCGGAGTCTGGAATCTAGTTTCCAACGAAGGACAAACTTTGGGACTGGAGTCTCAGAGGTGAAAACCAAACAAAAGAACACCGCACCGAGGAAGAAAACCCTGGAGAAAGAAAACAACAGGGAAAGAAAAACAAGGCAAAGCTGCAAGCAAAGAAACAAAAGAAAGAAAGAAAAAAAAGGGGGGACCCAACATTTTGCACACAAAATGTAGGGACGGGGATGCAGGGCATAACAAATGGTGACTATCTGGGACAAATGCCTTAGTGCATTTGAGAACTAAAAAATCTTTGGTTAGCAAAACTAGAACAAGCCACTCCCCGAAGTGTCTGACAAGCAAAGGGTAACATATCTAAGAGAATCCAACCACGCGGGAATCAGTCCAGAATCTTTCATCAGTGGTGTCGTGTGTGCTTTAGAAAGAAATTAAGCTGATGACCTCTGGGAGTAGAGAAGAGGCACTAATTACATCAAACCAGTCATCAATTTGCTCGCTTCTTTGGAGACCAGAGTTCCATCCCGCTTTTCCTCTTTGGTTATTTTGTGTGTTTCTAGGTGGGGAAGGCGGTACTTCTTTCACCATTAAGCTCAAGCTTAGCTAATTTTAATGGCGGTACTTCTTTCACCTATCCATCTATATTTAGATTGTTCAAAGAGGGGATAAAACTTCAGACCTGAGAAGAATTTCTTAAAGTTTTAGACCTGGGTCAACCAATTAGTAAAACCGATCTACCCTCAGTGTGTCCGATTACTTGTTCCTTATATTATTTTTGTTCACTAATTGCCAGACTCTCGGAGATAACACCCGATGGAGATTGCTCAAAATGTGCCACATCATGTAAAACAACCCTGGAGACCGGGCCAATTCCATAATGCTAAAGATAGATTCTAAAGTTCACCATGCCGTAGACACCGTACCGGAAACCAGAGTTATGTGAAGCATTCCAATTCCTGCAAGATGGAACAAAATGTTGGGGCCCAGAAAGAAAAACAAAAGTGACAAACAGAACAACAAGAGAGGACTACCCCGGAGGATAATCGACAAGGCTATTTACAAGGCGGCACCTCACAGTGAGGTACCCGGAAGAAATATTTACAAGGGAGGGGGATTTACATATAATACAACTTTGGACAAACTTACCTTATTCGAAATAATGCTTGAGAAACTATCCATTAACGGGAAATGTGATAGGTTCTCCGGTCAAGGTGTTGAGGCGGTAAGTATTTGCCCCACAGATTTCTGAGATTAGATATGGTCCAAGCCAGAGCCGTTGGAACTTGGTATGTTTCCCTTTCTTCTCTTAGGCATTGTCCCACAACAGGACCAGATCTGAGATCTGAAAAGCCTTGTACTGGGCTCTTCTGTTGAACCGCCATTTTACCACTACTTGATGATGCGCGAAATGTTTAAGGGCTATGTCTCACTATTCTTCCATTCGCACCAGATTTAAGAGTTGAACCTCCATAATGTTGTCCTTGTTGCTAAATTCCTGCATAAATTGTAAAATGGGGATCTATAAGTTAACTAAAAATACAGGGTTCTGACCATAAACCAGATGGAATAGGGATGTTCCCAGGGCGGCCTTGACACAAATGCGATCTGCCCAGAGGGAGAATTTCAACTTTTGATGTCAATCCTGGAGATTTTGTTCCAGCAAGTGTTTGATCACTTCAAGTAGATTTTTGTTCATTGATTCAGCAATGCCGTTCCCCTGGGCATAGTAGTTGCTGGAGAACTTCAAAGTGATCTTCTGATTATAGGTCCATTCGAGTAACTGCACTAAAGAAAACGTCGAACCATTGTCACACACCAGAGCAAAGGGAATTCCAAACCTTGTGATGATGTTTTCTTCCAGGAACTTGATAACTATGTCTATCATGTTATTTTTATAAGGTATAGCCTCAGACCACCGAGTGCAGTAATCAGTAGCGGTGAGAATGTATCGGTGGTTGGAAGATGAGCTGGGGTTGATTTTGTTGATGAATTCAAATGCCCACTGGGCAAAGGGTCTAGCCTCAAAGACTCATTGTAAAGGCATAGCCGAGTTACGCTCATGATGCGTCGTAGTTTGGCAAGTATGACATTTTCTTACGTGAGTGTAAACATCCTTGAATATACAGGGCCAATAGTACCCGACCCGAAGGATCTGATGGGCAGTGGCATTGGCTAAGCCATGCCCGGTTCCAAACTACCCATGAAATTCATTAATCATTTTCACAGCTTGGTCCCTATCGATGCACCGGAGGTACACTCCCTCATAGTTTCTGTGATAGAGCACAGAGTTTTTGATCATGAAGTGAGCGCTTCTCATCCACAGGGTGCAGCGTTTGTGGGGAGGCAATCCCTCTGGGCATTTATTATTTAGTAATAAGTATATCAAATCGGTATACCACGGGTCTTGAGTAATGGACTTCACAATGTAAGCTTGACATTCTATGCGAGGAGTCTCTTCTGCCATTGCCTGACCTAGTCCCTAGCCCTGGACTATCTTCATGGGTTGCATTTCTAAGTCATACTCCTAGAGGATGGCCATCCATTTCCCCCGTCTTTCTCCCAACTCACTCTGCATCAGCAGAGACTTGACGGCCTAGTCCGGAATGATAGCATATACCTTGCTCCGGAGAATATAATGCCAGAATTTCTTCACGGTGTAGACTAGAGCAAAGGCCTATTTTTCCAGGGATGAATACCAGACTTCGACGTTCTTGAAGGGGGAGCTCATGAAAGCTATTGGTCGTTCTTCCCCTTCGACCTTTTGAGTCAACACTGTTGCGGCAGAGTGTGGCGAAGCAAAGGAGTAAATGTAAAACGAAAGGGAATAGTCTGGACTAGCCAGGACTGGGGCTTCTGTTATTGTCTATTTTATCTGAGCAAACGCCCGCTTTGCTTCAGGACTCCACTCAATCTTGGTATCCTTCTTCATCATCTCGTTGAGTGGTTTGAGTATTTTTGCAAACCCTGTGATGAACCATTGTATGAAGTTGATCTTTCTGAAGAAAGATCGCATCTCCTTCTTGCTGCCAGGCATTTGTAAGTTCAGCAATGCCTCGACTCTCTCAGGGCCTATGGATATACCCTTCTCAAAGATGATATGCCCGAGCAACTTCCCCTCGGTGACCCTGAATATGCACTTCTTGGGGTTGAGGGATATTCCATACCGGTGACATCTCTCACAGATCTGGGCGAGATGGGCAGGATGATCATGCCTGTCCCAGGAAAAGATGGTCAAATCAGCCATATAGATGATTATGCACCGATTCACAAAGCCCTTGAATGAAATGTCCATAGCCTTTTGAAATATAGCCCCTGCAGTGATCAAACCAAAGGGCATCCTCCTATATGCAAATGTCCCCCACTTGGTGGTAAACGCTATTTTCTCTCTGTCCTCATACTTGACCATGACCTGGTTGTATCCAGAGTACCCATCCAAGGAGGACATCATCTAGGAGCCATTCACTATCTGCAACACCTCATCCAACGAAGGGAGAGGGTGATTATCTTTCTTAGAGGCCTTGTTTAAGTTTCAGAAATCTACGCAGAGGTGGATCTCACCGTTCTTCTTTCTCACTGGGACCAGGTTGGCAACCCACATAGTGTGCTGGATTGGGAAGATTATCTGAGCTGATAGCAATTTTTCTACCTCCTAATGAATCAGGGGCTCTATCAGGGGGTTGACCGGTCTTTGCTTCTGTCGAAAGGCCTCAGCATCAGGTTTCAAGGGAATAGTATGGGTCATGATGGATGTGTCATACATTTTCAAGTCTTCATAACCCCAGGCAATTATGTCGATGTATTCTCGGAGAACCGCGAGAATCTTCTCCTTCTCCTTAGGGGAACAGGAGGTACCAATGTGAATAATCTTTTCCTCACCGGACTGGTCGATGTTGATCTTTTCAAACTTTCCTCCCTCGGAGGAGGGTGACACCTTTTCCTTGGCCCGAGGGTCCGAGTCAAAGATTTGTTCTAGTGCGACCATTCCCTTCAGGATGGTATTAGTAGGTAGATCTATGATCCCATCATCTTCGTCACCCTATCCAGTATCGTCGTAGTCTCGTTCCTCCACTATCTAGTTTTCAAAGACGCCAACGTTCACCATAAAGGCCAAGATATGCTGATCGTCCTCAAAAACTTGAAAGTTGGTGATATTGTCTGGAATGGACGGGGTGGGGACCATCTCAACCAAAAATCTCTGAAGTCTCAAGCCAGCCATCAGCTCAAGTGTGCTGGTAGAAATGGCAAGGGCATCCAGGACATAGTTCCGTCATCGGGGAATGAGGTCAATGCCAAAGGCATTGAAATCCTCGATAAGGCTCCAAGCCTGATTGCCGTATGTGGCCAGCCTTTTGTCATGACATGTGTATTGACTCCAGACTTGTTTAATAATCAACTCTGAATCACCCAGAGCCCGGAGGTGGGTGATACCTTTCCTTAATGTGAATAAGAGTCCAAGGACCAAAGCCTCGTACTCTGTAACATTGTTTATATAGTTAAACTGTAGTCTGTAGGACATGAGAAAAGACTTCCCACATGGGTTGATTAACTCTACCCCAGCCCCGCAGCCTTGTTTGGATCAGGACCCATCAAATTTGAGGGTCCATAAGTCATTGTTCGTAATCTGGGGCTGGGGAGGGGGAGTAGTCTTTGAACTGTTGTTGGGAGACTTAGGGGTTCTCTCTTAGACCACCAGCTTGGGGGCAGAATTTTCCTCTAGAGGTGTTTGGATTTGGGATTCCCGAGGAGATGGTACCAGTAGAGTGCATCCCGTAGGGACACTGGGTCCCGAGGAAATAACCATTGCATGTTGTTCCTTTCGGAAGGTATCAAGGTGCCGGTTAGCGATCGATAGACATGGTCTACACTCAAGTTCTGAATGTTTCTGGTAGTGTACTCGGCACCAAGTGCCAGACAGGAGTGTGGCAAGGGTTGTTGTGGGGCCTTGAGAGTCTACCTCAGTTCTCATCTTTTCTTCTAGGTCCTGGGATCTCTATAGCACTACAAGATCCTCCCCAGGGATGAAATCGAATGTTAAGATTTCAAAGGGTCGGTACACCCCCAGGGAAGTCTCAGAGAAAAAGACCTCATTGACTCTCCCAACCTTGGTAAGGGCCTGTTTCATCCGCGGTTCACTTTCAACCTGGATCTTATTTGACTCTCCTTCCCACAGAAGCCATAAATGGGTGAAGTCGGTCAAAAAGTACCCATTCAAGGACTTAGACCAATTCTGACTTAATAACATCCTGTAAGTCTCTGGGATGTCCACCACTTGGATGTCAATGATGTTGGCTATCCTAGGGTCCTGGATAAGCTATATCTGGATGTTCTTCAACTCCCCCACCATTTTTACAGCAGTCTTATCCTGTTGGATTACTGCACCATTAGATGGGGTGGGGTGGAATCCGAGTTTCTGAAAAATGAATAAGGGCATGATATTACCTGAAGCCTCAGAGTCTACTAGGAAATTGTGTATATTTTTGCCTTGGATTTTTAAGCCTAGTAGGAAAGGAGGGTCCTCATTGTTTCCCTGGAAGACAGCCGCGTTAGCATCTTCGAATGAGACAGTCTTGGGCGGGTGGCTGACGGCTTCCAGGTTCCCTAAGAGCTTCAGGAGAGACTTCTTCTACTCAAGATAGTTTAACAAAACCTCCATCAAGGTCATGGAGGTTGTGGTCTATTCTAATGCCTTCGTAATGTCGAATCTTCCTCCCAGGAACTAGTGATTTTCCTCGGTGAGATCTTTTGCTTGGTTAGAGCTAGGACCTTTTAGAGGAGCAGGTCGATCAGTCATGTTATTCTAGGGAGGAGGCGTGTCTTTGATAGGGGGTATAGGTGTGTAAACTGGTCCTTTACCAACCTGACTCTGAGTATTATAGGGAGCCCGCTGGTTAGTAAAGGCATTGGCCTTGAAGGGCAGGATAGACTCATCAAAGAATCCCTACATATCAGATTCTTCTTCATCTTCCCCGGACGTTCCAAAGAAGATGGTGTCACAGGTAAAGGCATTGTGGGTTGTCTCTTCGACAGGAGGCTCTGGAGGGGTGGCATCATGCGACTATTGCCTGTCCAGTTGGGAGATCATGATGACCTTCTCCAAGGTGGCACAATTCACCTCGTTGTGTGAGCCCGTATCATGCAATATACACCAATTAGTCATGGGCTGGAAGTCTGCAAATGGTGTGAAATGTGATGGTCCAGCACCATTTTGGTTGGCATTTTGGTTCAGAGGCGAGCCTCCGGTGTTCGCGTTATTATTCCATTGCTGTTGATTAGGCCTAGGCCCATTGTTGAAGTTTCTTCCTCCGGCGTTGTTGTTTCCTTGGCTAGAGAAAATGTTTCCCCTCTGAGAATTTGAATTCTGGGGTGCGTAGGACCCCACCTTCAATTGGCCCATGTCCATAGTTAAGGTAGACAACATTTGCCAGAGGGATTTGACCTTGGCGGTCAACTGAGTGTTGGTGTCACAATGTGATGATTGTTATTGTTGTTGTCTTCCTGGGAAGGTGGCAGCGTTAGCCAGAGTCGAGGGCTGCAATCCTCCAGTCGCGGATGACTAAAAGAAGGGCACTCTGGATGATTGTGTCTGAGACTATTGTGCCTGCTGCAGTTGATTCCAAGGGAAAGCTTCCAGACCAAGCTCCATCTGAGTCTGAGTCGGATAAACATATCGAGCCTACTAGTCTATCAAGGGTGGCGGAGGATTCATCGCTATCGAGGGGGAAACCATTGCCAGATTGGGGTTGTACCCCCCGGCATACACAGTTCTGTCAGGGATCACGTTGAAAGGCGTACTCTACCCAATCCCACCTAGGGATTTGTTGAGGCCGTAGGACAACTCTAAGGCTAGGTTATAGACTTTTTCCAAGGTGTCCCGATCACCTGCGGTGGTTGTTCTCCAAAGGAGAGTGGCAATAAAAGGGTCCATCACTTTAAGATAGGTCTATATGGTTACTTCTGGGGATGGGATAAAAGGGCCCGTGCACCGCTCCAGGGCACGCTGAAACCTATAGTTAAATGCTGCAAGAGGTTCATTGGGTTCCTTTCTGATGGAGATGAACTGGTTGTGGGACCAGGCTGGGTCCACATGCACATGAAAGGAATCCAGGAAGGCATCCTCCATGTCCTGCCAAGTGTTTATGGAGTTGGTAGGCAGGTTAAGGTACCAGTTCAACTCACCTTGTCCTAAAGACAAGGGAAACATTCGAGTCACAACATCTTCATGTTGGATCCGGTATTGATTCATGACATCTTTGTATCCCTGTAAGTATTCTTCCACGGTTCGTGAGCCTAGGTGCTCATATCATGGGCAAATATTCTCCGAATGAGAGGGTAAATCGTTGGTTGCACCTGGAAAAGTGCCCATTAGGGACCCGGTGTTTCTAAAATACGCGGCCATTGGGGGAACTAAATTTTGGGTAGTTTGGGCACTGGTTCCTGGGATTTCCTGAGAAGTTTGGGTATTCTGAGGTATGCTGGATCCCTAGACAATAGCGGCTGGTATGACTTTCGAGGTCCTTTTCTTTTGAGCAGGAGGCTCAAGTTTGACAAACTTTCTGGGGTTCAGGGTAGACCTAAGGACTCTTTCAAATTTTGCTGGGGAGAAAGACCCAATCCCACTGAAGGCTTGACGAATAAAACTATAACTCGGGAAACCCTCAGGAGGTGTAAAATCAGAATCTCTGGAAGGGGACAAGTTCATGCCCTCCTTCTAGCACCATTTTCTGTTGACAGGGTTTTGCTGACCGGGTCCGCCAATAGTCATAAGTTGTCACCAAGTTCCGGGGATACCGGCCAACTCCGCCTGTAAAGGTTGTCTAGGGAAATTAATTTCCCCGGGCCTTCAAGCTCCTGGGTGTCGGGTCACAATGGCGCGGGGCTCGGTTGGGAGAAGTGGCTATTTTCGAGGGGGATAGTTGGTTTCTTCAACTCATTACCTCTAGAGATTCAATACAATAAGGTTTCCCCTAGCATTCTACACTTAGCAAATAAAATGAAAAAGATCTTGCAGGGTTAGAAACATTTCATCTAACTATAGTCATGCTGAAATGTTTGGAACATCAATAATACTCTGATAGACTACCCTAAATACCGAAGAAATACATAACCATCAGCTAGTATTTTATCAGTAGCAGGAGTAAAGAGGTCGTTAATCTACTTTAACATATCAGAGTAGAAGATATAAAGAACATTAAAATATGAAATACCATTAACTCAGAAGCAAGAATGCCAACAACATCATTGCCAAAAATTCTTCCTTCTTTATTAATGTTCCTTCCAGCAAGCACTGGTGCGTGATACAATGGTGGCTCCAGCGGAGAATTTGACTATATAAAACCAGAATAATGGAGCATTGAGCTCTGCAACCTAAGATCATAAATCACTTTGCTATTTCTATGGACAACAAAATCGTCAATTTTGCCAACCCTTGGAAATGGGCCGGTCTGGCTATTTATACAACTCTCCTAACCCTAACCCTATTTTACATCATGCTTCAATAAAATACAATATCTAGGGGCCGGTACTACCTGCACCACCCTACAAGAGACCTTGAGATGGAATAGGTGTGACAAGTCAGAAGAATAAGACAAGAATATATAGCGGAAGAATCAGCCTCGAGAGGAGAGCCAGCAAGGAGAAAGAAGAAAGTAGGTCCCCCAGAGATCGAGGCTAAATGCCTCATAAATGGGAAATGTGGCGCCCTATCTCCAATGTGCCAGGTGTACCTTTGAACAGTGCCTCGAGAAGACCATCTTGTCAGAAGCCCAACTGTTAAGTCGACGCCTCCTTGATGTTGCCAACCACCTTCTGACATGATTTTATTAACTGCTTCTGAAAGTGACTGGTCATCCTTGGGGACTGGGACACAGATCACTCGAAAGAATACAAAATCTTGGATTCAGGACTCTGGGATCCAGGAACTTATGTCCCCAAAAGAATAAAGAATACTTGACACTTGAATTTTCCCCTACCTCCAGAGAAAGCTCAAGGTTGTTTATTGTCATTGAAAGCCTGGAGGAGGTGGGAAATGCCATCTTCATCTATATCTTCTAGGCTAGCCCTTTGGTGCTTGGCCACTTCAATTTGTTCCCCCAGGTCCGGAATATTTTCTTTATATTCGTCTGCCATTCTCGCCGCATCATGACCACTAAGTATCATCTGGGTTAACTTTGCCATCTCGGCCCCATCTATCCCCTCTGGGGATTGATATCAGGACTGCATTATTTCATCAAAACTCCCCAAAACTGTATCTTTGGGGGTACATATATCTATGCTAAGGGGAGTGGATACCAGGAAATTCTGGGTGTTTCCTATTTGCAGGGCGACCCATTCATCCACTACCTGAGCTTTCTTCTTCATTACTCGCAGGGAGTCTATATCGCTCTGCGGTAGATCTTCTGAGGTGGAGGCCCCTAGAGGAGCAGCATTGATAGGTTGAGCTAGCTCAGTAAGCAACCCCATAAGGCTTGCATTCTTTTCCTTTTCAGCTTTGAGCCTCTAGGCCTCTTTCTCATATTGGGCTTCCACTGCCCTTGCTGCCTCCTTAAGCAAGTCTACCTCACCTTGATTTCCCCTTTTACCTAGTGATACCTCTGCAACATTGTAGTCTCCGGGGTCCACAGTTGCTTCATCGGCGTCTGGGGGAGGTGTTTCCACAACGAAAATTGTTTCTCTGCCTAGCCCAGTTCAGAGAGTGTGAACTGTCTGGGCTTTCTTGGCCTTTGGCAGGGCTTGGACTTGGGCCATCATTTCGGCTAGGGAGAGAGGAATCATTGGAGCAGACTGAGCTTTCCTTTTTCTGCTCTCTACTAGCCACTAAGGAGGCAGGGGTGGCTTTTCTGAAAGAATCTATTTTCTTAGTTCTTCCCCGGTGTCCTGTGGCTGTTGCTCCTTAGTGGCGTGGACCTCATCTATTCTTCTCCCTGCCTCAACTTCTTCTGCAACAACATTCTCTTCATCAACCTCTATCTCCTCGGCCTTGTCCTCTGCGCTGACTGCTGCGTCCAGAATTTGGTAGGCTTCCTCAGGGATTTCTTCTTTACTCTATTCTTGTTTCTCTTCTTCTTCTACTGCCAAGGATTCTTCTTCCACCGGTATATCTTTTGGCAGTAGGGGAGGTGTTGGGCCAGGATTCAAAGTTTGGGCCACAGTGATCACCTGCCTGAAGGTTTCTCTTGGGAGTGGCCCTTGCAATGTGGCAGCTGGGGTTATGGTTATTCCCGAAGGTCTGGTTCCCCCAGTGGATGCCATTTGTTCACCTTGTTTTTGTTGGTCCACTCCCGGACCTTGCATCTCTTGTGCCCCGGAGGAAATCTCTAGGTCTGGCTCCTTTGCTTCTGCCTGCCTCTCTTGTACCTGTGCAGGCTCTTGTTCAAAATCTTCTTGCTCTACAGTCTCTTGTTCTGCCCCTAGGATCTCTGTCTCTACTTGCGCATTGTCCCCCTGCAAATTTTTGAACTCGTCGGTTGCAAATACATCAAATTCTTCTTACGAAGGGTGACTAGCTGGGACTTCTGCAGGCTCTGTTTCCTTCTCCAGCTCTGGGAAACTAGAAGAGAGGATCTCTACTTGTGGGGCCTAGGATGTACCCAACCCCGGCTCTACCTTAGGCTTTTTATTAAGCCTCTTCCTTCTGTGGGTAATCAAAGGTGGCCCTGCATCTCTTATTGCTACTGCTTCCATGGGATCCACCACCATTGCCCTCATCATTAGGGCTTCCAGTGATGGGGAGGAAGAGGGATGAAGTGGCTCGGTCATAAGTGGTGGGGTGGCCAGCCTCATTATTAATTGCTCCCTCATCTGCTAGGAGGCTTCCATCGACTACTTTATTTTCTCTATAATGGGGAATTCTCGCACAAAAGGGTTCATGTCTATTATTTTTCCCTTATATGCTCCCTGTGAAGAAGTTCAGTCCCCCGGGGTCATTTTTGGTACCGGCGGCAGGGTTAACTTTGGCGTCGGTTGGGCTTCTTGGTGAGTACTCCCTGGGCACACCTTCTTAAAATAGGCATGGCTTCGCTCGACCACCTCTCGAGTGAAGTCTTCAATTGTAGGCCCTTCCTGGGCGTCTCAATTTACTGGTGGAAGAGCTATTTTATCGATCCCCTTGGCCTTGTACTAGGGGTCGATAGTGGGGGCGGAGTCTGAGAAGTCTGTCGGGAATCTCTGGAGCTTTAGCTTTTGCATCATGCCGGCCATCATCCTGACATAGTGCCGGCTCTGCACCTCCATGTCATCTTGGAAATTTGCTTAGAAGTCCTCTATGTGAATGTGGTGGGGCTCTGAAGCCCGGGGCAGTGCCGTCGCTATCTTTCCATGTGGATCAAAATTTTTCCATGCTAAATAAAATTCTTATAAGTTATAACTTTTTAGCTCATTGTCCACCTCCTTTGCGGTGGCCAGGCTGCATGTGTAATTCTCACAGGTGATTGGGAATGGGATGTTGGGTATCTTTTTGAGGGCAAAGAGGGCATGCACCTCCATGATTTGTCTGTAATACTCCAACAACATGATCTTGTCCCCACAGTGCTTGGGCAACAAGTAGGGTTTCCTAGAGAAGCCGGTGACCCTAATGTAAGTGTGCTGTTGGAACTGGATGTAGTAATGTCCATAACTATGGACCAAGTTCATCACCTCAAAAGACAGGCGATATCCGGTGTCCCAGGTGGGTGTAAGAAGATGGTAGTAAACGAATGCATCATTTACCTGATAGAAACTAGGGAAGCTGGCCTCCCATTGAATTTGCAGGAAATGGTCCCATGGTGCCTTTTGTCCCGGGCCAATCCTGAGCACACCATCTGTGAGTAGGCCATGGGCATGGGGCCTCTGTTGCGCTAGGGCCTAGAAAACATAAGAACTCATGTAGAAGTTCTTCCTCTCGTCCAGTTGAAGGAACTGGGAGTCGACGTGGTTGGAGATTATTGTCGCCCAGTCGAAGTATTCTCCCCTGGTGGAGATTCTAAGGAGGAAATAGTACATCCATCTAGAAAACTCCTAGGTGGACGGCTGCCCAAAGACCCGGGCCAATGCTATTATCCCCATCTGAATGCTCTTTTTAAACTCAGAGTGGGGAATCTCTATCTTCATTTTTTTTGGGTCCCTCTTCGGGGCCTTGAGCCAATGGGTATTCATGTATACCTGGGTGGCATCCTCTAGTTGTGTAAATTGAGCCAAGGCATCAGTCCTTGTAACCATTGTGGCTCTATCAAATTGTGGGATTCCCAGGCTCGCCTGGAATGTGACTGGGTCGAGGGACACCAGTGGAGTGGGGTATCCTGTGGGCTCTGCGGCCGTGAGCATAACGGCCTGAAAAAAAGAGTTATAGTTGGTTGCTAGTATTAAGATAAACTCTGGAGATTGCACGGAGCACAGAAAGCAAGCTGCCTAGAGGATTTCGGAGTTCCCGACATTGATTGCTAATTGATCTCTAGCCTGTCGCTAAATGTGCATTATTTTCACCAAGGCCTGCATCTGTGCCCATGTTCCGACGCTGGTGTCGGTTATAAGCTTAACCTTGGACTCAATCTTTGAGCCCATGATGACATTGTTCTGTACAAATTTCATTGTCAGGGGCATCTTCTCCTGGGCCTTCTCCATCTTAGTTTTTACTGTGGCCTTATTTTCTGCTGTGGGAGGTAGCTCTGGACTTCTGAGTGGAGAAGATGCGAACACTTCAGACATGTTTGGAAGATAGACTCTGGGAACCTACAAGGCAAAGAGACCGTTAGGATGTAACATCAAACAAATACTCTGGGGTTCGGAGATCTTACCACCGTGATGCTTGCTTTCTTGAAAAGTTAGTTTCATGCAAAGATAACCAAAAAGCAAAACACATCGTAAACTTTAGATTTTCCTTAAACATCCGAGTCTGGGGTTTTTATCACACTTGGTAAAGACACAGGATGCATGATGGTAAGAGATCCGGGGCCCAGAGAAATAACCATTGGCGAGGACGTGTAAAAAGCCAAGTGATCAAGCCCATGCAGGCGCCACGTGCGTAGGTATTAAATGGAAGTTATGGCGATGACGGCGGAGCCAACTATCCAAATGCACGAAAAGTGGAAGCCACTTGGCTGGAATTGATTATGTGCATGGGACATAAATGAGGGTCTGACAGACTTCATGGAAGAGAGTGAAAACCACCTCTTTGAAACCGGCCGAGAACCGAGTTTCAAACAGGTGGTTTTCTGTCCCGAAACTAGTTCAAGGGTGGAAAACTAGCAGCACAGGTGACTCAACCAACTTGTTGAGTCACTTGGAAGGATACACATGAAGGCTGAGGGATATATACATGGAAATAGAAGGATGTACACACCAGACTATACATAAATATAAACATATATACATAGATATACAACGCGGGAAGACGTCTGCAAAAAACCAGACAAGGGAGAAGCATATATATAGCTATTTTCATATTTACTAACGGACCACTTCTACATAGGGGGCAAAAAACCCTCTAGCAGAGCCGACCCACCAACAGGCGGTAGAACCAGAAAATAGAAAAATAGGCCAAACAACAAAATAAACAAGACAAACAAAACCAAACGAAACAGAAGAAAACCAGAGATGAGAGAATGGAAAGACCAACCTAAGAATGCAGAAGGTGGAGGAAAGGAGTTACCGTGGGAGCTCTGCAACAGCTCGAGTCATCAAATGGTCAGAATCACTACCACAGAGCACTCGCAATTTCCTGAAAGTGACTGGAAGTGTTAAGCATTGATTATCATAAACTCTCTGCAAATGCTCTGTTAATCATTTTGAAATCGCTCTAAGTGATAGAAAGTTTTAATCGTGGTAAATGTGAAAATGATAGATAATTTCTATTTATACCCGCGGTAAAAAAGGTAATCCTCCTCCTTCTGGCAATCTCCAGACAAGCAGACCTCCGGACTCTGGGCCCGGGGATTCCCGCAATGATATCCTTAAGAACATCATAGTGAAGAATCCCGGAGTCTAGAATCCAGTTCCCAATGAAGGACAAGCTCTGGGACTAGAGTCCCGGAGGCGAAAACCAAAAAATAGAACACCACACCGGGGAAGAAAACCTTGGAGAAAGAAAACAACAGGGAAAGAAAAACAAGGCAAAGCCGCAAGCAAAGAAACAAATGAAAGAAATAAAAAAAGGGGGGACCCAACATTTTGCACACAAAATGTAGGGACGGGGATGCAGGGAATAACACCTCCTTGCATGTGCAATCAATTTCTACCATGAAGCATATGGTATCCTTGTATTTGTCAACTATCTTCTCAGATAATCTATACCTATTCTGCATTTTGATTCTGAATGTCTTTATATCCATATCCATGGCATCCCTTGCACTGATTTCTAATGTGACCTTGAGTGATATCTGAGACATTTTAGGTTTTCTTCTGTCTAGGTAGAGGTTCGCAATCTTTCCAACTATGTGGAAATACAAGTAGATGATTAGAGATCCAAACCTGAATGTCTTGCTTCTATCATGTTTGATGATTTAGATGTTGTCAATCAATTCACCGTGCAAGATCTCACATAAGTTGTATTGAGTGTTATCCTTCACCATTCTGATAGCTGCTAGGACTGTTGTTGCAGAGACATTGTTCAATCTGCTGGCTTTCTGAAACTTATACCCTAGTATCATTGTCAGAAGTTTTATATCATCTTCTTTGATAGGGTCAACTGTCATTCCACGCTTGTCACTTCTGGATAGACAAACTTGTTCAATCTGGTTTTTGACATCCTTGCCAGTGGGAAAGAGTGGTCTCGTCCTGGGAATTCCAATTAATTCATGAATTAGGTCTATGATGATATGCACAGGGACCTCACCAATCTAGTAAAGATCATCATGTATTATGCTCAACAAAATCTTTACCCATTCAGACTCATGAAACTCATGCACATTAGAATACTCGAAGATAGGGTTATCAATCAAGTGCATGAATTCATCTTTGAATGTGTAGTCAGGTTTCATCATGGATGCCATATGAGTAGCTATTTTGACATCTCCTACTGTTTCCTTCTTACA
>MU227529.1:262398-276602 GCA_018584345.1 Thuja plicata | reverse complement strand
TGATCCATTTGAATGCTCAAGTGTGTCCTAATGGGTCATAGGACCCCTTAGGACACACTTGAGCATTCAAATGGGTTGAAAGGGGTCATGGGGTCTTCCTAGAGGTCCTACTACACCTTATCATGTACTACTCAAAGACTTCATTAGCAGGCCGAGAATCAGATTCATTGTTTTGGAGGAGAAAATATATCTGCTCCATCATTTCAGGCTGCAAAATCATTGTTAGAATGTTCAAATGTAGGTAATGATGATGATAATGCGGTGAACGTGAAGAGGCACAAAGATTACTTCACGGCCGAGCGCAATCGACGTCAGAAACTGAATGAAAAGTTAATTGCTTTGTCAACTCTGGTTCTTGGCATAAAGAAGGTGATGGAATATTAATCTACCCATTTAATTTCTCTCCTTTACTTGGATTTCAATTTAATGGAAAAAACTGATAATATAAATGTTTAGGCAGGACAGTAAGATAAAATTATGTTTTTCATAAGATTATTTTGTTATTTGATATAAGAGCATGAATTTTTAGTTGAGATAATTTTGATTAAAGGTCTATAATTAAAAGTATTCATTTTGTTAAAGTTATTTTAGATAAGATGGATAAAATAAGTATTCTTTTTATAATATTTTTTATACCATTCAGGAGATCATTTTACTATTTTGATTTGGAATACAAATCTTAGAGTGAATTTGAAGTGTTGGTGGTAGTTAAATAAGGAGAGTGTGCTAAGTGAGACTATAAAGTACGCAAAGCATCTACAAGAGAAATTAAATGCATTTGAGGAGAAAGAAAGAGGAGATACAACCTTTCAACTTCAACTTCAAACCAAGTGTTGTAGTGAGGAGAAAGAAAGAGGAGATGTAGAGATCAAAGTAAGACTTACCCAAAACAAATTTTTGATTGGCATATACTACAATGCCAGGAAAGGTTTGCTAGTAAAATGTCTCATCTAGCTGGAAAATCTTGAGCTTTCAGTTGAGAATGCCAGCATATCTTCATTTGCAGAAGAAACACTTCATCTCACTTTTACTGGGAAGGTTACTACATTACACTCTCAAAATTTACAGTTTTTGTACTTTCATCTCACTTTTACTAGATAGGTTACTACATCACACTCTCAAAATTTACATTTTTTGTACTTTCACCAATTGCAGATAATAATTAAGAAATTTGAGTACAATTGCAGGTGGAGAAGAAGAGTGGGTGCAACCTAACCATTACGGACATAGTGGAAACTTTACAAGAATTTTTCAGAGAGATATATTGAATAGGCAGACACTAATCTCTATTTGTAATTTTTTTGTGGTTTTCCACTACAAAACATGCAGATCATGAAAAACAAATGCTGAAAATCTTGTGAAAATCTATTGTGTTTTCCATTTTTTGAAATCTGGTAAACTATGCATTTCACATGGAGGATAACCGCGTCCAATTGAATAATAAGGGCTGAAACTACTTGTATGTTATGGTCAATATATCAACATTTTATAATGAGTTTGGTCACTATCATAAATTTTTCCAATTGTTAGACAAGACATGCTACAAAATGTTAGTCACACCAGGCATGTTCTGGATAATATGTTAATATTCTATAATGAGGTTGATCACTTTTAATTATTCCAATTTATTAAAGACACTATCATAAAGTATTAGCTATGTTGTAGTCAACATGTCAACCTTTTATAACGAGGTTGGCTCTTATTATAAAGTGAATTATACATGTAATTTTTTCATTAGGTTTAGTTAAAGTGACATACTTTTTATTTTATACGAGAACTTATGAATGAATTTAAAAACCTTGTATTATTTGAACTGGATATTTATAATAGTTACAATCTCTTATGATATTTATTTATATTTGAGATGTTGAGATCAAGTGGTTAAAGTCTTGATTTTTGTTTGTAAAGTTTTAATTTTAAATTTTTAAAATGATGTTCAATATAGAATTCAAAGTGGTGACTCTTGGTCTTTAATTATTTGCCTTCTATTAGTAATTTTTAGATTTTTTAGAGTAACAACCAACATGAAATTCAAAGTAGAGATTCTTGGTCATTCATTATTTGGCTTGTAGTAATAATTTCTAGGTTCAAATCCTCAAAAATACATTTTTAGTGGAATTGTAAGTGGGGACTCTTTGTCTTCCACACTGACTCTTAGGTCTTCTTCCAATCTTTGACTTTGTAACCCTTGATCTTCTTAAAGAGCTAGATATTTGTATTACTTTGGCACATAATTTCCAAATAGAATGAGGTTTGTTGTTGGTACATAGTTTCCAAATAGAAAATGATTCAAATTGGAAGTAGTAAAAGTTATTGTCACAACTCAAACATGAAAATGGTCAAAGTGGAAATTGTAAAAAAGTTACAATTCAAACAAGAAAATGGCTCAAGTGGAAAGTGAGTTTCCAAATGAAAAATGATCCAAGGGGAAGTTGGTAAATTTTTTTTTATCATGACTCAAATATGAAAAAAAGTACAATTCAAAAGGTAAAAATTATCGTCTAAATTCAAACATTAAATGGATGGAAATTGATGAAATATTCAACCTTTTATTTTCAAGGTTCAACTTACTAATCTCCCTATTAACTCATGCACCCATAAAAATAGTAAATATTTAGAAGATATTTTATAAAGGAAAAAAATCAAAAACTATGTGTTGAGTACCATTATAAAGGCAAGGCCATACTAAAGAAAATAAAATTAAAAGTAAACTTTAATACTCAATATAAATCAAGTTATATTTTAATAGGTAGAGTGATAAAAATAATTCTAAACTAGATTCAATTATATTGCAATGTAGAATATATTAAAAAATAATTATATTGAACACTGTAAACATTCTTACGATTTAGGAAAAACTTAAACTTCAATATTATTGGTCAGGGGAAAAGTGCATAGTTACACTTTATTCTAATATTTTTATGTTAAGTTTAGCCATGTCTTTAAATGATGTTGATTATATTTAGTTTGGGTCATTTATGTACAAAAGCCAATGAAAATTAGAAAATATTCCTCTATCTATAGATTTTAATCTTCATTGACCAATACACCTCTTCTCGTTGTAATTCACACATCCTAGATTACTCAACTATTCAACTACTAAGGGTTGGTGTAATAAATTGGGAGACCATAAAAAGACAAATCAATTATTTTGAAGAAAATGCAATTGTTTTACATATAATGTGCACACGTTATATAATATGTGCATGTTATATAACATACTTACATTATATCTAGTCTATAAAGAAAAAACATAACATAGAGAACAACTTGAAAATAAAATAATTGTGATTGATTGAAAATAAAAAAACCAAAACATAAGCATATTTGGATATCTAAATACATTTCCAAAACTTGCCCAAATTTTTTTCCAATGCTACATCACAAGATAAGTATGTGGTCCAGTTTTTTTGCATTTTTTTAATGAAATAGATATTTTTAATTTTTGTAAATTTTAATATTTTAGAATGTATTTTTTTACTAGATCCTCTAAACCATAACTCATAACCTAACATAGATTAATAAATGCTTAAAGATAACATTAATTGAATATCGTATGATACTTAATAAAAACCCCAAACAAATCCAAAAGGTTTTATTAGGGCATTTAGAATAAAATTCTAATAATAGAATTAGTTTTAGCATTAAAAGAATCCACAGTAACCCGCACCATGTACCACCCGCTTCATCATTAGAAGTAATGATGACAGTAAGTTGACATAGTGATGAGTCAAATCCATCAATAGAAAACACATAGAGATGCATGTCACTGATTTTATACAACTACATTAGGGGAGAGGACCCAATACCCACCCAGGCAAACTTTGTGCACCTAGAACTCCCAAACTGTAAAGCAAATTTCCTCAATTTTTTTGGTGTGTCTCCGTAGGTGAGTCGAGAGCTTAAAGCTAAGGTTTCAACGTTTGGGTATTTGTGGATATCTTTGTAGAGATCGTCGAGTGCAAAGTGTTCAAAAAGTGCCATTTCAAAAGTGGCGCCCACTACCCACCCCCAAACCCCCCAATAGTCGACAATAAAATATTCAAAACATAATCACTTTAGACCTAATAACCGGTCGCTATTGCACCCATGACCAAATTTTCACTTTATTATGATATATTAATATTGTTAGAGAAATCCATTGTTTTTGTTTGTGTTTCTAAATGTAAGTAGACATGTTTTAATTTTAATAATGATGTAACCTTTTTGGTGCAAATTGATGTGTAATAGAAATAAAATTATACCAATAACCGTGCACCGGTAGTGTTTAGTTAATAGTGTCATGGTGCACAGCTATTGGGCGTGTTACTAACACTTATTTGGTTTTTGTGTGTGTAGGAAATGACCAATTTGAAGTTGGTTATTGGAGGGTCTCTATGACAAAACCCTATCATGGTTATTGGGTCGCTATCACGGCTATTGGGGGGTATATCGATTATGGGTCCTCTCCCCTATTCTATTATGAAGTGAATTAAAATGAGAGGAAAAAGACAAAAAAGAGTCAAACTTGTGATCTTTTTATCAATCCCAAAACTAATGCATCCTAAAGAGATCCATTTGCACATCTCTTGGAATCACCATATATAATTTCTTTGTTTCATTTATCAATTACATTTATAATTTTATAACTTTCTTTCTTACAAAAAAATCTTGATTATGCATCTATTTCAAATGTCTAACAATTAAAAGATAATCTAAGATTAAAACTCAAAAATTTAAGTCATGAGTGGTACAATTATTAAAGATTAATGAAGGCAACATTTAAAAATCAAACAAAACTCCAACAATTTAACAACTATGACATAAAATCTCTTCCCATTACAACTCTTCCTTACTGTGGGAAAACCTCAAAAGTTTAAGTCATGAGTGGCACAATTATCAAAGATTAATGAAGGTAACTGATGACATGTAACTAATTGAATGTTTGAAGATGTTAAGTTGGTGACACTGAAATGCAGAAAGATAATGCAAGACATTAAATATGTTAATGGGTTGTGTTGTCATTGATGTCAACTTGATATAATTTGATTGGTTATATTCAAAGTATCAAAGACTTTAGAAAATCAAAGAGATAGAGACTATGCTTTCAGTAATGCAAAGATGACCAGCATTCAATAAGTGACTACAAACACCGACGGCTAGTGGAACCTGAAGGACAGAGAAAAATGAGAGCAAAGTCATAGTAATGCTTGAGCAAAGAAACCAACAAGAATTACCAACGAGGAGAATCAAAAGCATTACCGACGACCAGAATTATAGTATTAACCAAAGGATAGACAACATTGATGGAGAAGCCCGAGGAGAATTGAAGTGTTGACCTAAGCTAACAAGACATAAAACACCAAAAGGAACTGAAGTTTAGAAATGAAAAAATACTTAGCTGGCAGAGCTAAAGATAGACTTAACTGATTGTTAACATTTTTTTCATCGAAAAGTTAAATCCAGAGATAAGTAAAAGATTTAAAGTTGTTTTATCCAGTTGGCAAGGAGATTTCTACGAGACAAAACATGAGTTATGCTTTAAATCAAGATTGGCTAAAATTGCAGATCACACCAAGAACAAGAAAATTAAGAACAAAGAAATGGTGATATCATGTCTATCAAGAGACAACTTAATTCATTATGAAAATAGGGGAGTGAATGGGAAAATAGGATGCTCAAAATAAACTGATGAAGAAAAATTTCATACAATCCTAATCATTCAAGCTGGGGAAAGATCTAAAGATTTCTGCGGACAATGAGCAATAGAGAAACACAGCATCACCGATCCGAAAGAATTGGAGCAAAGGTATTGAAAAGATACAATGATCAGAAAGGTATAATGATCTTGCAATAGATCTGAAAATCTGTATATATAAGTTGTATATGTGAACAGATCATTTAATGTTTCAGTTTAACCATTGATTCAAAAATTCTCTTAACCAATTAGGATTTAAAGATCCTTTCTATATTGAGATACATCCCAAGGAGTATCAAAAATTTTGATCATGAAGATAGTATAAGATGCCAAATACCATTTGACAAACTACACTGGGTTTGGTCATAGAAGGTAGCATAGAGATGCTCGATATAAAGTGACAAACTAATCTATTAAATCCTCTAACAAGGTCACACCTAATAGTGTGTTTGTAACCTTTAACATGGTTGGTTCTTCACTAAGCTCACTTCAGAAGAGTGAAAATTAAGGATTACCGGTCCAAAGTGGTTTTTCCCTTCATAGGGTTTCCACGTTAAAATCCATATGTCAATGTTTTTATGAGTCATTACTTTAGTGTTTTTCACTACACATAACTAATCTGGATTGATCGGTATACACTAAGAAATTTACTATTTTTTTTTAAATGAAAGATTTCTATTCGGTAAACATTAAGAATAAGGTTTAACAAAGAACTCCGAGCAGTAGTTATTTGATAAGTTTATTTGAAGGCATACATCTTGTAGGAAAGAAGATAACTAGAGGCTTAATATTGTGGTACTACATTTTTGGGTTGATTTATTGGAATATTTTTGAGGCCACTAATTCACCACCCCTCTCAGTTATTCTAACAATTGGTATTATAGCTTTTATGCTTAGAAAGGGAGTTTAATAGCTCAAGCTAAAGATCACAAGATGAAAAGACGAGATGTGCCCAAGTTGAATAAAGAAAACTTTGCATCATGGAAAAGAAAAATCAGACTCCACCTATCATGTATTGGCAATGATGTTACTCAACACCTTGATACTAAATATCTGTTGCCTACAAGACCTCACACTCTTGAGAAATTGAGAGAAAAGAATGGGCATAATTGCATGATGATAGAGCTTTCTTCCTTACTCTCCGATGTTGAGTTTGAAGATGTCAAAACCTACACCTCTGCGAAGAAAATGTGGGATAAATTGAAGCTGGTACATGGAGGAGATGCTAATGTACTAAGAGCCAAGGTAGAAATCCTAAGAGGGAGGTTTGATGATCTAAGGATGAAAGAAGGAGAAATATCACTTAGTATAGCTGTAGAATAAAAGAGGTAGTCAATGCTATCTGAGGAGTTGGAGGTGTACTTGAAGAGGAGACAGTGGTAAGTAAAATATTAAGAGCCTTACTGCGTGTATATGCTATTAGAGTATCTGTTATACAATAAATGAGAGATGTTGCTAACAATACAGTTACTCTAGATAGTCTGATTGGTAGAATAATTTCATTCGACATGAATAACTTTGATAATAGTGTCTTACCATCTATAGAGTCTGCATTCAAATCTTCTTTGAAAATAAGCAAGTGAAGTCATAGACACACTATTAGGAATGATAGTGAAAGTGATAATGGGGATCAAGGACTTGATGAGATTGAAGCACTAATGGTAAGCAGATTGCAGAGAGGAAAAGGAAGATATAAAGGTAAATTACCACTTATATGTTTTAATTATAAAGAGGTTGGAAACTTTTCTACAAGATGTCCTAACAGAAGAAAAGATGACAGAAGTAATGAAAGAACATATGAAAAAAAGTTTGACCGATGTGATAATAGAGATTATCCAAGCAACTAACAATCTGACAAAAGAGACACCCGAGACTACAAGGACAAAGGGAAGAAAGCTTGTTACCTAGCTGAGAACAGAGCTGATGACACTGACAATGAATCTGAAGAAGACATTGAGATGGTATTTGTAGCCATGAAGGATGATTCAGACGAAGAAGAGAAAGGTATGTAGAAAATGCACCCATATATAAGGTTAGTAAGAATGATGTCTGGATCATAGATAGTGGTTGCACTCACCACATGGCTGATGATTTAAATTAAAGTTTGAAACTTTTGAATAAGTTATAATGGTGGTTCAGTAAGAATGGGTAATGACACACCTTGTCTAGTTGAAGTGAAAGGAACTATAATGTTGAATAACCTGATCAAATGTTAAAATTATTACTGGGTAAAAGGACTGAATTATAATCTATTAAGTGTTTCACATCTGAACAATACAAGTCACCGAGTAGCATTTGATAATAAGAAGGCAAAGATATTCAATGATTCAGGAAGGTTGATCGGAACTGGTGAGAAGACAAAAGGTAACCTTTTATATCTTGATGAAATTAACACCACTTATTTGATGGCTAGAAATGAAGACATATGGTTGTGGCACAAGAGATTGTGTCATGTGAATTTTTACTACATGATAAAGATAAGAAATAAAATAAAATTCAGACACTTACTGAGCATGTCTAAGACGGAGCATATCATGTGCAAGAATTATCAAAAGGGTAAGATGAAAAAGTCTAGCTTAAAAATTAAAGTCCATACATCTAATTCCATTCTAGAATTAGTCCATACTGATCTATGTTGACCCATGAGGACAAAGAGCTACTATGGAGATAGGTATTTCATTCTCTTTGTAGATGATTATTCTAGAATGATGACAGTTATGTTTTTAAAAGATAAATCAGAAGCATTCAAGATATTTAAATGCTATAAGGCTATGGTAGAAAAAAAAAGTGGTAAGGAATTGAAATTCTTAAGGTCAGATATAGGAGGGGAGTTTACTTCAGATGAATTCACTAATTTTTGTAATGAGCATGGAATTAAAAGATAGGTTTCTGCACCGAGAACACCACAGCAAAATGGAATTGTTGAGAGGACAAAAAAATCCATTGTTGACTGTGCAAGAACATTAATGATTGATAAAAGCATCACTCAAACTTTCTGGAGGGAAGCTATCAATACTGTTGTCTACACACTAAAAAGAGTACAATTGAAGAAGGACACAAAGAAGACACCCTATGAGCTTTGGTATGGTTACACAACCAATGTAAGTTACTTGAGAATATTTGGTAGTCAATATTATATTTTGAAAGATGAGAGAAATGGTAAGCTTGACTCCGAAAGTGATGAAGGTATGTTTCTACGGTATTCCACAAGAAGCAAGGCTTATAATTGTCTTAACAAGTCATCTAACAAGATCATTGAAAGTGCAAATGTGAAAAGAGATGAATTTGCATAAAAGAATGATAAGGAAAGAAGAAAAGAGCCAAAGGACTACAAAAGGTTTTTTTACACCGAAGAACCTGACACTCTACCCAAGCAACAGTGTATTGCTCCCAAGAAACAAAACATTGTACCCGAGCATCAGGCTGCAATTATTGAAAATCAGGAAAAACATCAAGATGATGTTCTGAGCGATAGAGATCAGAATGATGAACACAGAGCTGAACTGAAGCTTTCCAAGTATGTCAGAAGATATAATCTATAGAATCAGATCATAGGATACAAGAAGGCTAGAATGAGAACAAGAAGTAAGTCACTAAACACTAGATGTTTACTTTGTGATTTTGAGCCTAAATCTATTATTACTGCACTTGAAAATGAAGAATGGGTAAGTGTTATGAATGAAGAAATAGAACAGATTGAGAAAAACACTATGTGGACACTAGTACCAAGGCCTAATGACAAGAATGTCATTGGTACCAAATGGATATTCAAAACAAGCTGAATGAGATTCGAGAAGTCACTAGAAATAAAGCAAGATTAGTATGCAAGGGGTATGCACAAGAAGAAGGTATTGATTATGGTGAAACCTTTGCACCCATTGCTAGACTAGAAGGAGATAGAATCTTACTTGCTTATGCTGCATACAAAGGATTCAAGGTATACCAGATGGATCTCAAATTTGCATTCCTAAATGGAATACTTGAAGATGAGGTATACATTGAACAACCAGAAGGGTTTGTTGATCCAGACAAGACAAACATGGTATGGAGACTACATAAAGCCTTGTATGGATTGAAAAAAGCACTGAGAGCCTGGTATGAAAGACTTCACTCCTATCTCATTAGCATTGAATTTGTAAGAACAAGTGAAAATAGCATTCTATACTTAAAAGAAGATACCGAAGGTAATGTTCTGATTGCTGAAATTTTTGTTGATGATATCATTTTTGGGGGAAATGAAATGTTATGCAAATCCTTTGCTAATAAAATGAGAAAAGAGTTTGAAATGTCTATGTTTGGGGAGATCAAATTCTTTCTTGGTCTACAAATTCTTCAACAAGATGCATGCATATATATCACTCAGTCCAAATACATCAAGGAAGTGTTGAAGATATTCAAGATGGAAGATTCCAAGCTAGTTGAAACACCTATGGCTACGAGATGTAAGCTAACAAAAGAATACAAATCAAATGTGGTAACTCAGACGTTGTATAGATCAATGATTGGAAAAATAATGTATGTTGTTCATACCAGAACATATATAGCACATGCAGTTGGAATAGTTGTAAGATTCTCTGCTAATTCCAAAGAATCACATATGACTGTTGTCATGACAATTTTGAAATATATGAAGAACACCAAGGACTATGGCTTATGGTATAAAAAAGAAGGAAAATTAGAGCTACAATTCTATATAGATGGTGATTGGGCAAGAAATATTGATGACCAAAAGAGCACAAGTGGAGGAGGATTCTTCATGGGTGACAAACTTGTCACATGGATCAGCAAAAAGCAAGGATGCATCTCAGAGTCTACTGCAGAAGCATACTATGTGGCTTCTACTATAAATTGCTCTAATATTGCATGGATCAAATAGTTACTAGAAGGTATAAAAATGAAGATTCTTGAACCAGTGATTATCTATTGCGATAATACCAATGCAATTAACATTTCTAAAAATCCGGTTATGCATGCTAAGACTAAGCATATAG
Source organism: Thuja plicata (assembly GCA_018584345.1). Lineage (NCBI taxonomy): Eukaryota > Viridiplantae > Streptophyta > Pinopsida > Cupressales > Cupressaceae > Thuja > Thuja plicata. The sequence continues at coordinate 265,934 of MU227529.1, read as the reverse complement.
AAATCAAGTATCATTACATAAGAGAACTAGTGCAAGTAAAAGAAGTGATACTGGAATATGTTCAATCAAAGGAACAATTAGCTGATATATTCACCAAGCCATTACCAAAAGACACATTTGAGTACCTGAGAAAGAGACTAGGGGTCCAACCCTTGTCTATCGGTTAGTAAGCTTACTAGAAGGCTGCATCAGCCTATACACAAATTAGAAGATCATTCATGTTGATGCATGCACTAAGATGGACGCAAAGATACATCTATACATAACAAGGTAGATACACACACCAAAAACTAGAGACAATGTATTGCTGATGGATAGGGAAATTCAAGGAGTATATTATAAAAAGGATGGAAGATGATATGAAAGAATTGTTTGGCATTGTTGTCAAAGGGAGAGATTATCTCATTATCAAAAGGGAGAGATTATCTCATTATCAAAAAGGATTATATAATTATCCATGGAGAGAAGTTCCTAAGAATTCAAAGGGAGAGTTAATAATTATCCAAAGGAAGAGATTGATTACATATGAAATATCCATCAAAGGGAGAGAAGTAACATGAGAAAGAGAATACACACAAAGGGAGAGATGAATCATCGCTGTCAAAGCAAAAAGAGATTATCAAGAAGAGGAAAAGTCAAGGGACAACATAGAACAGAGACAGAAGCTGCTACATCTACCCAGTAAAAGGATTAAAGATTGAAGAACCCACTCTGCAAGAAACAAATCTAAGCTATTTGAGCTTACCGAGAGCTAGATATTTGTATTAGTTATAATAGGAGAGATGGATGAAATACACTTGATATATTTCATATTGTATTAGTAATAATATAGTGTGATAATGTAGTGTGTTGCCATCAATGCCAAAGGGAGAGATTGATGACATGCAACTGATTGAATGTTTGAAGATGTTAAGTTGGTGACACCGAAATGTAGAAATATAAAGAAAGACATTAAATCATCACTTAATAGATTTTATTGTCATTGATGTCAACTTGATATAATCTAATTGGTTATATTCAAAGTGTCAAAGACTTTAGAGAATCAAAGAGATAGAGACTATGCTTTTAGTAATGCATAAATGACCAGCATTCACTAAGTGACTACAAACATGTTAGTAATAACTGAGGGGGGGGGGGGGTTGAATCAGTGGCCTCAGAAATTTATCCAATTTAAACTCTAATCCACCAATTAATACTTCTCAAATTATTAAGTCCCAACAGGATGCATGCCTTTGAAATACTTGAAACAAATAACTGTCTGTCGGTTTACCTTGTCTATCCTTATTCTCTTTGATAACTGATAAGCAGTAAACTGTATTTACCGATACTTAGTAAATATGCAGAGTGTACTAATCAATCCATAAATGCATATGTAGAATGTAAAACAAAAAAGTAATAAACCATACACAAATAACAGAAGGATTTTAACGTGGAAACCCTATTAAGGGAAAAACCCTGGGACCGGTACCCCAAATTTTTACTCTTCTAAAGTGAGCCCTGTTAGGAGCCAACCTTGTTAAAGGTTACAAATACACTGTTAAGTGCGACCTTGTTAGAGGATTTTCAATACATAGGTTGTCACTTAGTATCTGGCATCGACGCTACCATCCTTGAATTAGTCTCATGACTGTCAATAGGCTTTATGCAAATCTTACTACCATCCTTGAATCAACCTCCTTCTTAGACTATCAATAGGATTTAGGTAAGAGTGGTGCTACTATCATGAGTCAACATTCTAGTAATCTATTAGGATATACCTCACCTACAAAAGCCTGTTAAGTCCTGATCTGTTAAGAGAATTAATGCTTCAATGGTTAAACTAAAACAAAATGACCTATTTCTAATGCAACTGAATTGTAGATTTTCAGATCTATTTACTTACAATATCTTTCTGATCAATGTGTCAATACAATTCCTTTGTACTTAACTCTTTCTACTCTGTGATGCTGTGCTTTACTGTCTGTCGGTGTCTACAGAATCTTTTAGCTCTCCCTTAGCTTGATTGATCAGGACTGCATGAAGTTAATCCTTCATCAATTTCTATTTAGCATCTTCTATCATTTCACTCCCCCATGTATCTGATTGCTTGTTAACCACACTAAGAATGAATTATGCTTGTCTCTTAAATAGACATGATATTCCTTAATTCTTAGCGTGAAAAACAATCTAGCCAAATTGATTTACGGCTTTAACTCCTGATTTATCTCATAGTTATCTTCTTTCCAAATGTGTAAATCATCTTTAAATCACTTACTTAATTGGGGTTGAATAAAACAAATAAAAAAACTAGTTAAGTCTATCATTTAGCTCTGCCAGCTAGATATTTTGTCATTTTTTGATCTCTCTGTTATGTCGGTCGATTATGTAGTTCATCGCTAGTGACAACTGCCAGTTTCATCGGTGTTGCTTCAGTTAGCTTTGGGATCTCCGTCCATCAGGCATCATTGGATCTTTCTTGTCGGGCAACACTGTGTTTAGCTTGTTGGGCATCCTTTGATTCTGCTTCGTCAGGCAATACTATCTTCTGGTCGTCGGGCATCACTGAGACTTTAATCTCTGTCTTTACCAATGGTGTGCACTCTGCTTGTGTTTTCTGTCACTTAGTGAATACTTGACTTTTGTGTATTTCTGAAAGCATAACTTCTATTCCATTAATTCTCTGAAGTCTTTGGCATTATGTGTATGACCATATAGATGATATCAAGTTGACATCAATGATAATACAAACCATTAACTGATTTAATGTCTTGCATCATCTTCAACTTAACATTATCAAACATTTAATTAGTTATATGTCATCAATCTCTCCCTTTGGCATTGATGGCAACATACTATATTATCATACTATACTATTTCTAATACAATAGGAAAATCAAATTATCAAACAGTTTGCTTTGATAACTGATAGAATGTCTGACCACTGGTAAGCTCTGTGTAAGCTTAGATTTGATTCTTGCAGCTTTCCTTTTTCTTCTTCTGATGTGTTGTGACCTCTGTTGGTGTCAATTTTTTTGACTGTTCTACTTCTTTGATGTCTCTGTCTTTTGTTTGCAACTTTTATACAAATACTCTCCTGATGGACATGATCTCTCCCTGTTTGGAGTAATCTTGATAATGAATAATTTCTGATGATAATATGGAAACATTCTCTCCCTTTAACATTAATGCCAAACAAGTATTTTCACAAATATCTGACATTCTGTCAACCAATTTCTTCTTTCCATAATATATTCCTTGAATTTCCCTTATCCATTATCAATATATCAATCTGCTCTGGTGCTTCGTTCTGATATATACCTTTTTGTATATAGATGTAGCATTGAATTTTAGCTTCTTCTTGCATCAGTCATGTTTGATATGTTGATAATGTATGGTTGATGTAGCGTTCAGTCCTTTTACTGACTGTTAAACATGGGTTTTACCCCTAGTCTTTTCCTCAGGTACTCAAATGTATCCTTTGGCAGTGGCTTGGTGAAGATATCAGCCAATTGTTCTTTTGATTACACATATTCAAGTATTACTTCTTTCTCTTGAAC
>MU227529.1:236128-257720 GCA_018584345.1 Thuja plicata | reverse complement strand
TCTTGGTTCTTGATTCTTGGCGTGAAAAACAATCCAGCCAAATTGATTTATGGCTTTAACTCCTAATTTATCTCATAGTTATCTTCTTGCCAACTGTGTAAATCATCTTTAAATCACTTACTTAACTGGGGTTGAATAAAAAAAATCAAACAACCAGTTAAGTCTATCTTTTAGCTCTGCTAGCTAGATATTTCAATGTCCTTTTCTTATCTCTCTGTTCTGTCTGTCAATTCTATAGTTTGTCGCCGGTGACAACTACTAGTTCTGTCAGTGTTGCTTTAGTTAGCTTCAGGATCTCCGTCCGTCGGGCATCATTGGATCTTTCTCGTCGGGCAACACTGTGTTTATCTCATCGGGCATCCTTTTATTCTACTTCATCGGGCAATACTGTCTTCTGGTCATCGGGCATCACTGAGACTTTAATGTCTATCTTTACCGATGGTGTGCACTCTATCGGTGTTTTCTGTCACTTAGTGAATACTTGACTTTTGTGTATTGCTGAAAGCATAACTTCTATTCCATTAATTCTCTGAAGTCTTTGGAATTATGTGTATGACCATACAGATGATATCAAGTTGACATCAATGACAATACAAACCATTAACTGATTTAATGTCTTGCATCATCTTCAACTTAACATTATCAAACATTTAATCAGTTATATGTCATCAAAACACCACTAGTGGAACCCGAAGGATAGAGAAAACTGAAAGCAAAGTCACAGTGATGCCCAAGCAAAGAAAATAACAAGCATTACCGACAAGAAGCATCACAAGCATTACCGACAGCTAGAATTATAGTATTAATCGAAGGAGAGACAACACATACGGAGAAGCCCGAGGATAACTGAAGTGTTGATCGAAGCTAACAAGAGTTAAAACACCAAAAGGAACTGAAGTTTAGAAATGAAAAAATACTTAGCTGGCAGAGCTAAAGATAGACTTAACTGGTTGTTAACATTGTTTTCATCGACAAGTTAAAGCTAGAGATAAGTAAAAGATTTAAAGCTATTTTATCCAGTTGGCAAGGAGATTTCTATGAGATAAAACAAGAGTTATGCTTTAAATCAAGATTGGCTAAAATTGTAGATCACGCCAAGAAAAAGAAAATTAAGAACAAAGAAATGGTGATATCATGTCTATAAAGAGACAAATTAATTCATTATGAAAATAGGGGATTGAATAGAAAAAGAGGATGTTGAAAAGAAACTAATGAAGAACAACTTCATACAGTCTCAATCATTCAAGCTGAGGAGAGAGCTAAAGATTCCTGCGGACACCGATCAACAAAGTAACATAGCATCACCGACAGAAAGAAGTGGAGCAAAGGTATTGAAAAGATACAATGATCAAAAAGGTATAATAAGCTTACAATAGATTTGAAAATCTGCAAGTATAAGTTGTATATGTGAACAGATCATTTACTGTTTCAGTTTAACCATTGATTCATAAAGTCTCTTAACCAAGCAGGATTTAAAGGCCCTTTCTATATTGAGATACATACCAAGGAGTATCAGAAATTTTGATCATGAAGATAGCATGAGATGCCAGATACCATTTGAAAAACTACACTGGGTTTGGTCATAGAAGGTAGCATAGAGATGCCCGATATCAAGTGACAAACTAATCTATTAAATCCTCTAACAAGGTCACACATAATATTGTGTTTGTAACCTTTAACAAGGTTGGATCTTCACCAAGATTACTTCATAAGAGTGAAAATTTTGGGTTACCGGTCCCAAGTGGTTTTTCCCTTAACAAGGTTTCCATGTTAAAAATCTATGTGTCAATGTGTTTATGAGTCATTACTTTAGTGTTTTGCATTACACATAACTAATCTCGATTGATCAGTATACATTAAGTAATTACTTGTTTTTTGGTAAATGAAAGACTGCTATTTGGTAAACATTAAGAATAAGGTTTAACAAAGAACTTCAAGCAGTAGTTATTTGATAAGTTTATTTGAAGGCACACATCTTGTAGGACTGAATATATCTAGAGGCTTAATATTGTGGTACTAAGTTTTTTGGGTTGATTTATTGGAATATTTTTGAGGCCACTGATTCGCCCCCCCTCTCAGTTATTCTAACAGGTAACATTTAAAAATCAAACAAAACTCCAACAATTTAACAACTATGAGATAAAATCTTTTTCGGTTACAACTCTTCCTTCATGTGGGAAAACCTACCTCTAAAATGAACATGAAAATGCAAGTAGCATATGTAATCTATAACTCTCTCCACTATTAATAACTCAAATTCCCCTTATCAAGCACTTGGATGGCAAGTTTACCCACTTAAGTGATATGTGGAGTCTTGTAAATGGCTTGGGTGCCATTTTGAGAGGATAAGTTATTTGAATTTGAATGTAATCCTGTAAACTTGAGAAGCTAAATGTTACAGACAATTTTTTGGTCAAAGTTGATTGTTCAATTTTCTACGATGATCTTGTTTCAAGAAGCCTATACTCATGACAATAAACTCTACATAAATCCCAATACATATTTGAAAGTATAATACAATGATCATAAAAAAAAATATTATGTAATAATTGAGAACAAGGTGACTTTGATTTGTTACTAAATGTGTTTGACCTTATATGTAGGTTCATGTTGAAAAAAAAAAAAAAACCATTTTAATAATCATCTTCATAATAAAATAGTTGATTAGATCTTGGCAATGGAACTAATTATTAGTGGTTTATCAATTGCATAAACTAGATCCATTGGCTAAACATGTTTAAAATTCTTTTGCATTGGCTTATCAGACCATGGATGTTTATTCAAACTAGGCTTAACTTCGCACACTTGCTACTTGACTTGTGTATCATTAGAAATAAAAATATATTGATAAACAAAGATGCACGTAACCCATGAGGATTACCCCCAGCCTTCTAAAAAATGCAAAAAAAAAAACATTAACCTGGAATGCCCTCAGAATACCGAACCTTAGCCTACCAATGCCCGTTGGTCCTCTCATCTTGCCAAGGAGAAGGGGAAAAGAGATATGAAAGAATTATTTGATAAGGAGGATGTCTCAGTGGGTTCTCCCATCCAGGAAGAGGACCAGAACAATTCTGACCATGAGGAGGTGAGGGAAGTTACCGACAATATCGTGGATGAAGAGGGAAAGGAAGATAAGGCCCCCGTTACTATGGCTAAGAACCCCAAAGGTGTTGTGGAAAATGGCTTGGTTGGGAGAATCAAGTACCATATTGTTAATCTGGAAAACATGGTGGCTAAGCTGAACGGGGACCTAGCCAATACTAATAGGAGGCTGGCAGATATCAGTAAATTTGCACTCAAGGTTATGCATGCTTCATCTACTACCCTCTGTCTGCTGAACGAGAAGACCTCTACTGGGAAGGAGTTTGTTAAAGGAGACCGTGAACTCTTCAAGTTTCTGAACGAGGAGTGGGCTGACCTGCTGCTTTCCAAGCGCTTATGGGATGGGAAATGAATCTGCTGATGGACCAGGGTGGTAATGGGTTATGTAGCATTGCTTCCCCCAAGCCCTATAACTGGGCTAGCTTTTTTAATTATACTTTTAAGCTTGATACTTTAATTTTGGTTAATGGCCCTGCGTGGCATGGTTTAATTTTTTGGCTGTTGGATCTTGACACTATCTGTATGTGGGGTTCTCATACTTTACGCTTATACTGGTATAGCTTTATCATTTTGGTTTTTGATAGAGGTAGATGATTATTTTACTTTGCTTCATGCGGCTTTCTAGGTTGAATTAATATGTTGTTAATTATGTCCTAGTCAGCTTCCTGTTGTACCTCGGGTTAGCACCCTCTTGCTGCTGCTTATATCAAAAACACATTAGGACATAACCATGACACAAATGTATTGTATTCATTCATTGGTATCAATTTATTACATCAATGAGCTTTATATAAACACTTGTCCTAATGAAACATATTCTAAAGGCATACATTCATCCATTCTCATCATACAAACATCAAACCTATGCATATGTTGAGAGCTTTATTCTACCTAAAGATAAGCACTCTCAACTACTAGAAGTCTACTCCTAATTATTTGTTGTTAACTCATGGTGCCAACACAGGTACGCGTGCATGCACACACAGTAAAAACTGTATGATATTATAATATATGTTCTTTACTAAATAGTTTTTCTATTGGAATTGTATGTGGAGGCTCTTGATCTTCCACTCTTTCGTTTTAAGACTCTCGGGCTTCTTTCACTCTTTGGCTTGATGACTCCTAGTTTTCTTAAAAAGATACATATTTGTATTAGTTTGACACATAATTTTCAAATGGAATGAAGTTTATTTTATGGTTAAAACATACTTGAGTTTTAATAGTATTGGGATGGATGATCTTTCAAAAAGTTCTAATGATTCACCCTTGTGAACATCACCTAGATGAAATCACTTTAAAATAGACCATTCAAACTAGTAACATATGAATTCTTGCAAAACACTACATATAATATATTAATATATGAATTGATGAATATTGAATCAAAACTATGTGTTAGAATCCTAATAAAAATTGATGAATATTGAATCAAAACTATGTGTTAGAGTCCTAATAAAAATGTAAAACGATCACCTATATGAAAAGTTTGAAAAAGTTCTAAAAATATGCAAGAAATGAGATATTATATTGATGAACATTTGACTTTAAAACATGTAATTCAAGCTTACTACAAGAACATGGCCTTCATGTAAATGTGTTTGACCATTTTTTCCAACCGGGTGAGGGTGTTCTCCATATAGATAAAGAAAAAGTTAGAAAACGAAGTTTCCCGAGAGACCATGCTGTTCTCATGGCGTGGGCAGCAAATTTCTCAATTGCCTGCTTCTTGACCACGGAAGTCATTACTTACGTACTTTACCTTCATTTTCTAAGGTGTATTTATCACATGAATCCGCACTTTACTCGTCTTTGACTGTGGATTTAAATTCTCTATATAAAATCCAACGCGCATTCCCTCTTTCCAACACATTCTCAGCTTTCTTTCTCGGCAGTTGAAACGGAGATGGAGAATTCATGGCTATCAGACTTCGTAAGTGGAATGAATAATTCGTTAAAAGTTAGTTTCAGACAATTTATTGTAGATTTTCAAATTGTTTGTGTGAAGGTTTTTCAATTTTTTTTATCAAATTTTATGATTTTTTAAATATTTTTAGATTTGATTCTGTAAAACTTTTTAACATAAATGTTCGGAAAACAAACTTTATGATTTCTTACTCTCCTATACGAGGATGAATCATGAACGTCAATCCAAACTATTGATATTTCAGAGATATTGAAATTTAATTCTAAACATTTATATAAAAGTTCAAATCTGTGATTAAAGATTAAGATGGACTATGAAAACATCATGCATATAACTGTTCCATACAGTTTTACATTATTTTAGTATCTAAAAGATTTAATACTTCTCTTGGATTTCATAGATTTTTAAATTTGATTCTGTGGAAATTTTCAACACTAAAGTTTTGTTCAAACTTGATGATCTCTCACTATCTCCCATGTCAAGAATATGATTCATGAAGTTTGATCCAAACTGTTGATATCTCAGAGATCATGAAATTTGATTTGAAATATTGTTATTATAAAATTTTCTTACAACTGAATACACATTATATCTGTGATAACTGATTAATATGGAATGTGAAAACTTCATCCATTTAACTGTTTTACAATTTTATATTACTTCAATGTCATTAGATTCTATATTTTTCTTTGATTTTATGGGTTTTTAAATTTGGTCTTATATTGAAAGTTTGTAACATCAATGTTTCAAATCAAACTTCATGACCTCTCACAAGTTTTTGGATTTGATTCTATGAAAGTTTTTTGAATCAATATTTTGGATCAAATTTCGTGATCTCTCATTATCTCTTATATTACGATGATGGATCATGAAGTTTGATACAAACCATTGATATTTCAGAGAAAGTGAAGTTTGATCCTAAACATTGAAATATTGAAAAATTTCATACAATCAAATCTAAAACTTCTTGATCTTTGATTATCTCCAAAATCTTGATGATGGATCATGAAATTTGATCTGAAACATTGATAATAAGAATATTCACAAAATCAAATCCAGAAATCTCTGATAAATCATTTATCAGAAATTTTTTAGATTTGATTTTGTAAAAGTTTTTACTATCAATATTTCAGATCAAACTTCATGATCTCTGATTATCTTCTACATTTTGATGATGCACCATGAAGTTCGATCAAAACATTGATATTAAAAACTTTCATACAATTATTAAATCCAAATATCTGTGGCAAAACATTTATCATAGATTTCAGAATTGGTTCTATGACAGTCAAAAATACCAAGATCAAAATTCATGATCGCTGGTTATCTCCTACATTTTAAAATAGATCATAAAGTTTTTTAAAATAGATCATAAAGTTTGATAGGAAACATATCAAGATCAAAATTCATGATCTCTGGTTATCTCCTACATTTAAAAATAGATCATAAAGTTTGATGGGAAACATTGACATAAATTTTTTCCATACAATAGAATCCAAAAATCTGTAGTAAATGATTAATATAAACTATAAAAAGTTCATGCATTCAACAGTTCCATAGAGTTTTATATTTTTTAATGCTTAAAAGGTTTTATACTTCTCTTGTAGGATATTGAAGCAAACGTTCTCAGTATTCCAACAGTATCCTCACAAATCGAATCGTTGACAGCAATTCTGTTAGAAGATGGGTATAATTCTAATGGATTTTATGGGCCACAAGCGCAGCAATTGAGGGAAGATGATGAGCATGGCAGCTTAACAACTGCTCAAAGTCTTCATCAACAGGCCGAGAATCAGATCCATTGTTTTGGAGGAGAAAATATCTCTGCTCCAACATTTCGAGCTGCAGATGCATTGTTACAATGTTCAAAAGCAGATAATCATGATGATGATAATGTGGTGACCGCAAAGAGGCACAAAAATTACATCATGGCCGAGCGCAATCGACGTCAGAAAATGAATGAAAAGTTAATTGCTTTGTCATCTCTGATTCCTGGCATAAAGAAGGTGATAGGAGCCTTCTACCCATTTTATTCTCTTCTTTAGTTAGATGATAGATTGCAGTTTACCAGTGCAAACTGTATATATGAACGTTTAGGCAGGAGAGAAAGATATAATGATCATGGATGCTTTACTCTTTTAAGTTTGTATCTTTTATATTATTCATAAGATCACTTTCTTAGTTGATATGAGAGCATAATTTTTATCAAAGTTATTGGATTTCTACAATCTATTCGAATGTTATGATAGCTTCTGAGTTCAATTATGTAGATTTTTTTACTATCAACGTTTTGGATCACATTCCATGATCCATCATTAGGATGTATGCGAGAGAGCACAAGGATTGAACCGAGAAGCTATCATGGCACACAATTTTTATGCCGTTATCTTTTTAGGTGAGAGTCAAGAACTAAAAGATATCCATTCTATCGAAGTTATTTGGATAGGGTCTAGATAAGCAAAACATTGAAATAAATGATTATGGATACTTTACATTTTATTAGTATTTTTCATGTGATTCATAAGATCATTTTGTTAGTTAATATGAGAATACAAGTAGGCTAATTAATTTTTTGATTGAGAGTCAAGGACTATAAGATATCCATTTTGTCAAAGTTACTAGGGTCACTATCCACGTCTAGGCAAGGCAGTAAGATAAAATAATAATGAATGCTTTACTTTTGCATTAGTATTTTTATATTATTCACAAGATTATTTTTCTATTCCATATGGCAGCACAAGTTTTAGGTTGAAATCAGCTCAAAGTAGAGGATTCATAGGTATCCACTCATTCAAAGTTACTTGGTTAACAATCCACATCTTGGTAGGACAATACTTGATAAAATATTAAAAAATTAAGCAAAAACAGGTTTTACAGGGACCCGAAACCCAAACTTTACAAACCAGCAGAATAAGAGTTTAAGAGAAGAAAAAACAAATAACAACAACAAAACAAGAGGGGGGATCAAGACACCCCTCAACCAAAAAAACCCAAGCTAGACAACTAAAAAAGACATAGAAAAAAGAAACTACCTACTGCCATCCTTTTAGACCCCGGAGGATTTCATCCATCTTCACGTCCAACTCTATCATCTTAGCCAAACTTTCTTTAAGCTCCAACATATCCTTGCTGGATGAGGAGGTCTGGTTCATCTTAGCTCTAGTTCGTGAGCCCAAACCTTTACCCTTGGTAGTAGTGGGCTGATTAGTAATAGGGCTCTCCAACATGTTAACCAAAAGACAAAGGTTGTTAGCAAAGGCCTTCATACCCTCCTTTGAGTGCTCTAGCATATTCTCTAGCATTTTTTTACAGGCATTCAACTAAAGATAACGACATGATAGGGGCACAAAAGTCCTGAGAATTATCATTGTCTTTACCTTTATTTTGACTAAGTAAAAGAAGGTTTTACAAAGAGCTCAAAGACAAATCATTAAAAGCATAACAAAGTCTGTGCCACAGCACCCAAGAACAAAAGCATGAAAAAACACACAACAGATACCTATGTTATACACAGTTGCCTTTAGGATTTGGAGATTGGTTTTCAGCTCACTGTTCTATTCTCTAAACTTCTTAATTTCCTGGTAGGTCCAATTGTCCTTCCTAAAAGAGTAAAGGGATTTGGCTTTAGCTGTGTGTAAAAACCCAATAGTATAATCCTTTGTTTCAGATAAGTCACCTATAGCCATAGACAACTCTCTCTTTGCAGTGTCCAAGTTGTTTTGTTTCTTCCTTTCCTCTGCTTTCGCAAACTCTTTAGCCATGTCAAGGATGTCATAATCCATTCCCTTAAGCCTATCCTCACAACAAGTTTTTCCTTCATAAATATCAACGTTATCCTTAACATCCAAAGGCTCGGAATGAGATTTTTTTCCATATTAGACTCAGAATCCTTCACCATTTTATCCGTGTCAGAATTCCGCATTCCATCCATGGTGTTTAGCTGCTTATCTCCCTCAGTCACATTCTTCTTCTCCCTATTAGGCTGATTGGTCCCATCAAGGTCAATAACATTGTTTATGTGATCACTCTGACTGGGATCAATATCAATATCTATATCACTTTTATCCAAATCTGCATTATTTTGGTTAGATTATGTGGAATTCTCCTACTCATAATCAATATCAGTCCTCCAGATTCTCACCAGGGGAATCCCCTAAAGACGAAGTATCCATTCCACCAACCAAAGTATCAGACTTTTTACCAATATCCGGGGAAAAATTAGAATCATTGTTCCTAGAGGAACACCATTTGAATCCTCGTCCTCTGAGTTTATCAAATAGTTCACCAACTAGGCTTTCTTGGTCCTCCGAGATGAGGACGGGGTTTCCACATTCCTAGTTGCAGAATTCACATTTTTAACCCTCTTAACAAAGTCATTAACCTTACCTAGATCAGGACTAATAGTCTTCCTTTTTTCCTTATGGATTTTACCCACATTCACAGGGATATTATCTCTCATATACTCATAAATCAACAGAATGAGGCCCTCATAAAGAACATATCTACTTGGGTCATCCATATTCTCAACCAAAATGTGATACAAAAAATTATACAGGTAAAAAGGCCAAGAAATAATAATTTTATGATAAAATGGTTTAAAAGAACAAATAATGAGACTACACCCTCGTGAAATGGCCTTCCAGGGTAATATATTATGTGAAAACCACAAGGACTTTACTCCACACCTCCTTGATAGTTTTTACAACATAGAAACCTTTCTTTTTAACAATTCCACTTTTCTCATCCATAGATTTAGGGAATTTATTAACCACCATTTTAGACACCTTCCTATTTCTGTAAAATTTAATGCCAGATAAAGGTAAACTAGTTACCTTCATAATAAGCTCCACATTGAAATCAACTCATCTCCCATCAATTTTCATAGATTTATTCCTCCAGCCAGTAATGAACTTTTGGGTAGTGCCTTTGTCGTACATGTGCAATTTATCTAGGTAGGGTGAAAGCCGACCCTTACTAAGATTTCTCTAAATATCTGGGTCCTTCCATTTCAAGTAGTTCACAGGCTCTTCTCTGTTCAAGTCACCACCCATCTCAGTCACTTTCACAGGAATAGTGTTCATCCACTAATAGAGAAAAGCCAAAATCTAGATTTTGTGAAAAAATAAGCAACTCGCCCAAAAAGCGTGCGGAGAAAACTTGCAATTATGATGCATCACCTCTCTGCAATGGCCACCATAAGTAATAGTGTGTTTATCCCTCCATAGTATTTCCATCATTAATATAAAATCTTCCCTCTTTACTATTAGTCTTTTCAAAATTAATTTGACTAATATCCTCCACATTGAGATTCGATATATTAAGCCAAGTCATAAGAGATTCCAGAGAAACCCCTTTATTAGTGAACACATAAGCAACTTTAGTTGATTCACGATAGGCATGGGAAATACATGATTAATTAAAGTACCCCACGATACCTTTGTCTTTATTAATCACATTCGTTATAGACCACGAAACTTTAGGTTTTCCTTTAAGGCAATTTATAATATTTAGTGAATCACCTTCCACCCAAACATTCATATAGTTTAGATATTTGGCTACGGATACAAAATAATATGCCCCAAGAGCCTCAGCCATATAATTTAAATGGGATCCAATGGGAACAACAATGGCCGCAATGAATTTACCTCTGCAACCCTGAATGACGCCACCACAACCAGCTTTACCCATGTTACCTTTGGCAACACCGTCAAAGTTAATTTTAACCCAACCCTCGGGGGGCTAACCAGTGGTAATTTTCCCTAATAAGTTTCTTGTCATCTTTCAATCTAACATTCCAACAATCAACTTTAATACCCAATCTCTTATGAGAGTTATTATGCAGAAAAAAAATTTCATGAATACTTTTAAATATTGCATTCACAAGAATCAAATGAGATCTTTGCACTTCCCTGAAAATCCTCTTGTTGCGCTCTTTCTATATATTCTAAATAGGTGGGGAATATCTATGTCCCAAACAAGGATAACTCTCTTATTCCAACTAGGGAAATTCTATTGCTGGAAAAACTATTGGATAGAATTAGGAAAAAGCCTTGGAACAAACATTCCATCTTTGTAAAAAAGCTTCCTAGATTTGTAAGGAATAGGAAAAACTGAGAACGTGATGGGTGGCCGATTCACTTTCCGTACAATAGAGACTACATCATTTATGATAGTTAAATCCCCTTTTCATAATATTATCAATAGTGAGGGTTTTATTATGGATAAATATCCAAAAGAAAATATTAATTTTAGGAATAAGATATTTGTTCCATGCTTTTGCCCAAAAAGGAGACTCAGTGGAAGGCTGGAGCTAGATTTTGTAAGCCGAAGCGATAGAGAAAAAACTAGAAGGTTCCGAACCCCAAATTAAGGTGTCCGTCATATTTTCAATTATCTGATGGGAATACAGAGCTTTATTGATATCTTCATTCAGGTTCACCCATCGATTCCCTCTGCAGTAATCCCCCAACTTGGATCCAAAAATAGCTTTACATCTGTCCATTAAATTTTGCAATCAAGGATCCATACAAAGAGGTTTCACAAAAAGCCACGAGTCTTCTCAAAAACTGATTCTACGGTCGTTCCCAAGCTTCCATTTTCTCCCTTTAGCTGCAACCTTTTTAGCTTTCATGATACTATTCCAAATTTCAAATCCTCCATTGTGAGATCCATCCTGAGTGATCTGGTCAAGAGGTAAATCAGTGAACTATTTATTTTTCCATATTCTGATCCATTCTATTTCCTCTTTGTACATTCTCCATAATTATTTAGCCAAAAGGGCATCATTAATATGTTTAATGGATTTGACCCCTAAACCACCATGTTGCTTAGGTTTACACACTTTCTCCCAAGCTAACAAGGGAATTCATTTTTTCTCTTCAGATCCAGACCATAGAAAACGCTTCTGAATACTTTCAATCTTACTAGAAAAAATTGATGGAATTCTAAAGAGACTGAGCACATAAATGATTAAATTTTGTAAACAAGATTTCAGCAAAGTGAGTTTTCCCGCCTGAGATAAGAAAATGACTTTCCATCCAACAATTTTTTTGTCAAACTTCTCAATAATCCCCATCCAAAAGGAATCGAGAGAGTTATCCCCAAGGGGTAGACCCAAGTAAACCGAAAGGAAGGAAGTAATGTTATAATCCATAATGGCATCAATTTTTCTTTGTCTCTCTTCAATGGTATTAACAAAAAAGAGAGATCTCTTATGCCAATTCATGAGTTGGCTAGTAGCACCAATATAGGAGTTAAGAACACCTTTCATTGTTTTAGCCTCTTGAATAGTGGCCTCACCCATAGCAATTGTATCATCAACAAGTTTCTCATGCGAGCACACCAAGTTGGCAGAGGATGGGTGCAGCCCTTTAGGAGACCAATTATTGATCATATGCTGGACAAATCTCCCCAGACTTTCCAGCATCAAATTAAATAGAATGGGAGAGATGGGGTATCCCCTGTCTGATCCCCCTAGAATTGTTAAAGAAAGATGAAGAAGAACAATTAATTAGATCAACAAAAGAAACTGTGGAAATGAGTTGATGAATAATCTGAATGATTCTGGGACTAAACCCAAACTTTCCCAGCAATTTCCTCAGGAACAACCAGTCAACTCTATCATACGCTTTTTCCAGATCCAGCTTTAAAAGAAAACCCTTCTTATTGGATTTAGAAAGTACTTGATAAAATTTTATGGATGCTTTACTTTTTAATAATGAGTACTTTTTATATGACTCACAAGATCATTTGATATGTGAGCATGAGCCCTAAAGTGACATTTTTTAATTTAATGTGAGGGTTGAAGCATATCCATTCTATCAAAGTTATACATGACATGATCCTCATCTATTATGGTATTGGTGAATGGGGTGGATGGGTAGATCATCAATAGTTTATACAATAGTAATATACAAAGAATTATAAACATCTATTGAATTGAAACACAAAACAAATTTTCTACAATAATATTATCCTACAAATACATTGGCATAGGGAACTCTATGGAGTTCTAGTTTCTTACATCTGAGATTAGACTATACACGCCTTGCATAATAGCTCAAATATATTTATTTATAGCTGTAGTGAGGCGGTTCAATATGGTTGAAACTTGTAGTATATGTAATTGAGGATATAAGGATAAAATATGATTAGATAGTCTTTGTTATTGTCTGTAGAGATACAAGAGCGATAAATATTAGTAACCCAATGTAATGATTATCAGTAAAAAATCCAAGATAAGATCAACAAGGGTGGTTGCCCAGCTAGTGCACAAAGTTGGTTTGCATAGTCAGTGATTAGAGGCAGTAGTAGTTTCCAGTCAAATTGATAGGTTCATTGGTGGGAGAAATTAATTCCTATGCTACCCCTTAATTTGACCACATATGCTTCAACATATATCATTTTCAAACTTTGACTATAAAGATTCTATTTTGCAAATTCTTTTACCAACTGATCTTTAGATCTATTCTCAATGATGATAAAATATTATTAGATAGTTTTTGTCAAAGTATACGTAATTGAGATATAAGAATAAAATATAATGAGATAGTCTTTGTCAAGTGTATGTAATTGAGGATATAAGGATAAAATATAATCAGAATAAAGATTAGAAACTTGATGTAATGATTATCACTAAATAAAAGATAAGTTCAATAGGGGTGATTGTCCAATTGGCGCGGAAACTTGGTTTTCAAAAGAGGTCATTTACTTTAGTATTATTTAAAAATGATAAATATTTGATTTATTTGTATAAATAAAAAAATATCTTTACCTGTTGAATACTTTGATGTTTGAGAACAGTTTATTATTGAAAACTGTTGGAATATAATTCTTATTAGAGTTGTAATAGGAATCAAATAATAAATATATATCTATTCTAGTTAGCTGTCAAAGGTCTTGAGCTAGTTGTCAATCATATCTAGCTTACTGTCAAAATATTTAGCTATTTTATTGTTAGACTGTTATTCTTTCACAGCTATAAAATTGAACTTGCTAAAGAATAAATCAATTTCAAAGAGTTGTTATGTTCTTCTCTTCTTTTAATAAAAGCATCTACTTGTTTAAATAGTTGATGGTAATTTTACTCAATCATCCATTCTTAGAAGCCAAAATTACTTATTGAACAGTTCTGTATTTGAGAAGTCTTGATGATAGAAAATAATATTAAATGGTAGTTGACATAAGTTTTTTGTAGTCTATGTAGTATTCAAAAAATTATTTCTGGAATCAACTGTGAATGTTCTTGCAAAATCAACATTTCTGATCACACTCAATGATCCAACTTTAGGAAGAGGAGAGTGATTGAATACATTGATTCAAAAATATGCACAATTGATTCTAGAAGTAGTTTTTGAACATTTATGATTAACTCCAATAGCCAATAGTATTTCTCTTGCACCAAAAAATAAAAAATAATTATCCTATTTTTGTTGATGTAAAAATTTCCTCAATTTTAAATGGTTTGTTGTTTAAGAATAGTGAATGATGGAAAACAACATCTATTTGTTCAAATAGTTGATGGTAATTTTTCCAGTCATCCGTGCAAAAACAATGCATTAAGTAGATTAGTATTGATAGAAAACAACATTAAGAAGTTCATCTACATTAGAAAACAACATCTACCTATCAGTAAGAAGTGAAGAAGTGATGATCAGAAACATTGATTCAAATCTTAAAAATAATGTTTTGAACACTAAGCCATTCACTCCAATAACTAATAACAATTTTATTTTTCATTCACTCAAAACTAATAAAACTAATAAAATATAATCTTTTTGTAATGATCAAAAATTTCAGTCTATGATCTCCAGCCGATTTATAAATTTTTTTATCATTATTTCTTGACAAAGGAGAATTGGTAGACCTAAATCCTTATCACAGAGCTGTAGAAATTGTGTTTTTCGCACAACTCATTAGAGAATCTCCCAATTCCAGGCATTAACATGACGGTTAAATTTTAATGGTTGGTGGCAGTTAAATAAGGAGAGTGTGCTAAGTGAGACAATAAAGTACGTGAAGCATCTGGAAGATAAATTAAGTGCATTTGAGCAGGAGCAACCTGGCGTTCCTCTTCAACTTCAAACCAAGTCTTGTAGTGAGCAGAAAGAAAGAGGAGATCCAGAAATCAAAGTAAAACTTACCCAAAACAATTTTTTGATTGGCATAGACTGCGCTGCCAGGAAAGGTTTGCTAGTGAAATGTCTCATCCAGCTGGAAAATCTTGACCTCTCAATTGAGAACGCCAGTATATTTTCATTTGCAGAAGAAACACTTCATCTCACTTTTGCTGGACAGGTCATTACATTACACTCTCAAAATTTATAGTTTTTGTAATTTCACTAGTTGTAGATAATACTTAAGATTTTTGAGTACAATTGCAGGTGGAGATGAAGAGTGGGTGCAGCCTAGCCATTGCTGATATTGTGGAAAATTTACAAGAAGTTTTCAAAGAGCCACATTGAATAGAAAGTGCTTTAAACTGCTTACTTGTATGTTGTGGTTAATGTTTCAACATTTTATAATGAGTCTGGTCACTATTGTAAAGTGCAAGACATGTTGTAGTAGACAGGTCAATACTTTATAACGAAGGGATCGAAGCTGAGATAGTATTATATATAAAAAGTTTAGAAAATATGGTAGAGTAGAAAAAAAAAACAGGTTCATAGCTCAATCTACTCAAAAGGATTGTGAACCGCGAAGATCACCAGAACCTCAAACGATAAAACAGAATGTGCAAAACATAGTCCAAAGAAAACATATCAATAACCAGACATGTTTGTTATTTTCTAGCTGTTTGGATCAGAGCCCTTCCTTACTCATATAATAGAAAACATATCAATACTTTGTAATAGGATTGGTCATTATTATAAAGTGACAGTGACAGATACGTTGTGGTCAATTTTTCATCCTCTTATAATGTGGTGGCTCTTATTGTAGAGTGCCAGAACATTGGCCACAACATGTTAGTTATTATATAACTGAATAGTAAATTATATGTGTATTTTTTTCATTAGGTTCAATTAAACTGTTATACTCTCTTTTTGATAAGAGAATTTGTGAATGAGTTTAAAAACCTCGTTTTATCTGTAAGGGGTATTTATAATAGTTACAAGCTTTTGTTATATTTATTTTTATTTAAGGTGTATAGATCAATTAGTTAAAGTATTGATTCTCGTTTGAGAATATTTAAATTTGAATTTTTAAAGTAATGTTTGATATGGAATTCAAAGCGGCTACTCTTGGCCTTTCATTATTTAGCTTTTATTAATAATTTTTCCATTTTTGGAGTAACATCCAACATGGAATTCAAAGTAGTGACTCTTGATTGTTAATTATTTAGAATTTAAAGTACAGACTCTTGGTTGTTAATTATTTGTCTTATAGTTATAATTTCTATGTTCAAATCCAAAAAGACATTTGAAGTGGAATTGTATGGGGGAGGGGACTCTTGGTCTTCCACACTCTCATGTCTTCCACTCTTTCACTTTGACACAGAATGTTCAAATAGAATGAGGTTTATTGTTGGCACACTGTTTCCAAATGGGATGGTAAAAGTTATTATCATGACTCAAACATGAAAATGGTCAAAGTAGAAGATAGAAAACAATATATAGGTCAATATGTTAGAGTTAATTTTATACATTAATTTAATTTACAATATGGTTTTTTTTTGTTTATATAATTTTGAATTTGGTTTTTTTTGTTTATATAATTTTGATATAAAGTTTAAGTTTAGGTTGATGATTTGTCTTTTATAAGACGTAAATGTGTTATAGCATGTTTACTAATCTTAAATTTAAGCCATACAATTACTTATATAAATGAAGAAGATACACCATTTTTTCTAATAGAAGTTTATAATAGAATAAATTCTACAAATTACACTCTGAAAATATCAAGATATATATTATATTTGTTTATTTTCAATTGTTTCTTTAAAAACATCATTTTTAATGAGGCTTATTATAAACAATATAATCACTTTTAAAACTAATTGACTACGTTTAAGAAGTTAGGGAAAAACCTATTGTTTCATTTTGATTCCATTGAATTCATCATGTAAACCACTTACTATGTAGACTTCTGGATCACAACTATTGGAGCTCCAAAGCTTCCTACTTATCATGATCATGAATGAACTCTTTTTTTTTATGGAAATCATTGTCTTTTTGTAATGGAGGTAAATATATGAATAGTTAATCTCCATGAGCTTAATAGATCTTCCATTAGCGTCATCTTAACCAGAACATTGTGATGGTAATTCTTATCTTGTATAAAAAATATGATGCAAGTATGACTCCCCTTTGCTATCAAAATTAAACAGACAATTATTGATCTTTAATTCAAATATTGAAATGAAATGTCCACAAAATGGATTTGTACAAGGAAGATCTCAAAATATTTGAATTAATGAACCATTCTTTATTGTTGATCATATATGAATATAGGCTACATATTTCCAACACTACATTATTAGTTGGATCCCAAAAATGTTGCAAGAATGCAACTCGTGCTCAACTCTAAAACATCTATGCAAAAGTGGTCAGGCGTGTGAGGTTTAGATTGTAAGGAGTTTAGAGATTTTTAAAATACAAAAAATATAGTTTCTTTTGTGCACATGGACTATCTAACCTATTAGCTTTAACATAATATCATAAATGAGAGGAATGAGGAAGGAAGAGATGGGAAAAACCAGTGTAAACTTTAGTTTTAACTTGTTTGGATTCCAAGAGCAAGGGAGGATGCATGATAATGACAAAGTGTGAATCATTGACATGTATGAAAATGTGTTGATCCTCTTCTCTGGTTAGCATCCTTCTCTTGAACTTCTAATGAGAAGTTTTGGTAATGCCAACTACTGATCTCTTAAATCCATTAAGCTTAGCAGGCCAAGTGCAGAGAAAAATCTGTAGATTTAACCCAAGATTCATGTTGGGCAAAGGATGACCATGACTATTGTTCTCTAAAAGGATTTCTTCTATAGCCATCTAGACCTCAATTCTCTCCAAGGCGTCTTTAAATTTTACCTTTTGAGGGGTCTGTGGAGGCTCTTCTTCATCCAAATCAGTGGAATGGGAAAGATTCACACCATTTTCTTGTGTGGATTTTGAAACTATTTTCACTGTGAATAAAAAGGGAGGAGGTTGCGTTAAAGATGAATGAGCATGTTATCCTAAGGACAATAACTTCTTGAAAAACTGGGGATGATTCTTCAGAGAAGAGGTTGAGACTGAAGCATGGTCTAGTTCCACAAGAGTCAAATTAAAACAAATTTTAGAAACAGAAAATAAAAACTCGATGACCTCTTTTATTAGTGCAATTTTGATATGGTGCATCTTGTTATAATCCAAGCCTATGTTTACACATTGTTTCACTTAGAATCACCAATAATCTCCACAAGAAAATTTCTCTTGTTTGAAATGATGGAACTAGTTTGCATCTCTGATAATAATTTGTCTTGCCACAATCATGGAGATAAAATTGGTTGTAGTGTGGTAGTCAACACATACTCAAAGGTTCTTGACAATTCTAATAGTTGTTCAAGGCAGTGTGTTC
The DNA here is from genome assembly GCA_018584345.1 of Thuja plicata. Taxonomy (NCBI): domain Eukaryota; kingdom Viridiplantae; phylum Streptophyta; class Pinopsida; order Cupressales; family Cupressaceae; genus Thuja; species Thuja plicata. The sequence continues at coordinate 239,134 of MU227529.1, read as the reverse complement.
AACAATCCAAGTGCTATTTCCAACTTCTCACTATGGTGACAGGGGAATATTTCCTTTTCCTCCTCCTAAACATCATGCAATACATGTTTTTAATTTTGGAAATACCCTACTAACTTCATCTCCCAAAACAATTTTCCAAATTTGCATAGATTCTCTTTGTGTATAGGTGTGATCTATCCCCTACTCAAAAACCATGTACCATTTTATGGCCTTCAATCCAGCTACACCCCAGTATCTTTTTTATTTCTCTATCTTTCATCGATCTCCTTACCATTTGAACCTCACCCCACATTGCCCACTTATGCAGATTTTGGCTGAATAGGAAGCCTTTAGAACTACAACCTTACTCAACATGTACCACTCAAAAATGTTATCTCACTAAAGGAGATGAACAAAAAACCATGAATGCAAACCATGTTAAACTTATGTTGTAAATTATTCATATAAAAGTATCATGATTCAATAAGTGCATGTCCCTACAATGCAAGGATGCAACAGTCTTACAACTCTACAATTAAGAATACTCATATAACTTTAACATATAAAATAGAAACCTGGACAATATAGAACCCTCATAAAAATTAAAATGCTAAAAACTTGGCCTCAAATTATTTTTGACTTGACCAGTTAGATCATTACCTTTTTATATCATGATTCAGATGTTCAAGTTGTCCCATCTGATCAAACATGAATTAACATAATACTTGGGGAATTCCTAGGGTTATACTTTTCCTTCTCCATTGCAAACAAACCTAGGATAACGGGTTCTCATTAGGGCTGATTGTTGAATCTATCAAAGGAAAGAAGGGCATCATTAATATTTCAAATTGGTGTGCACTTAGACTTCTGAGTGTTATTGTACATTTGGTGTATACATTATGCAGCCTACTTATAAACATTATAGGCCGTGAAGATATTGAGATGGAAATGTAATTCAAAATTTAAAGTAAATAAAATATCAATGAAAGATCCAATCAAATCAAATATTCACCCCCCAAATGATCTGCATGTAGCTAACAATTAAAAGGAAATAAAATATCTGTGAAAGATCTAACCAAATCAAATAATGATCTGCATTTACCAGACATTACAAGACTGGTCTAGAGTAGATTTAGTAGCAAGTCTAATTTAGAATAGTTTTATCTACAGTTACTCGCGAGATACTAAATTTACTCTCACCACTATATTAATTGGTGGAAAATGGTGAAGATGCGACGTTGATATACAGTAATTTCTCGACAAAGGTTCAATATTTTCTCCCCTACCTAAAATAAATGAAAATAAATGATGTGGAAGATCTATCTCACCCAATTTCACGAGATAATATTTTGGCTAATGACATGTCCAGCTGATGTCGGGCCTTCCATAAGCCATTTTTTACACATCCAACAATAATGGCATTCCAGAATATGAGATCTCTTTTAGGCATTTTGTCAAACAATTCACACATATTTTGTATGTTTCCACATTTTGAATGCATGTCTATCAAGGTATTTACTATTACATCTGGGAAAAAGTTGTTTTCTATTATGCTTTGATAGATTTTTAAACCTTGTTCCAAAAGCTTCCATTTTCCTGCATACTAGAAGGATGTTAGCAAAGGTTGTGAAGTCTGACTTCACATTTCACATTTTTTAATTTCATTTTCTTATAAGTTTCCAAAGCCTTTTCAACAAACTCATTTTATACATATCCTACAATCATTGCAGTCCATGAGACCACATTTTACATGCATTTTGTTAAACAGTTCAAGTGCCTTGCGTAGCCGTCCACAGTTTGCTTACATGTCCATCAAGGAATTCGTCACTACAATGTCTGGCATATGTGTACTTTTGATTATGATTTTATACCCTGCCCTAAACCCACCAAATTGGCACAAGTTCCTAAGATGCTGACAAAGGTTGTCAAGTTTTTATTTACATCTGTCAATTGCATTTCCTTAAATACCTCAAGGCGTTTCTAACAAAACCCATTATGTGTGCACCTTGTAATGGCCGTACTCCAAGATATTATATCTAATTGAGGTATTTCTTTGAAAATATTTACAACCTCGCAAAGAACACCATTTTGTGCATATCCTGCAATCATCAAATTCCATGAAATCGCACTTGTCTGAGGCATTTTGTCAAACAGTTCAATTGCCTTGTGTATGCTTCCACATTTTGCGTACATGTCTATTAGGACATTTATGACTATGATATCAGACAAAAATATGCCTGTAATTATACTCTAAGGGCCCATTTGGTTGCACCCCATAACTGGGTTATGGGCGGCATAACCCGGTTATGGGGTGCAATTCCCTGTTTGGATGCCCTCTGCAAGAATGAGAATGTGGATTTCGAAATCCCCATTTAGCTGAAAATGTGGATTTTGCAATTCCACCTCAGGAGGTGGAATCACTTTCGAATCCATGGTTATGTGGTGAAATAAAGAAAATTTAGTATTCCCGTCGGGTCCGGGCAAAAACATGTTTTTGGAATGAAAACCTCATTTTCAGAGCCGCAGATATTCACATTTTCTTGCGCAAGGGTTTGGTGGCGTGCGTGTTTTGCTGTTCGTTCGATGTTTGACGCTGTCTGCTGTGTTAACAGGTAATGTCTTTGAGCAAATCCAGATTTACTTCTTTCGTAGATTTTGTGGGTGAAAAGATATGGAATCGCTGACTGATGTTTGTCCTCAAAACTTGGTAGCAAGGGAAATCTAACAAACATGGGAACTAAATGCTGCAAGTTTCTAGGGTGTAGGAAGAAAATAGACCATAAAATCTGCATAAAAGAAAAAGCATACTAGACGCATAAAGAAAAAACACGGGCGGGTGCATAAAACAGGTTTCAAAAATTCTCGAAAAAAAAGGTGCTCAGTGTAGCAAAACGCGGGGTAGCTACGAACCACGAAACAGGGAAAAAAATGCGGAAACTAGTTCCCACCACTTTGATAAGCTAATTGTTAATTGGCATGAAACCAAAGAAAAAAAGGAAAACTGAACAAAACTAAGAACTAGCAAAC
>MU227529.1:203945-218307 GCA_018584345.1 Thuja plicata | reverse complement strand
GCATATTACGACAGTTTGGAGAGCAGCAGGATGTGTCAGACTCATATTCTTATTTTTCTCGGAGGTCCAGGGATGCTCGTGTTTGGGGTGTCGTAGTGTCACTAGATGTTGCTTGCACGAAGTTCTTAGGTTTGTTACCTGTTGCATGGACCTGGCATTCAGCCACTGTGGATCCACGTTTGTCTTACTTTTGTTATACTTGTGTACTTCCTTTCTTCTCTCTGGTTATGCTCATATCTCGTAATGGTTTTATATGTCTTGATCTGCTCTGATACTGATAGTTGATTTTCGTTTTGTAGGCACTACACCACAGTTTGATGCACACTGGTTACAACATCGTCCTATTTCCTTGACAGATGTTTCGCGTCCTCTTCCTAGGACTATCATGAGGAGGGCTCGACGAGTACGGTGCGGTAGGTGAGGCCATGATGGAGGGAGGGGTGGTGGATGGGGAGGGAGGGATGGGGGTCAAGATGGTGGACGAGGGAGAGGCGGGAGAGATGGAGGGAGGGACGAAGGTCGAGGGAGAGGTGATGATGGAGGAGATGACCCTGGTCCCAGGGGGCTGGAGGTGGAGTTAGGATGGGAGGTGGCCGGAGTGGTGGTCAGTCCAGAGCTGGGCTAGGTGCCATATTGGAGGATGAGGAGGATTTGGAGGAGGAGGCACCCCAATTAGTTTAGAGGGTGTGCAGACGTACCGCTATATTTTTGGCTCCCAGAGAGGAGGATAGGGTTGTGATTGAGGATGTGGATATTGATATTGTAGATATAGATGTGGAGGCTCTTGATGAGCAGAGTGTGGAGACAGGGTCCTCGGGGGAGAGTGGCAGCAGCAGGAGCAACACTGGGGATAGCTCAGAGAGTGGTGATGATTCCATTGTACTCAGGCGGAGGCGAGGTGAGGGATTGGGTGGAGAGGTAGAGGAGGGAGATATGGATATAGCCATGGGTGGTATGGATGATGATCCCTCTGAGGTTGAGAGACTCTCCCAGCAGATGTAGGATTTGCAGACTCGTCTTACCTTAGCCGATTCCCGTGTGACCATTTTGGAGGCTCGTGTGATAGCTGCTGAGTCCAGAGAGCGACATGCTTAGGCCAATGTCCGCTCATTCATTGATAGTGTATAGGATGTTTCTCAGAGAGATATTTTGGATAGATATTACAGATCTGGGAGAGAGGCTAAAAGGGAGATAAAGTATTGGAGATGACACTATGAGGGTGTAGTTCTGACTTCACAGAGAGTGCTTAGTTACACCGCATCACAGAGAACTAGTAGGGCTCAGTGGTAGTAGAGTAGTGGTGTTTGAGCTCCTAATTCCTCTCATAGGACAAATGCAGATATGCCTCCCCCTCATGCTCCTACTGGTTAGGGTGGGGGTAGCTCTTGTTGATATGCACCTTGTACCATTTTTTGTAGTGATTCATTGTATACATTGAGTAGTACCATTTTTTTTAATCTAGATACAGTGATATATATATATATGATATACATGTTGATTACATTCTTTGTTCAAACTTGTGATCTTTCATTTGTACTCAGATATTTTGATTTACATGAGATGCAGCTATGTTTTGATATGATGTGCAATGGTTGACTTTCTATATGTATGGTTCTATATGATTTGGTGGTTTAGATGATGAGATGTATATGCAATGTGTTTCTATTATGTAGACTCATATATTGATTTACTTTCCTATGATACTGACATGTCATGCAGGATGGTGTAAATGAAATGCCTATTTATATGAGATGATTTATGGATGCATGTGATTTTATGATTTATCATGTATGCAACTACCATGTTCTTTCCTTTTTTATGATGCACTTAATGGAATGAATGCAATCTATTATGCATAAATTATCAGAGTAATGCATGTGTTAGTTAGAAAGAAGTTAGTTTGGATAGATGTGCTCTGAGATTGATCTAATAGAATGTAATGATAGAGAAGTTTTCTTTTTTTGCATTTTTTGGATAGATATGATCTGATAGAATGGATGAATGTCCCAAGTCGCTGCACCTATTTCCAATATTTGTCATCATTGCATCTTTTTTGTATTTTCTGATATTTTGAAAGAGCACCGAATGATCTAGATCACATACCACCTAGATACCACCACGACTTCTTGATAGCAGAAGGAGTAGAGAGATTGAATAGAAAGAGACCCATAGTGCACCCAAATATTGACCATCTAGATTCGACTATGTTCCTTGTTTGAAAAGAAAGAGAGCCAAGAGCACCCAGATATTGACCATTTGGGTATCGCTTGTCCTCTAAGTTAATCTAAAACAAATAAACCAAGATATAAATCCTATGTACCCAGAGTCCATTTGGATAACACTGTGAGCTCTTGATTTCTGAAAGGGAAAGCCAAACAAACAAGATAGAACTCCTACACCCCTAGAGGCCATCTGGATAGCATTATGAGCTCTTGTTTGCAACATAAAGGGAAAGACCATAGAACCAAGATAGAACTCCAAAGCAACTCAGAGTCCATCTGAATATTGCTGCGAGCTCTTGATTCTATAAAGTAAACAAGCAAAATAAAAGAGAAGGAATGTCCAATTCTTTCCCAGGTTTAAGCTCAGATCGTGGAACTGCGTGGCTGCCAGATAAGTGACAGCGCCTACCACATTTATCCTAAATCATCATGGCCCTGAAATCAAAGTTAACATTCAACAGACAACAATCAAAGAAAATAAGTCATGATCTATCATATCTACTCTCCCCACATGGTGGATCCTGGAGTAACGTAAGAACATAACCCTGAAATATAGATTGACATCTAACTGACTTGACAGACCTAGTCAACATTTTTGTGTGGTTCCTTGATGCAGTTGGATTCTCATGATTGGCTCAAACTCTTTGGATAGGCTTGATTAGCTTGATTAGGTTGATCGTGTTGGCAGCTGATTAAGCTATGTCAGATGGGCCAAATGCTTATTCACAAAGCTCATGATTGTGACAATATTGATTGATAAATTTGATTTCTCTGATCGTATTGGAAGCTAATCAAGCTATGTTAGATGTGCCCAATGCTTGTTTGCAAAGCTCATGATTGTGACAATTTTGATTGATAGATTTTGATTTTGATCAATTTGGCAGCTGATCAAGCTGTGTCAGATGGGCCCAATGCTGATTTGCAAAGCTGATGATTGTGACAATTGATTGAGTGGGTGTGCTTGCCCCTTGTTGTCTTGATAACCAAGTTGGTTTTATTGCTTTGGGATTTTTCAATTTTTTGAATGTTTTTGATGAAGATTGATTTTCTCTTGAATTTTGATATTTTTAGGATTTTTTGATGAGTTTTCTGATTTTTAGGAAATTTTAGAAATTTTGGATATTTGGAATCACCCCCTAGTCTGGTGGACCAATAAGTAACCATGAGTAAGTTCCTGGTGCTCATAGGGGATTGTGCTTCTGGATATTTCTTAGGATAGGCATTCTTGCATTTTGAAGTGTGCCCCAGCTTTTGGAACTCATTGATGGTGAAACTGAATATGAACACTTGGTGCCTGTTTGCCAGGTTTTCACCAAGGTACCTACTCAATAGTGCCTGATTGCTAGGTTTTCACTGAGAGAGCAATTTTGTTTTCTTTTTACTTTTTTGCTTTTTTTTATTGTCGCCAAGGCGCGTGATTGCCAGGTTTTCACCAAGGTAACTTTTGTATTTTTTTGATTTTTTTTTTGGTATTTATCTAAATGCCCTAACCATAGAGACCTTTAAGGGTAGAACCTCTTCAGGTGCATTCTATTGATGTAGCCGGGGAGCTAATCTCCTTCTAGTGTTTCTAGTATGAATGCCCCACTCTGAGTATAGTTTAAAATAACAAAAGGTCCTAGCCAGTTAGGCTCGAACTTACCAGGTTTGACTCTCTCTGCTTGATTCTTCTAATTTTCCATGAGGACAAGGTCTCCTACCTCAAATATTCATGGCTTCACCTTCTTGTGATAGTTCCTTCTAAGGGAATTTTGATAGCCTTGTAAGTGGTCGAAGGCATGTTGCCTTCTTTCATCTAGTAATTCTAGCTCATTAAGCCGTGCCACTCTATAGTCTTCGTCGAAAACCAGGTTCTTCAATGATATCCTCAGAGATGGGATTTCCACTTTGAGGGGCAATACCGCCTCTATTCCATAGACTAGTGAGAAAGGAGTAGCTCCTGTAGGTGTTCTCACACTAGTTCTATATGCACATAATGTGGTACTAAGCTGTAGATGCCAGTCTCGCCCTGATACGTTTACTATTTTCTTCAGAATCTTCAAGATTGTTTTATTTGTAGCTTTGGCTTGGCCATTACCTTGAGGGTAGTAAAATGAGGAGAACCCTTGTTTGATGCAGAACTGTTCACATAGGTCTTCAACATCGTTATTCTGGAAAGGGGTACCATGATCTATCAGGATTATTTGGGGGATCCCATATCGACAGATGATGTGATTAAGTATGAACATTACTATCTATTTTCCAGTGATGTAAGTGAGGGGAATTTCTTTCACCCACTTGGTGAAGTACTCCGTTGCTACTATTATGTACTTGTGTCTGTTTGTTGAAGAAGGTGTTATCTTACCCACTAGGTCAAATTCCCACATTGAAAATGGTAACAGTGATGTAATGGGGTTTAGTTCCTATGCTGGTGCATGGATGAGGTCTCCATGAATTTGACATTTTCTACACCTTTGGACATACTTTTATGCATCTATCTCTATTGTTGGCCAATAGTATCCCATGCAGATTATTTTCTTAGCTAAGCTGTTGCCACCTCTGTGGGTTCCACATATTCCTTCATTTACCTCATACAAAGCTTTCTAGGATTCCATGGAAGTGAGACATCGTAGTAATGTTCCATCGAGACTTCATCTATATAGATTAGTTGAGAGGATTTTATAACTAGAGGCTTGGTAGATGAGGGATTTTCTCTGGTTCCTAGACAAGTTTGGGGGTAAGACATTGTTTTGGAGATAGCTATAGACATCTTGATACCATGGGGATTTAGGACCAACAAGGACACATGCTGATTCTATGATAGATGTTTGATGTGATGGCACCAAGAGTTTCTCTACTAGAAACTAGAATTTGGTATCGTTACGTGGCATATCAATCAATGATGCTATGGTAGCCATCACATTTGTCACTTTGTTTTGTGCTCTTGGGACTTGCTCAAAGAGAATGTAATGAAACTTGGTGCACAGTTGTTCCATTTGTGCTCTGTAAGGTATGAGCTTCTCATCTTTGGTCATGTAATCATTGTTAACTTGACTAATGACCAATTGCGAATCACCAAAGACTTTAAGATTCTTGATTGTCCATTGAATGGCTATTTTTAGGCCGATGACTAACGCTTCATATTCTACTATATTGTTGGTGCATTGGAAGTTAAGTCTTAAGGACTTTGGAATTGTATCATGATCAAGAGTGATAAGAACTATCCCTGCCCCCACTCCGTGGTTTGTACACGATCCATCAAAATAGAGTTGCCATACTTTGATCGCCGGTTGTAGTGTCATGATAGACTCGTCAGGAAAGTCTAAAACAATAGGCTGGTGATCTTGAATTGGTGCCTCTACCATTGGATCGGCGATCACTTGTCCTTTTATTGCCTTTCTGTCTATGTACTCAATGTCAAACTTGCTTAAGATCATTACCCATTTTGCCAGTCTTCCCGTGAGCATTGCTTTGCTCAGGAGGTACTTGAGAGGATCAATGTGTGCAACCAATTTCATTTGGTGACTCAACATGTAGTGTCTTAACTTCTGGGAAGCAAAAATAACTGCCAGGCATGACTTCTCAATCAGCATGTAGTTTAGCTCATATCCAACCAAAGTCCTGCTTACATAGTAGACGGCCCTCTCCTTTCCCGCATCATCATGTTGTGCCAAGAGGATGCCTAATGCTGATTCAGTTGCTGAGATATATAGAAGCAATGGTCTACCTTGTACTAGTGGGACCAATATAGGAGACTTTAGAAGGTAGTCTTTGAATATCTGAAATGCCTATTCACATTGCTCTGTCCATATGAACTTGATGTCTTTATGCAATAGATGTTGGAATGGGTGGCACTTGTCTTCCGGTTAAGCTATGAAGCGTTTGATCAATTGGAGCCTTCCTTGTAACCCTCTTAGTTGTCTCAGGTTTGATGGTGGAGGCATGTCCAATATTTCCTTGAACTTTGCTGGACCGACTTCAATTCCTCTATGTGATACTATGAATCCTAGTAATTTTTCTGCTGTGACACCGAATGTACACTTTTTTGGATTTAGTCAGACTTCAAATTCCTGCATTCTATCAAAGATGGGTCCCAAAACCTATAGATGATCCTTTCAGAGTATTGATTTGGCTAATATGTCATCCACATATTCTTCCATTGTCTTGTGGATGAGATCATGAAATATGGTTGTCATTTCCCTCTGATATGTTGCTCCAGTGTTTTTTAGACCAAATGGCATGACATTCCAACAATATGTTCCCCAAGGACATGTGAAAGCTATTTTGTGTTGGTCCTCTGGTGCTATCCTTATTTGGTTGTAACCTGAGAAGCCATCCATAAGTGATAGAATTTCATGCCCTACCGTTAGGTCCACTATCATATTGATGTTTAGTAAAGTAAAGTCATCCTTGGGACATGCTATATTGAGATCCTGGAAGTCTGTGCAAATCTGTATTTGACCACTGTGCTTCATAGCTAGTACCAGATTAGATATCCAATCTGCATATGGTATAGGTCTGATGAATTTAGCATCCAGGAGCTTTTTCAGTTCTGCCTTGACTAGTAATGCAATGTGAGGGTGCATCTTTCTTAGCTTCTGTTTGACTGGTTTGGTATTTGGTAGCAGTGGGAGATGGTGTAGCACCAAATCTGGATCTAAACCAGGCATGTCTGAATAAGACCATGCAAAGTTGATCATTCTTGCTTTGAAGAAACTAATGAATTGTTCTCTCTCCTCAGGGGTGAGAGATTTCACCAAGTAGATTTTCTTTGGGTTCGTGTCATCCCCCAAGTTGATTTCTTCTTTCTCTTCAGCTAGTAGTGCTGATTTCTCCTCTGTTAAGGGGAGGAGTTCTCTCTTTCCATCTTCTAGCACCTCAAAGAGGTTTTTTCTAGAAGATACGTCTTCTTTTAGATTTTTACTCTTTTTTTCTTTTTTCTTTTGTGGACTGGAAAGAGGAGCTTCCTCCCCGAAATATGCTGCTCTGTCTAGGTTAAAGGAGAATCCTGCTTTGTGATCTCCTGATGGAATGCCTTCCCTTAGTCCCATGAAATGATCTATCACCTCGTCATTCTCAAAGAAATCTAGATCAGGTGGTCCTTATTGATCCCATGCTATAAGCTCAGGGTGTACAAGACAAACATTTTCACTACTGTTTGGCTCAGGTTGACTAAAAGGGACCGCTGATATGGTGCCTACAAAATTAGACTGTGATGAGGATGTGCCACTTGAAGGTTGATGGATGACATGTTTGTCTATATAGGGTTGTTCGGTAATAGTCAGTTGTTCAAATAGGTCTGCTAGATTTATAATAATGTCAGCTCGAGGGGACAAATAAGGGATTGACGGTTCAGAATCATGGAGGGATCTCCACTCATACTCATGGGAGTCTGTCTCAATGGAATGTTCATCTGATGTCTCACTTCCTTGGTTATCATCGATTGCTATGTGTAGGTTTATTTGGGATTGTGTGGTTCCCTCTTTGGTGGGAAACAACTGCACTAATATGTGTCTTATTAGGACATGCTCAGTGTTGTGCCCCTGGTGCATCTTTGCTACTTGCTCTTGATTGACTTGAATGTCTTGGATCACCAAAATAGTGCTTTGTTGTCCATAGCCCAAACCTATAGTATTTCTTTGGGTTGGTGGGAGAGGCAATTCATATATGCCCTGTTGCCTTGCCCCCGGTTTGGTTGTACCATCATACCCAAATCTTTGTATCATTGTGTAACCGTTACCGTAGTTTTCCAAAGGTAGTGGTGGTCAGATTGTCTTAGGGGAGTCTTGGTATAACCAGGTATTGATGTCTTGCTCAAAAGGATTCTCTTTCGCTATGTCTCCCCATCGGACAAAGGTTGTGGGTGGACATCTAAATAGAACTGGCTGCGGAGTTTCTATTGCAATAAAAAGTTGTGGAATACTGTGAGTTCTTGGGCTTTGAGGCATGTGCATGATGGTGAAAGCCTCTTCATATCTATATTCACCACATCCCTTGTCTGTGATGGATATCTTGCCTGCTTTCTCTATGACATCTTTAAGATTTGGATTTGAAGGGGAGGAGATACTTGCATCTTGGTTAATGACTATCTTTCCTGCTACTCGTGTGACATCTTTGGGATTCAAATTTGAATAGGATGGGATGCTTGCATCTTGGTTTGATCGTACATGGTTATCAGTGTTGATTTTGATCGCATTGCAATATTGAAAGGGGTTGGGATCTCCCTCTATGATGATCTCCTCTCCCTGGTGAGGGAACTTGATACATTGATGGTATGTTGACGGTATAGCTTGCATTTCATGTATCCAAGGTCTCCCTAGTAACATGTTGTATACCAATTCAAGATCTAAGATTTGGAAGGGAGTGTTTTTTACCATAGGTCCAATGTGAATAGGTAGAATGATAATACCCTTAGAGGACCTTTCCTCTTCATCATAGGCTTTGATATTTATCCTCCTTGTGACATTAATGCTTGATTTAGAATAGCCCAGTTGCTTGATTAACTTTAGAGTAAAAATGTTTAACCCAGCTCTACCATCAACAAGGACCCTACAGACATCGCTTTTATGGATCTAGACAAGTAAGTGTAGAGGATCATTATGCAGGGGTTTATGCGATGGCACATCACGGTCTATGAAAGTGGCATGTTTGTTAGCCACTATATGGTTGACCATCATTTGGAATTTTTCTGGTGTTATGTCCCTTGGGATAGTTGCATTTTGAAGAGCTTGGTCAAGTGCCAGTTTATGCTGCGGAGATATGTGCAAGAGGTCAAACAGGGAGATCTGGGCAGGTGTGCGCTTTAGTTGGTCCACTATGCTTTTTTGTGGATCCAAGTTTGCTGTAGGATTGGCTAATGTAGTAGCTGAGGATGGTACTCCTTGCAAGATGACTCTAGCACGATGCGTAGTTATAGCATAATTGTTACCTTGGTCCCTGATAGTGGTTGTGGCCACATGGTTATCTGAAGGATTTAGGCAATTTATGACATTATCACTATTGGCATATGTATAGTTAACTTTATTGGTTTTTCCACCAGACCCAGAGGCTTTTCCCTTGTTGTGATCATGGAAGGTATTATTGAAAATGGTGTGATTAGTTGTGCCTTTAGTTTGATTATTCGTCACATCAATGATCATGGTGTCAATCAAATCTTAAATAGCATGCTTCAATCGATAGTAGTTGGTTGTTTTGTGCCCCTTGACCCGATGAAACTCACAAAAGTCTTAGTCATTATACCACCTTGGTTTGTTTTCATCCTGTTCAAAGTCCCTGATTTCTGGGAGAGTGATAGTGTTTGATTGTATCAACTTGCGTAAAGCTGATTCTATCGGCTCTCCTAATGGTGTGAAATCTCGTTGCTAGAATTGAAACCATGGTTTGCATTGATTTTGTTGATGACTGTTTGACATAGCAGATGCTTGTACAGGGGGAGATTGGTTTTGAGTGTATGCTTGTTGAGTGGGCCCTGTGGGGTTTTGGTTTTCCATAGGTGCGCCTTGCAGTAACACCTTGGGTTGCACATAGTTGACTGTCTTTACATCAATGACACCATCACTAGTGACATTTTTGTTCTTGTTCCACCACATAGCCTTTTTTGTTGCATTTTTATTTGTGTTCATTTGTGTGGGATCTGCAAGGATTCCTCGTTTGACCAAGTTCTTCTCACAATGAACTCCTCTTTCGATGAATTGTGTGAAGGTCAGAGCTAACTGTAAATCTATTGTGAATGACATGTTTGGGATCAGATTGTCAACAAACATGACTATTAATTCTTGTTCGGGCACATCATATGTTATACAGTTCACCGTGTTCCTCCATCTCTATAGGAATTTCACTAGATCCATCTTTTTGTTTAATGTCGCAAAAGGTCCTTGATGCTGACCTTGCACTCGATGTTATGATGGAAGTGAGATATGAACTTTTCAGCCAATTCTCCCCAAGACTGAATTCCATGAGGTAGATGTGAGAACCAGTCCATTGCTGGTCTAGCTAAACTTTTTGGGAACAGTCGCATTAGATATGTCTCATCATGAGCAACTTCGATGCAACTAGCAAAGAACTCTCGAATATGCTCAATAGGGTTGGTACTGCCCCTGTATTTGTCAAATTTTGGCACTGAGAAGTGGTTTGGGAATGGAGACATTTGAAGAGAATGGTTAAAGGGGTATAGGCATAAATCCTCTATGGTATATGATTTAGTTTGCCACTGATTTTGCATATCCATCATTTGGGTTTGAAGGGTTTGCATTTGTTGCATTAGCATGTCCGTTTGATATTGAGGTTGATCTGTGTGGACATTCCATTGTGTCGTGGTGGGTATGAAGTTGTGCCTCTATGTCCCTTGAGTAAGAACATAGGATTTCATCCTAGGGACTTGATATTGATTCCCCACCGAGTGATTTGTAACTGGAGGGACATGAGTAGTCCATGGTGGGTTATGATGTGTTTGCTGTTGTGACTGAAGCTAGGGTTGATAATGTTGGGGTAGGTATTGCTGCTACTGAGGTTGTGTTTGAAACTAGGGTTGTTGTTTCTGAGGCTGGATATGAGGCAACTGAAGCTAGGGTTGCTATTGCAGAGGTTGGTTTTGAGGCAACTGAAGCTGGGGTTGCTATTGCGGAGGTTGGAACTAAGGCAATTGAAGCTGAGCTTTCTATTGTGGGGGTTGGATTTGAGGCAACTAAAGCTGGGGTTGTTGTTGCAGAGGTTGGATGGGTGTCAAAATGGGTAAATATGTAGCTTTGGGCAGGCCTTGACTATAAATAGGTCCTGCAGAGATGGATCCTTGCGAGCATGATGTGTTGATCCCAAGACTAGTGTGAATGGATTCCAACAACGACATAGTTTTAGAATAGTTGGTGTTTGGTGGGATGGAAGGCATAGCATGAGAGCTTGATTGTGTTGGCCATGAGATCAAAGTTGGAGGCATACTAGTGACCATGGGTGCACTTAGTTGTGAGCCTATCATGCCTTGAGTAGATGATGTACTGGCTTGGGTTAGGTCATTGGTTTGATTGGATATATTCTGTGTCGATGTGGGTAAAGTCAATGGTGGAAAGATCTATGACACACTAGGTAGTATCTGAGGAGTGTGAGTAGTGTTTTGACTTGCGAGAGGATTTTTGGGCCATATAGTTGATACACTGAATTCGGCGGGGAGTTTTACTCCCATCTTTATTAGCATGGCCAAGTAATGTTCAGGGTTCCTCTCTACAACAACATCAACTACTTTGGTAGAGTAGGCATCTTTTTCCACATCTTCAAGTTCTTATTCGGTGATATCTTGGAAAAAGGTTGCCCCATGGGGCTGTTCAATGAATAGAGTAGAACTGGTGTTCATGAAGGGATCGTTCTCTTGCTCTGTTTCCCAAGTGGGGAAAAGGTTGATATATGACTCATCAAGTTGAGCTCTAGCCTTAGACCTTGTGTAAGGTCCTCCATGAGGTGTTTGAGACATAGTGTGGTCTAGGTTTTGTAACTAAAACAAGTGATATAAACCAAACAAAGAAGAGGACCCCTTCTAAGAAAAGTCTGAGTTATGTTTTGGACAAGGGTAATTCTAAGGATAGATTTTGACATAACTTCATCTCAAAGTGGTGATGATAACAGATAAGATTTACTGACCTTTGTCTTGGACAAAGTCAATTTGATAAAGATGATGATGTTTGATATGATGAGATCAAGATATTTGAAGTCTGAGCTTTTGAACTAACAATATTTTTGATAATAATCGTGCTTTACAGAGAAAGGGTAATCTTTAATGTTTAGAGATTCACACAATGTTCTTTGCATTATCCTGGGATAGACACTAGTTTTGGACACCAAATGAAGAATTATTTCAAGGTTTTTAGGTCAGAACAGGAATATAGTATATCTAGTCAAAAGTGGTTCAATTTCACCGATTGCGGTAAAATAACTGGTCGATTGTGGTATTTTTTCACACACAAGGTTTCTGATTCATGAGATAGTTGACATTAACAACCCTAGACTTTAGCACATTTGACTCATTTTGACAGTTTGAATGTTTTGTTTTGCATTTTCAACAACTGATAAAAGGAACAAGCACAATAGACACTGTGTTTTGAAGAATGAAGACTGAAACTGTGTATGTTCTACAACTTTTTCAAGTTGCAAGGTTATCACAAGGTCTCAAAAATGAATAGTTAGATTAATCTAGGTCAATGGCTTTAGAATACAATGTTATAGGCCCAATGCTTGAATGTTCATTAGCTCACACAGCAATTGTCATGCTACTAGGACACGAAGGTCCACGACGTAGGTGCCCGTGTTTTTGCTGTTTCCAAGTATTGTTTCTGTGGAGTGAAGATCTCTTTCACTACACAAATACCATGGGACACATATGTTGGGAATCTTAGGGGGAAATTCTGCAACCCCTTGCACTATAATAAGGTATCTGTTCGGAGGTAAAACGGGTTGGCCTCCAATTAATAAAGGTTGTAGTAAGGGTCCGTGGTGTCTCTCCAATCAGTTTGTACATGTGTGACTCACTTAAGAGCCTAGTTGATCACGCTGGCTCCTTAGGGATATTCACCCGATCCAGACTATCATCAACACACCTCGCCTGAGCTTGGCTAGATAAGATGGAACTTTGGTGCGTGCCTTGTTTATATACCTATCAGAAGGATTACTGGTTTAAGGTCATTCTCTGAGGAGGAAGCACATTCCCCAGACAGGCCTTTCTAAAAAATTATAAAGGTTTGTAATCTAATAGTTTGTGCAAGTGCACCCAAAACTCAAGACACGAGGTAAATCAATTAAGCTCCAAATTTTGAAATATGGACTAAGATACACCACCATACAAGCACAAATGTTCAATTTTAAGCCCAAAAGTAGGTGTTTGATTGCTTGTTCAATTTTAATGCACCAAATTGAGAGATTCTTTGCCTTTGTTTAATTTTAATCCCCACGTCAATTTTAAGCCTAAATCCAAAATATGAGGTGTGATATGTTTTGCAAGCACTGTTCTTTTTAAACCCAAATCGACAAATGAATTCCTTTTAGTTTTGTGTTGTTTAAACATGTTAGTACCAAAAAGGATTATTTTGCAAAATAAGTATATAAGTAACTTTGAAATGATGAATGATGCTTACCAAACTTACCCTTCTCTATCCTTGGTGACTCTGACCAAATCCTGCACAGAAACCGAAAAGAATGTCAATTTAGAAATAGAGGGGCAGAAGTTTTGGATCTGATGTTTGCAATATTTCCTGTGATTGTGGTAATCTTCCTACAATTGCGGTAATGTTCTATCAATTGCGGTAAATAACTGGTAAGTGCAAAAAAATGCTGTCAATTGCAGTAAATAACTGGCAATTGTGGCAAAATGTTATCGATTGCGGCATGGATCGGACAAATGCGGAAAACTTATTTCAATTGCGACATGGATCGGGCGATTGCGGAAAAATACTAGAAGATAGAAGACAAGAAATGGAAAGAATAACTACAAAATCCTGTAATCAATTGCGGTATTAAACCAGTCGATTGCGACACAGTATAGATGATTGCAGTAAAATACCAGCAATCGCAAAATAGTACAAATGTCGAAGAAAAGTGTGATTTTTAAATTTACAATGGTACGGCCGTGGTTGATCAATCTGTTTCTTCATCTGCAAAGATATTTGGGCTGTTTGCTTCATGTCAGGTTCACCAAAATGTACACCTCTCTCTTCGATTCCCACAGCTTTCCAAAGGCGAGGGTTAGTAGCAAAGGTTTCACAAATGAATGCAAATCAAATATATAATGACTACTAAATGAATAACAGAAACATGAGCAATAAAATGTACAAGCAAGAGAAAGGAAGACAAATAAGTGCAAACCCCACGATGCTTGAAGCTTCTATTGTTTCTCTCTACTCCTTTTGAAATGTTGTTCTTAATGCTCAGTATTGGCGGGGCAGCGTCTATGACTTGAGAAGCTTCGAGAATTTGATAATTGAAATGTGTGTGTGTGGTTGCAAGATGGCTTGAATGCTAGAACCAAACTGACAGAGTAATGGTGCATGAGAAATTTAAATCCTGGACCCTTCAAATGGTTATGAAGGGTTTATTATATAGGAATTGGTGATGATATGAATGGTTGAGATCAATCCCAGAGATGGGGAGATGAATGGTTGAGATCAAAAGGAACAGGAGAGGTC
>MU227529.1:175897-203895 GCA_018584345.1 Thuja plicata | reverse complement strand
GGTCCTTAGTAAACTCCACCTCTTCATTTGGTAAAGAGGAGATAGAGTTTGGTTAACTGAAGAGCTAATTATGAGTTACCTTTTTGAACTGAAGAGGTGGGTGAAGTTACCCGTGTGGACTAGAGAGATGGGTGTAGTAACCCATGTGATGTAATTGGAGTTATCTCTTTGAAGATAAATGAATATTTAATTCATTTGTTTAATAATTATTTTCAACATGTGAGATAATTGAATTCTTTTTTATTAAGAATTGCTTTATTTGATGAAATTAAATTAATTTAATTGGAAGAATTTAATTAGTAAGTTTAAATATTTGAATTTAAACTATAGGAAATTGAGTTTAATTAATTAATTTAATGATAATTAATCAATTAAAGATAATTAATTAAATAAAATTAATTATTTAATTAATTTTGGGAATTTGATTAAATGATTTGGGAAATGAATTTAGAAGAAAATAGATGATTAATTAATGATTAAAAAACCATTAATTAATAGATGAAAATTAGTGTTTTTAATGTAAAGTCGCAAGCCTGTCCATTTTAGGGTGTCTACACTAAGAAGGAGGCTGATTCAAGGATGGTAGTAAGATTAGCATAAAGCCTATTGACAGTCTAAAGGCTGATTGAAGGATGGTAACATAGATGCCAGATACTAAGTGACAACCTATGAATAAAAATCCTCTAACAAGTTCACACTTAACAGTGTGTTTGTAACCTTTAACAAGGTTGGCTCCTAACAGGGCTCATTTCAAAAGAGTGAAAATTTGGGGTTCCGTTCCTAGTGGTTTTTTTCCTTAATAGGGTTTCCACGTTAAAATCCATGTGTTATGTGTGTATGGTCTATTACTTTATTGTTTTACATTTCATATGTGCATTTCTGGATTGATTGGTATACTCTGCATATTTACTGAGTATCGGTAAATAAGTTTTCCTGCTTATCAGTAATCAAGGAGAATAAGGATAGACAAGGTAAACCGACATACAGTTAATTGTTTTAAATATTTTAAGGCATACATCTTGTAGGGACTTAATAATCTGAGGTGTATTAATTGGTGAATTAAAGTTTAAAGGATAAATTTTTGAGGCCACTGATTCACCACCCCCCCTCTCAGTTATTACTAACAATAAAGGGCCTATATGAAAAGGAAACGGGTAACTACACTATTGATCTACCTAATGAACTTGTTAATATTGCAACCATGTCTCTTACTCTAGTTGGAAAATTTGCCAGATCGAGGCCTAATATTGACATAGTCAAAGCTTTCACAAAGAAAAAATGGAACCTAAATTTCCAAGTTGAAATCAAGGCTATGGTAAAGGGCTTTCTGTCTTTTGAGTTCTCATTCCAAGAGGACTATGCCAAGATCTTATGTGCTGGTGCGTGGGAAATAGGGAAATCCTCACTGGCCTTGTAGAAATGGTTTCTTGATTTGGACCTTAATGATTTATTCTATGTCCAAGCCCCTGTTTGGGTAAGACTTCCAGAACTCCCACTGGAATTTTGGTATGAAGACGTGTTTGCTGGAATAGCCAAATCCTTTGGAGAGCTTCTGTTGATGGAACTTTGTGACCGGGTTTGCCAACAGAAGTAAGTTGTCATTGGGTACCAGGGTACCGGCCAACTTTTCTTGTAAAGGTTGTCCGGGGAAGTGAGATTCCCCGGGCCTCCAAACACATGAGAGTCAGGTCTCGAGAGTGCGGGGCTCGGTTGGGAGATGTGACTATTTTGTTTGAGAGGGATAGTTGGATATCTTCAACTCATCTTCTCTAGGGATTCAAGTGAGTGGGGTTTCCTGTAAACACGCATTCATTTTACAAATAAACTTCAAAAGATAGTGCCAAGTTAGAGGGATTTCGTCTACCTATAGTTATGCTCTAACATACTACACTAAATACCAAAGAAATATACAACCAGCAATTCATATTTTATTAGTAGCAAAGGGAAGGAGTTCGTTAATCTACTTTCATTATCAGAGCAAAGGACATAAAGAACATAAAGCATAAAATATCGTTAACACAGAAGATAGAATGCAAACAACATCATTGAGAGAACTCTTTCTTCTTCATTAACATCTTTTCTAGCAAGCACTGGTGCATGGTACAATGGTGGCTCCAAGGGAGTATCTAACTATTGAAAGCTTAAGACTATGGAGCATTAAGCTCTACAACTAAGAACTAAGAAAGTTAGATTTCTATTAGCTATGGGCTACAAAATCATCAATTTCTCCGACCCTTGGAATGAGGTTAGACTTATTATTTATACACATTCTTGACCTAAACCTAACCCTAACTTATTTACACTTTATAATATAATACATTATCTGGTGGTTGGTACTACTTGCACCATGCTACAAAAGACCTCGAGATAGAAAAGGTCTGACATGTCAGAAGAATAAGACAAGAAAAATGGAGTGGAAGAATCAGCCTTGAGAAGAGAGCCAGGAAGGAGAGAGAATAAATCTGATCCACTGGGGATCGAGGCTACATGCATCATAAATGGGAGGGTGGCTCACTATCTCTGATGTGCCAGGTGTAATGTTGAAATGGCACCTTAGGAAGACCATCTATCAGAAAACCTCTTGTTGAGCTAACATGCCTTGTTGTGGTTACCCACCTTCTGAAAACCTTTATTAACTACCATGAAAGTGACCGGTCGACTTTGGGAACCAGGACACAGGTCACTTTAAAGAATACAAAAATGTGGGATCAAAAATTTTGGGATCTGGGAACATGCGTTCCAAAAGAATAAAGAATACAACCCTCATGGGATTGGTTGGATTCTCTGTAATCTAGAGAATTTTATTGTTCCTTATGATTTTTCCCAAGCTTCCAACACTTGGCTTAGACTTTCTTCATCCACATCCTTGATGCTATCCTACCTACTTCTGATAGCCTCCAGTGTTTCCTGAAAATTGTCGACCCCTCTCCGGAGTTCATCGACCATCTTGATGGCATCGTGTGATCGGATCATTGTTTTGGACATTCTAGATAGCCGTCCCTAGTCAAAATCTCTGGCAGGCAGATACACGGACTCCATCCGCTCATTGAACTTACTAAGGACATAGTCCTCCAGAGTACATGTCCTAGTGGTGAATGGATCAACTTGTGATACCCCAACTATGAATGCTTTAAAAAGACCCAAGGGGTATTGGGTAGCTATTACTTTCTCTTTCATGGCCTTAACCAGTTCCTTGCACACCTTACCCCTGAGGACAAGTCTGGAATACTAGGCCTGCAGGGAATCAAATGATTCATCTCCCAAAATTCCAAACTCTGTGGTGACTTATTCACTGATGTTGTGGATCTCTTCTAACCTAGCCTTCCATTTTTCATACTTGGCTAGATCTTTCTCCCAAATGATAGCAGAGCCCCTTGCCTAGTTGAGAAGAAGATCGAACTGATAAAGGTCCAGGAGGGACACCACCAGAAAATGTTTCATTGCGGTCACCTACTCGGCTGCCCACCCATCCACAGCTTGCGCTTTCTTCTTCATGATGCACAGAGAATCCAGATTGCCCTATGCAAGCAGCAACCTGGAGGAAAGAGTTCTGGGGTGGACTTCTGACAAGGGCTATGTCAATTCTGCTAGAAGTGCAAGGAGATTGGTATTTTTTTCTCTTTCCTCTTGCAGCTTCTGGCCTTGCTTTATGTATCTAGCCTCTATTGCCTTGGTGGCCTCCTTCAGTAAATCTAGCTCACCCTTCTTGTCCCTCTTCCCCAATTCTACCTCTATTATGTTGTAGTCTTCGGGCCTTACAGCTGCCGTGTCTACATCAAGAGGGGGCGTTGTGATGGTCGCAACTGTAATACCTGCTGGGTTAGTCTAGAGAGTATGGACTATCCACACCTTCTTGGGCTTCTTAGCCTCTATGTTCTTGGCCATCATTTTGGCCAATGAGAGTGGAGCGCTTGTGGTTGCTGCCGGGGTCTTTCTTTTCTTGGATTCCACTAGCCATGGGGGTGGCTGGGGTGGCTTTGTTATTAAAACTGGTTCATTAGGATCCTTTCAAAATTTGGTGGCACATTCTCGGAGTGTATGTTATGCTTGGGTTCTTTTCCTTGCTCCTGTTATGCTTCCTTTTCTGGTTCTGTAGAACCCTTAGTGTTCTCCGCCATGCTGGCATCTTTTGTAGTATCATCTGGGATCTTTTCATCGGTCTCAATCTCACCTATATTTTTAGGGACTTTCTCCCTATTGGTGTCAGTTGTTTCTTCATTTTCCTTATCCGGGACCTCTTGGTCCATTTTATACTAATGTTCCTGTGCCTCATTGGCCTCATCTATTGGGATGTTCTCCTCCATCGGAACATCCTCTAGAGGTGGTGAGGTCGCTGGCCAAAGTTTAACAAGGCGGCCACCGTCACTACCTCACTAAAAGTGCTCTGGGGCACTTGGTCACCTGGAGTTACCAAAGGCACTTGAAGCATTATGGTTGGAGGTACAATTGTTCCCTTGGGTCCTGGTTCTCCAACCATCAATTACTCATTTGTGGGCTACCTTGGTATGTTCTCGGTACCCTAGACCGGTATCCTCTCTTGCTCAAGTTCTGTTTGGATTTCTTCCCGAGCCTCTTACGCTGATGTATCCTTTTTTACAGGAATTTTGTTTTCTATAGGGACCTCCTCTTTGTCCTAAGATAAAATTTCTTCCACTGCATGGCCAATACCCTGCTGGATCTCCAGGAGCTCCTCTGCCGAGAAGGTGTCATCAAAATCATCCTGCGGGGGCGAGGAGTCTGAGATATCTTCTAACTTTGGAGAGTCTGAAATTAATTCTACCAGGGGCATCGATGGCATGCTGGGGGTGGTGGCTATGCTTGGTGCAGGGGTCAATGTCATTTTCTTCTTCCTTATGAGTGAAGCCCCAATATTTAGAATGTTAGTAGACTCTGCCTCAGCCAAAGTCTATATGTTCATCATAGCTGCCAATGAGGAAGATCCTGCTAGGCGAGCAGATGTCATTGGATTTATGGGGAAACCGATAGATACCTGCATGCTTAGCTACTGACTGGTCAACTTTTTTTACTACATTTGTTGATGCAGGTGGGCCATCAGAAGTGTAGGAACTTTGGGAGGCACCTTGGGAACTAGGGTACCCTCTTTCCCTTTCCCTTTGCTTGTGCTTTTTTTAGCAGTCATGGCGGACAAAGAAGGTCTAGCGCCAGCTAAAGAGGGAATGGTCTTCTTGACCATTGATTTATTTCAGGTGCTTTTAGGACACAACTAGGCAAAGTACTAATGACTTTCCTCTAGAATGGGGTGGCTTACCCCTTCAATGGTTAGATCCTCTAGGGATGGCCCTATCCACCAGAGGAAGATCCTATTTTTCCAACCCTTGTCCTTTGTATGCTGGATCCTACAATGGCCCATCATCTTTAAATCCCTTTGGGAAGGTTCGGACGTCCAGTGCTTTCATGAGCCCTTTTCTCATCCTTGTATTTTGTTAGGCCCGCAGATCAAAACTATCCTGGCAGTCCACCTAGAAGTCTTCAATATCCACTTTGTGAGGCTCGGAAGTTCAAGGTAGTGCTGTGGAAATCTTGCCGCAGGGATCATAATTTTTTTGGGCATGGTTGAATTCTACCAGCCCTAAGCTCTTCAGTTCATTATCTACTTCCTGGGCTACGGTGAGGCTGCATGTGTAATTCCCACAGGAGAAAGTGAATGGGACATTGATGACCTTCTTCAATGTGAAGAAGGTGTGTAGATCCATCATCTGCCTGCAAAATTCTAAGAGGATTATTCTATCCTTGCAATACTAGGGAAGAAGATAGGGCTTCCCATTGAAGCCTATCACCCTAATGTAGGTGTGATGCCAGAACTGAATAAAATACTAGCTGTAGGAGCTGACCAGAGTCATTTTTTCCTGTGAGAGGCGGTACTTGGAATCTCGAGTAAGTGTTAAAATATTTTGATAAATGAACGTGCCATTTACCTGATAGAAATTTTGGAAACTAAGTTCCCACTGTAACTGGGGATAATGATCCCATGGTGTGACTTGCCCTGGCCCATTTCCAGGCTCTCCAATTGTGCCTAATCCTAGAAAAGCCGGTCTTTTCTATGTTAATGCCCATAGCACAAATGAATTCATGTAAAACTGAGAGGTCTAGGCGATGGTCCTCATCTGTGTATCCACGTGGTTGGCTATGATAGCTGCCCAGTTGAAGTTCCTATTGTGTGTGGTGATGTAGTATAGAAAATAATACATCCATGTTGAGAATTCTTGGGCGTGGGGCCATCCGAAGATCCTACATAAAAATATGATGCCCGCTTGAATTGGCTCCTTGAAATCCCCATGGGGAATTTCCAACTTCATTCTTTTGTGGTCTCACTTTGGAGACTTCAGCCATTGACTGTTGAGGTGTTGCCAAGAAATGACTTTGGCCTTGTCGAACTCCTTCAGTGAGTCGACCCAGGTGATGATAGTGGATCCTTTGAACCAAGGAATCCCCAACCTAGAAGGAAAGTTTGGGGCATCCAAGGTGACGATGGTGGTGGGATATTGTAGTGGCCAGGGATCTGGGAGCATGACTTTACAAGTAGGTGCATTGTACAATACTGCTAGCTACTTTATTAATTCTGATGACTGTGCTGAACATGGGAAGTTTGTAGCCTTTATGATGCCAGAGGTGGCCAAGAAAGTGGCTACCTTGTCCCCTTTGGCCTTTAACCTGTAAATGGTCTAGATTAGACCCTACAATTCGGCCCAAGTTCTGGGGTCCATATCTATTATTTCCTGGACTTTGTAGTCCACCTTGGACCCCACAATAGCTCCCTCCTTCAGATATTTGGAGGTTAGTGGCAGCTTTTCCATCATTCTTTCAATCTTTGACTTTGTAGTTTCCTAGGTAGAAGTGGTAGGTAGTTTCAGACTATTAGGAGGGGCAAAATCGTCAAACATCTTGGATCATCTATCCACAACCTGCAAGATTGGAAGACCGTTAGGACATATAAAAAACAAGTTATAACTCTGGGAAATTCTTCACCAACCTATACCTATCAAACAAGCATTAGTACATACATCAAGAGTTCTGGAGCATCTAGAATGAACATGATTTAGCCTTTCAGAGCGTGTTAACAAGGTAGCAGGAGGAAGTGAAAGACATGGTCTTACTGGAGGTCCAGAGTCCAGACCAACTAGCCGTTGCCGATGTGACTAGAAAAAGGCCATACTTTCGTTGATGTGTAACGATACGTGGTAGGATGACAGGCAGCATTAAGACATTTATGGTGACAAGTGGGCTGAGAAGGGGGAATTAAGTACCAGAGGGGACATGGTTTGAATGCTCAGTCGTGGGAAATTAAACCTGCCATAAATGTGGCAAGATGGAGGAGAGAGAAAGCTACCATGGCTCAAACCAGCAAGGTGTCAAGTTCAAACCATGGCAACTCCATCTCGATGAGCTCAGCCTCATGGGGTGAAAATGCATGATAGAGCATGAAGAACTCATGAGCTTAGAAGGATATATAGAACATGTACATGCATGAAAATGTATAGAGGGCTGAGGGATGAAATAGATATACACAAAATATATAGACATATACATCACTTACAGACTAAACTATATAAACACATGTACAACAGGTACCCTAAAACAATATACAAAATGTACACTAACCTATAGCTACACAGAGGGTGAAAAACCCTCTAGCAGAGCCAACCCACCAACGGGTGGCAAACCAGAAGGAGAAAACATGAAAAAACTGAAACACAAGCCAGAACAAAACAAACCAAAACCAGAACAAATAAACGAACAAAAGCAGGAACTAGAAGGCCTACCCAAAAATCTGAAGAATAGAAAAGAGATGGCACTAGGGTCACTTTGCAATAGCTTCAACCTCCAATGATCATGAACAGGCACCAAAAATCAACTCATAGTTATCCACTAAGCTCAGAGTAATTTGCACTTAATCGCACTTCAAATTGCCAAGGAATTGCTCTGAAAACTCTAAGTGTTTCAATCGCAGTAGCTGTGAAAGTGATATGTAAATCCTATTTATACCCAAGGTAAAAAGAAAGTTACCCTTCTCTACAAACTCCAGAATGGGTAGACCTCCGAACTCTGGGCTTGGGGATTCTGTGTGACCATGTCTTCCTGCAAAAAGAAGACATCATGGCGGAGAATCCCAGAGCCCAAAATTCGGCTCTGGAAAAGAAACAACCAACTCCGGGACCGGGTCCTGGAGACACGAAAGACAAAAGAAAAAAACAAAACAAACCTTGTGGGAAGGAAAACCCAGAGAAGAAAAAAACAAAAACAAAAAAGGGACAGAGAACAAGGCAAGAGCCAAAAGCAAAAAAAAGGGGACCCAACATTATGCACACAAAATGTAGAGACGGGTATGCAGGGCATAATATCTTCTATCAATTCACCTAGTGATGATGGATAGAAGGTGCCCAACCTATGCAAGATTATGCATAGGGGTGGAAGAGGGAAAAGACATGCCAGAGGTCATAGAGATTCTTTCCAAACTAGGAAAAATATTACAAAAACTAGATGATGAAAGTGTTCCCTTTGCTTGTTTTCACTACAAGAAAGCAAGACATATGACCAGAAAATGCCCAGTTTTATTAAACAAAAAATCCAGGAAGGCTCAAAGGACAATAGGAAAGACTAAGGACTAGTTACCAGAAGCCCCAACTTGGGGAAAACTAGATGTTTCAAGCAGGGGCTGCAGCAAACAACAACCATGTTAGGAAGAAAAAGGATTCAATAATGGTTATTTCTAAAACATAAAAGAATCAAGAGGAAATAGAAAACACCAACAAAAAAGATAAAATGGTGTAAACCATACATCAGAATGATATTTCCTTGGAGAGAGTGGAGTTTCAGCCCTCAGTGGAGGCTGAAAAGGCTCTAGAAGGAAACAAAATACAATATCCCTTAGGAGTGTATAGTGCCATGGATGAGCAGAACAATGGAGAAGGGATTGACTCAAGTCCCACCCCATGTGAGCTAGACAACTTCTCATTTTTACCAGGATCCCTTGAACCTTCCTTGGAGTTTTGAATTTTTTGGCCCACACAAAATAATTAGATCATGGGTGATTTTTCCCATGAATCAAACCCTAACACACAGTAGGATCAACCAGAGAAAGTATTCAAAATGGAAGCACTCCTAAAATTAGTCACCTTGGGGAAGCTCACAAGAATTGAAGAACTCTTTGCTAAATACAAACAAGGGATGGTGGGAGAATGGACAAGTTTCAAGAATAAAAATAATAGTAGGGATCCCTCCCCAGTCTCCCCAGTAGAAACTAGGAGCAAGATAAAATCAGACGTGCCCATGTCAAATTGAAAACTCCAGGGTGAAATAAATCAAGCTAGATTTGGCAAGAAGAAGCCTCTAAGAATACAGAGGATGGAACCCAAAAGATCATCCCAGATGCATGCACATCTAGTAAGAAATGAAGCTAATCTCCTGGAATATTTGTGGACATAATGGTCCACAAAAGTAGAATGTAATACATAATATGATAAGGCATCATAGACCATATATAATGTTAATCTAGGAAACTAAGATGAAGAAGGAAAATCTAGAATGCATTAAATTTTTTAAAACCATGGACATGGCTGCCACCAGTTTAGATGGATCCTTGGGAGGTCTGATGACTCTGTGGAACTCTTCACACTTGAAGGTTGAAGTCATCCATGAAGAAGGTAATTTATTACTTTTGAATTTCACTAATATAAAGGATAATGAAAGTTTGTACATTATGAATATTTGTGCTTCTAATTAGAAAAAATGGAGAAGATCCTATTGGGACAATCTTAGAAGCATAGCTTCCATGTTAGATCTTTCTAAATGAATTATAATGGAGGATTTTAACACCCCCTCAAAGAGGGGGTAAAAATAGGGAGGCATCAACCTAGATTTGGAAAGTAGGCAAGAGCTTATGGACTTCATTAATTATCAATCCCTCTTAGATGTGGACCTTCAAGGTGCAAGCTTTACCTGGAGCAATAGGAGAACTGGGAAAGGGTGCATCCATGTCTGGATGGATAGGGCTTTGATCACTGTTGATTGGCTGAACTCTCATAATAGTAATTTATCTTCCCTGGTGTGGATTGGGTCAGATCATTCTCCCTTGACTCTTACTTTTGACCCACTTATTAAGAAAATAAATTTCCCCTTAGGTTTTGAAAATATGTGGACTACTCATCCTAATCTCACTAACAAGATTTTGGAATGGTGCAATATTGATGTTAAAGGATCTGATATGTTAAAAGTGGCTAAAAAACTCAGAAACGTCAAGATAAATATTAAGCTTTGGAACAAGAGCAATTTTGGGGATATTTTCTCCTCCAAACAGAAGGCCATATTGGACCTATTTCAAGTCCAAGAGGAAATCTAGAGAGACGGGTATGATGAGGACAACTTGTATCAAGAAAAAATCCTACTTGCAAAGTACCACAATGTGACAGGGAAGGAGGAGATGTACTGGAAGCATAGATCTAGATCCATATGGCTGAGGGAGGGGGACAAAAATACTCAGTTCTTCCACTTGTCCACTATGAAACATAGAGCTACCAACATGATCAGTAGAATCAAAAGGGGGAACCAAATCTTGCAGGATGACAAAGACATATCTACTGAAGCTATTTATTTTTTCTCTTCCCTTCTTTCTAAAAACCAAGACCTCTCTAAGGAGGACTAGAAGGACCTTTTGAGAAACATTCCCAAAATCATCTCAGAAAATCAAAACAAAGTCTTGAGTGCTATTCCTAATTTGGAAGAAGTTAAAAAAGACCTAGATTCTCTTCTTGGAAATAAGGCCCCGGGCCCAGATGGTTTCCCTATGTTTTTCTTCCACAGGTACTGGGAAATAGTCAAATGTGATGTGGTCAAATCAGTGTAGGAATTCTATGGATCCAAAAACCTCCTCAAGGAACTCATTGCTAATTTCCTGGTTCTCATCTCTAAAGTTGTTTGGGCAGATTCTTTGGAGCTCTTGAGACCCATAAGCTTATGCAACTCTTTGTATAAGATAATCTCCAAAGTCATTACCATTAGAATTCTCAAAATGCTCCCCTCTATCATTGCCCACTAGCAATCAGGATTTGTTCTGGGAAGACAGATTCTTGACTCCATTATGGCGGTGTGTGAAGTGATCCATTCCTTAGAGGTAGGTAAGAGGGAAGGATTCCTTCTCAAGCTGGACTTGTCTAAGGCCTATGACTGGGTTGACTAGTCTTTTCGGATGAAAATTTTTGGAGCTTTTTGTTTTAACAGGAATACTTGTAAGATCATCCATCAACTCATCTCTTCTCCTTCATTGGCGGTGCTAGTCAATGGGCCCCCCTTTTTTTTCTTCAAAGCTTATAGGGGTTTGTGACAAGGACATCAACCGTCTCCCATTCTCTTCATTATTTTTGCTGAGTGTCTTGGGAGATTGATTACAGCTAAAAGGCATTAGACCGTCCTCAGATAACACTATTTTCTATCACCAGCAATTTTTTTGATGATACCATTTTAGGAGGGGAGACTTCGGTGAGAGAAGCCAGAGATGTTAAATACCTTCTAAACTCATATACTAGAGCCATAGGGCAAGCTATCAACTGGAATAAGAGTTCTCTCTTCTATATCAATACCCCTGAGATTAGACAAATGAGCATTGCGGATATCTTGGGATGCACAATTGGGTCCCTATCCTCTAATTACTTGGACCTCCCTCTCGGTGGTAAGCCCCCAAAAGAATTCTAGAACAAACTCATTGATAGATTCAACATAAAATTGTCTGGTTGGAAGGGGATCACTCTCAATCGAACGGGAAAAATTCAGTTTGTTAAATCTACTCTTCAAAACCTGCCAACCTATGCCTTAAGTCCCTTCTCTATTCCTGCTAAAGTTGCAGAAGTAATAGAAAAAATTCAAATAATATTTCTCTGGTTAGGAGCAGAAGAGCATAAGAGATTTCCTCTGATTGCTTGGGACAAAGTTTTCCTCCCTAAAAGCACCAGAGGGCTTGGTATCAAGAGAATCGGGCCTTTCAATAGAGCATTACAAGAGAAATAGATATGGTGCATCTTCTACGGAAAAGGGGAATGGAGAGACTTCTTTTAAGATAAGTATCTTTCTAATGACTCTTTGAGTTATTTATTTGATTGTGATGAAACCATGAAAGGCTCTTTTATCTAAAATGGCTTCCTTAATGCTAAATATTTAGTCAAATCTAAAGCTAAATGGAAAATTGGTAATGGCCAAACTATTAATTTCTGGAATGACAATTGGCTATAGTTCGGTCCCTTGAAGGACTATGAGCCTTATAAAAAATGGAAAGATGAGTGTAACCAGCAATTTGTTTCTCGGGTCAGCAACTATAAAGCGAGAAATACTTGGATGGACTTGCCCTCTATCTCCAAGGATTTTTCTCCCCTTTCCATTGCTCTGAATTCTATTTCTTTGTCCCCTAATCAGGATGTCTTGATTTGGGAAGGATCCCCAAAAGGTACCTTCATGGTTGCTTTAGCCTACTCTTACCAGATGTAGCAGGAAGCCAAGCCTCTTTTGGCTAATGCCTAGTTCCCTAGCCTCATTCCTAAAATTAATGTCTTCTTCTAGATTTTTCTTCATAATAGTATTCTTACTGTTGATAACCTTTTAAAGAGAGGCCTCCTGATCCCCAATAGGTGTGTGATTTGTAAGTGTCAAGATGAATCTATGGGCCACCTTTTTCTTCATTGATCCTATGTCAGTTCTGTCTAGCAGTACATCCTCTTGATTTTTGGGTTGCATTGGTGCTTTACTTCCTCTATTCAGGACCTCTAATCCCACTAGACACAACCTTTCAAGCAAACTTCTTTTCACAAAATCTGGACCTGGGCTCTCCCTCACCTGTGCTAGGGAATTTGGAAAGAACGTAACAATCGTATCTTCAGGGACTGTAGTGCTCCTCCCAAAATAATTTTTCAAAAGATACATCATGATTTACTAGAAAATTATGTTACCTATGGAGGTACTAACTCTTTTGCAGGAAAAGATAACTCCGGTGATCCTAAGAAGACCAATGACAAAAGATAGAATTGCACCTGGAGCTATCCCCTGTAAGGCTGGTTTAAAGCCAACTTTGATGGTGTGGCCAAGGGTAACTTGGGAAAGGAGGGAAGTGGTGGTGTGATTCAAAATTTATTTGGCATGGGTACTACTATGGTCATCCTCTCACTTGGCACCCAAACCAATCACTATGTGAAAGCCAATGCAGCCCTCCAAGTTACCAAATTAGCCCATGATTTGGAGATAAAAAATATATGGCTAGAAGGTGACTCTAGCAACATTATAAACTTCCTCAACATGTCACACTCACCTTCATGGACTATTTCCAATATGATAGAAGAAACTGACAACCTTTTGAACACTTTTGAGAAGGTACACATATCCCACGTGTACATGGAGGCCAACCAGGTTGTTGACTAGTTTTCCAACTTGGCGGTAAAATGTGACAATAAAATTTTTTGGCTTCATGGAGGAGACCTCCCATGTGAAGTGAAGGATTTAGTCGATTATGACAGAATCCAGGGAAAGGAGGGATCTAATATCATTAATCATGATAGTTAATGTTGTGCTTTGCAATGACTTTCCCATAAATAGAAAGTATGGGATCAACAGGAAAGGTAATTATTCCAAGTCACATTTGCACACTTTCAAGGTGCCCATACATAAAGATAGAACTTACCTTTATGACACATCAGAAGAAAAATCTGGAATATCTCTGTGATAAATTATATGTTAAGTTGTAATTTCCATATCGCAAGATAGAGCTTTTTTCATGCAATGGGTGGTCAAAGACACAAAAGGGAGCCCTCAAACGACTATGAGAAATGGAGGAGATGAGTTAAGGTTTGGAATTACCTTCAACAAGGTGGAATTTCCACTTTCATTGAAAGGCTTCATGAAGGGAAGCCTTCGGTGACTAAAATATTCATGAAAAGATGTGACAAGGACAGTGTGTTGATAGAGGGAAGAAAATTTTTGGTCATTGAGGAGGTTATCTCCATGATCACTGGAATCCCCATAGTGGGCAAGAAATATTACAGGGATTGTAAAATTTTAGATTCTATGATCAGTGATTTTGTGAGGAATGACAAAGAGAAGAAAACTCTCATCAAGGTCGGGACTTATTATCTTCCTAAAGGGTTCAAAACACTGTGGAGATTTGTCCTGAGGGCCATCATCTCTTATGTTATGCTGGACACCAGGTTTGATAGGATCATAACCTATCACTTCATCCTCATGAACTACTTTAGGCATGGTTGCAGGTTTCTATCCCATTCTACTTATACTCTTCTATTAAAAAAAATATCAATGGGTTTAGGGATAAGGCTATTGCGAACCCTACTCTGCATGAGGGGATTTTACTTCTTATTTATGAGTATTTTAAAGCACACATTATGGGGAAGGAGGTCACTAAGAAAGAGGATAGAATGGATGTCTCTGGCTCTAATTATGTTCCCTTGGAGACTAAAGATAGCAAGGGTATGCACTTTGAGGGTTAGGAAGATTATGACATTAAAAATTAGAATCTGGGTTCATCCTCTAAGAAGCGTATTGCCAGTATTCGTACCATTAAAAAAGAAAAAATGGAGACCCCATCCAAAAATAATACTATTAGTGTGATATCCTTGGAGGAGGAGTATAATTAAAATGAGGAAGGGATGAATACTGATGGTGAGGAAAAGATATCTAGTGGAAAAGGAAAAAAGAGAAGGAAGATCACCAAATTCTGAAGTACCAACACAAAAAGAGCAAGAACAGGGATGATAGCACTAGCTGGAAGACTGCTGAGGAACATACTCCTAAATAATCTCCTAGATATTACCAAAAGGAGAAGGAGAAGCTCTAGGATAAGCATTATGGTACTAATTAGGAGATCCCTTCTCCCCAGCTTCCTAACCCCCAAAACACGGTGAAAGAAAAGGGGTAGGATAGTGAGTATTGTTGCTACATGTCTGCGCAGGGGAGGAAAATGGTGTGGCACAATTTTGATGTGAAACTAACCAAAATGGGGATTACCAAGGAAATCATTTATCCCAGAGTTATTGAAGGCAAGGATGGTAGGATTAAGCTGGAGGATCTTATTGACCCCACTATGGTTGTTCTCACCGATAATTTGAGGGAATTTGAGTTGGATCTCCTCAATAATGCTAGGAAAAACAAGTTGGACAACTACAGGTCTATTAAGTGGTTATTCCATGAAGTGGGGGAGCTCAAAAACATAGCAAAAGGGACATAAAATACCAATGTGGATAGCATTCTTGAAGATCAGATGAATCTGAGTACTAGGATCAGAAATATGGAGGAAAAAATTGCTGAGGTTTGAGGAAACCCTAAAAAGCTTTACTCAATAGAGCTTCAATATCCTCAAAGCCTATAATGAGCATACCAATATTATCGTTGAAAAATTGGAAGAAAAACTTGAAGGGACAGATGTGGCCAACATAGGTGTGGAAAAAGAGCAGAAGACTGAAGAGGGACCTAGTAAGAGGACAAGGGCTAGTGCTAAGAAGAAGAAGGAGAATGATACTCTGACTGATCTCTAGAAGAAAAAGGAATCTGCTGGTAAGATGGAGATCCTTGAGTTCAAGGTGGTAAGCCTAATGGTGATCATCACTTCATTGTGTTCCCTGGATCTTTTGGTTGTGCTTGTGTTGTTTATTTCTCAGTAGTTTATTTATTTTTAGTTGTGGCTCTATGGTGGTCTGTTTCATGTTTTGGCTCTGTTTATTTTTTTTTATGGGCATACTTTCCATTCCTTTTCTATTGTTTGGGTTTCAGGCACCCTGTAAAACCTATTTTACTTAATAAAAAACAACTAAAAGATCTAAAAATAGGGGAACCACACCCTGAAACTGATTATGTATACTCTTTACTAGACTTTCATTTTTTTGAATAATTTTAGCATTAATGCTTCAAAACTTCTTAAAAATTCTATCTATAGGGGTCATCCCCTTATCCTTACTTCTTAATATGTTAGCAGGACCAAACATGCAATCCATATCTATCTTCTCTCTAGAATCCTTAGACTCCTTAACACGATCCTTGTTCTTCTTTAATGCCTTCTCTGTATGGACCATGAGGACAAATTTATTAGCCAACTTCACATTAACAGATGGTGAGGAAAAATTTCCCTTAGAAATTACCTGTAAATCCTCTTCCTATTTATTCAATTTCTTCAAACCATTTTTGGTATTATCCATAATAGTTTTACTAACTGCTATAACCACTCTCATCTTATCCTGAATCACCAATAAATATTCCTTGAGCTTATTAATATGTCATTCATTGTCTTCCTTCAAATCAATCATATCCTTGGCTAAGGCTTGTGTATTTGCCATGATATTATCAAGTCTCTTATTTGAAGGAGAAGATATATCTTTTAATGCATTGATTTGAACCACTATCCATGAAAACATAGATCTCTGGGTATCTATCATATTTTTGACATCTTTATTAATATTAGGATTTTCCAAGACCGATGAGCCCCTCTTAATTTTAGTATCCTTCACCATATCAACATGGATGTCCGTGTGTATTCCCATATCTATTTCTTTCATACCTTGAGAAGGAGAAAAATGGGAAATAGGGTTCGGCTCAGAATGAGGCTTCAAAACATTTTTTTGCAAATTGGATGAATTTCTCCCATCTCCGGCCGAGATGGACCGAGAGGGTTTCTTGTTTTGTTTTCATTTACCTAAAGTAGATAACCTAAATTTCCCTTCCCCTTTCACATCTAGATTGGGTTCAAAAGAATGAGGGATAATATCAATTGATGAGGTACAGTTAGAGTCCTCATCATCATAAATTAGTACTTTCTTATGAGTAGGGGGAATATATGATGGGTATTTTCTTTTATACAAATGAAAAACCTATCAGAATCCACTTCCTCCTAATCAGAGGAATTATCCCCATAGCAAAATCACTTTTTTCTTAAACTCGATACCCATTTTAGGGGGAGGGTTCCTTTCTACATGTGAAAATCCCTATCATGGTCCATTAAAAGTAAAATCAAACCCTCATGGATAATAGGGAAAGATGTTTTTTTAGCTTGCACATACAGACTATGATTCGGCGACAAAAACAAATAGAATGGAAAGAAATACACTTTATGCCTAAAATAGTTGAGGATAACAAATTAATAACTAAAAAATATAGAATTTTATCCAAGGTGACATAATGAATAATAACCTCAGAAATATCTTCTCATAGAATCTTAAGGGAAGATCTATCAAAAACCCCATCAATATTCTTCTTAACTTTGACAATTTTTACCAACTCAAAGAAGATTTCCATCGCTTCATTGGTGCATTTACTTTCTTTGTAAAATTTCCTGCCTTCCAAAAGAGTGTTTGAGACTTTTACAATTAATTATTCATTAATATCCATTTCAAAATCATACACTTTTAGATTACCATCCTTCCATCCTTTAAGAAATTATTTGGTTACCCAGGAGTGTCTGCCCCATGAAGCTTTTCTATATAGCCATTTAGGCCTTCTATCAAAATCTCACTCCAGATAGAATCAATTTTTTTCCACTTATCATAGATAATAGGTTCCATTATATTATGGTCTCCCCTCATTATTCTAGTACAATGAGCATCCATAATCTAGAAAAAATGAAACTAAAAAAAAAACTTATCACCACCAAAATTCTCCACCAATTCATAATAAATGGAGCCCTCATAAGGACACTAGTTTGCATGTATAGAAACATCATTTCCAAGAAAGAGAATGGATTAGCATTCCCCAACATCATTACCCATGAGCATTTGAATATCTATGGGGATATTATCATTAATATCCTAATTAATCAAGTGTTGAGAATTAACACCCATATTCACCAACCTGTCTACCACTTAGTTGCATTATTGTAACACATGGAAGATTTTATACTCCCCAAACATATTAAGCATAAATTTTCAATCTTCAATAATTTTTTAAATAAGGGAATCACTTTCTAACTATATCTACATAGTCCCCTTACCTTTATCCATTTTGATTCTAATATAATTTTTATAAGCCTCAATGACCATAATAAAACTGTTGATCTTGGCAATAGAGCCAATTTTAGTGATTTATCGATTGCATAAACTAGATTTCTAGTATAAACATGTTTAAAATGTATTTGCATTGGCTTATAGACCATGTATCATCAATCAAACTAGGCTTAACTCTGCACACTTGCTACTTGAATTGTGTATTGTTAGAAATCTAGATATATACTGATAGACAAACATGCACATAGCACATTAATACATAATCCTAGTAGGGATTTATATATTCAATCATTGATATCAATTCATTATCTCAAATATCTTTATATAAGCACTTGTCCCTAATGAAGAAAATTTTAAGGCACACATTCAGCCATTCTCATCATACAAACATCAATCAAATGCATATGTTAAGAGATTTATTTTTTTAAAGATAAGTTTATCAACTAAGTTATAAGTCTACTGAAAATTACTTTTTGTTAACTCATGGTGCAAATGAACACACACAAACACACACACACACACACACACACACACACACACACACACACACACACACACACACACACACACACACACACACACACACACACAAAATNAAACACACACACACACACACACACACACACACACACACACACACACACACACACACACACACACACACACACACACACACACACACACACACACACAATTTATGGTTGCGTAATATAAAATTTTAAGAAATGAAAAGAGGATATTTCCCAATTCATAACAAATTGGAATACGAAACTACATCAAGACAGATCATTTCAGTATCACCTAGTGAGATGGATGCTAATGCAAGCATTTCTCTTTTGGGGTTTCTATTCCTTTATTTCTTAGATTTGAGAAGGAGATGGATAATATTGATATAAAAATAAATAATTAAAACAAGAGATGATCTAATCAAACTATAAAATATATATTAAAGGAGTAAAAGACAAATTTGAGTGCACCTGGAATTGGAATAGGAGAAATGAGTACTCAGATCTCATTTCTAGACTATCGAAAACACAAAATTACTAGTAACTGTAGATCTACAATCCCTAATCTTGTACCTTCTTACACCTATAATTTCACTAAATTTTGTAGGGAACAAGATGTTAATAATGTCTTGTTTCCAGGAACATCCCAAAAAAGATGTCCTATTCAAAGGATTTTATGCCAAAACAAATTGTAGATAGTTTGTCTCAGTGTGAGGATGACACCACAACTCTAAAAACTGATTTTGAGGTGTTTTGTACCTTCAAATATGATATTTGTGTGTGGATGGCTATATAGGTGTTTGCCTTAGTCAACCTCCTATTTTGGTGATTCCCACCTTCACAGATAGCCAAATGTGATAGAGATAAAATGTGTAGTACTTTTGAATCTAGAGTATGTATAAATTGATATGAGATAAAGTGCATAAATGGAATGCTAAGATCTACCCTAGTGTGATAGAGTAAAACCTTATATGAAAATGCAATAAATGTATGATTGAAAGCATGTAATGAACATATATTTGAAGCATAAATAAGTAGATCTGAAGATAACAAGAAACATTACTCAATCCAAAGAGGAAGAGTACAAGACAATCATCAATCAATGATCTCCTAGTCATCATCATAATCCTTTGTGGCTCCATCTTGATGTTGGAAATATGTTAAATTCTTGAGTATTTAGATGCTTGAAATGCTTGAATACTTTAATGCTTGATAGAAGATTGATGTAGCCTTGATTTAAAAATCCTCACTTCGTGGGATGTCTTGAAATTGGGGCTCCAAAAATTCAATTGCTTTTATCAAGCCAAAATAAAGTATGATGGTTTCTTTTATACAAAATCGGGAGATAAAATCGAAAGAGTTGATTGTAAAACAAAATCCACCACCAAATCACCGAGATTGGGACCAAATTTGAATTTGGGCTCAAAACCCAAGGAACAATACATTAATAATGTCTTATTCCTAGGAAAATGACATTATTAACGTACAATTAAAGAGAACAATATTTTATTTGATGACCTTATGGCAAGACATATTGTCAATTAGTGCCATAACACTTAGTCATCAAAGTGTTGACCGAACTAGTAGTGCAACCCAAAAAATTATATTATAACCTGAGCAATGGCAGTGTCGACCAAGAAGACATTGGTAATTAGTATTACCTGAGTGATCAATATGATCTGAGAACACAGTTTAGCCTGACTGCCAAAATTCAGTATGTTGCCTGAGTGACAACATAATGCCCGAGTGCCAGTATATTGCCCGAGTGGATCACTGGACCCGAGTAACAGTTTTTGGCTGACTTAGCTTATATTTCTTGATATTAATTTATCATATGGAAGCCAACTTACAGAAGTATTTTATTTGGATAAGATATAAATGCAAGGTACTTTGTTTATCCAAAAAGTGTGAATATATAAGTGTAGGAATGTATGTATGAATATATCTGAAGAAGTGTATGCGAGTATGAAACTGGCAGATTGTTTAAGAGGCTACAACATTATAAGGAACAGTAGAGACTCATCCATCACATTTAGGTGATTAGTTACTATATCATTGGATCTTATTCAGCAAATCAGAGTTGCATTGAAGATCATCTACTGGTTCATCCTAACAGGTGCATCAGAAATATCCTCTAATAAGGCAGACCTAACAGTCCTTCATAAATCTCTTGACAGAGTTGCATTACTTAATTGTATTGTATTAAATCCTTTCACAAGGTGGACATAATAGTCCTTATTTATCCTAATAGGACAGTCCATCAAAAGTGGTCTATTTTAATCTTTAACAAGCTAAATTTATACTGCAATAATAAATCTTGTGGGTACCATCCCCACCCCAGTTTTAATTTCTATTAGGAAGGTTTATGGGTAACCAAATATTGTGTCAAGTGTTGTGGATTTTTTATTTCTTTTCATTTCATGTATGCAATTGAATTGAATAATCTAATAAAGGATTAATTTTTATTGGTTCTTGATTCACCCCCCCCCTAGTCACTTAGCCTCAACATATTTCCAACAATTGGTATCAGAGAAAAAGGTTCTCTTAACAGAAGTTTAACAGCTTGAGCAAAGATCAGAGGCAATGGAAACATACAGACTGGAGAAAGCCATTGAAAATGAAAAGATAGATCTAAAAGTGGCCATGGATCAGATCAGAAAACTAAAGGAACCAATCTCTCTTTCCCTAAAAAGAAGAAAAGATTTAGCAGTGCTGATGAATGACAAAAGTTACATAGAATAAAGAATTGAAGACTTATGCAAAGAAATAAGATCCAATTAAGCAGATGCAACAATTGAAGACCTACTTGCAAAGAATCTCAATGTACATGAAGAAGTCATAAAATTGAAAAGATAACAAGAAATTCATTCAGTCAGAATATGTGAAGTCATGGAACAAAGGATTCAAGAAGAAAATGAGAAAGAAATGGAACAAGAAGATAAAAGAATGATAAGTACAAGATTAGAAGAAAAAGAAAAATAAATCCATCATTTGGCACTTTAGCAAGAAGATATGAAAAATCAACTCAACAATGCAAATCAAGAAGCTATCAATCTAAGCATAGAAAATGAAAGACTGCAGAATGATCTCAATATTGAAAATAAAACCAATGAGAACATGATGAATTCATAGGTAAGCATGGATTAGTTGAAATAGAAAAATAAACTCAGAGATCACGGACAAACTAGATTAGTTTATACTAAACAAGGTGAATCCTCACAACAAGGAACTCAAAAGAATAGAAAACCTACTTGTAATCATTGTGGCAAGTTAGGGCACACAACAAAAAGGTGTTGGAGCAATGGGAAATCAAAGTATAATGTTAAATGCTATATACACAAAAAAATGGACATAGGGAAAGAAAATGTACTAAGAAACCTAATTTTGAAGGGAAATTTTTTAATTGTAACAAACTAGGTCACAAATCCTCCGAGTGCATAACTAAGAAATGAAACCCTGCTGAATAACAAGCTAAAGAAATTTTTGGTTGGGATTATTACACATGGAGTAGATGTTGTCACTATGGTGAATATGGGCATATTGGTACAAATTGTATAAATAATCACCTCAAAACAAGGAATCCTACTAAGGGATGTTATGTATGTAAGCAAATCGGTCATCTATACAAGAATTACATGAATTGAGAAAAAGTGGATACTGGTTTTGAGAAAGGCAAAGAAAAAGTCACAGAAATCAGAACTCAGATGAATCAATAGTGGGTAAGGAAATATCCTTAAAGTTAAGATCAAATCAATGAAGGATCAAATGGCACACAAAGTAGTCAATTGGGTGTATTTACCATATCCAAATAAATAATTAAGGAGACTAATGGAAGTGTGCATACAAGCAATCCTACATCAATTCCAGGCAAGCTAGCAATTCCAAAATAGCATATGGATGCACTAAAAAACATTATGTTTCAACCGAGTTAGGATCTTAGCATCACCTGAGCTACACTTGCTTAACCAAGTTAAGTTGGGTTGTATGGTCTTAAGGATGAAGAAGTTAGTTTTTTCCAAGCTTCATTCCGAGCTATGCTAGCTACCATGTACAGAGCATTTAATGAAAACCCAACTGTAAAGTCTCTTATAAAAGATGAATTTCAAGTGTTATTGTTTACAAATCTTTCAGTTTACAGAGTGATTCAGTGCCTTAAGCAATTCAGAGAAAATTTGTATTCGAAAGTTTTAAAGTTGTGAAGTTTTATCACACCTCTGAGAATTATGGCATCTACATCCAACAATAAGGTTGAGAAATGATCTAAGATGTTGGTGAGAAATGCTATCTGTGAACCTCCAAAGTTTAAGCTTCATTCAACGATTGCACAAGAGATAGACTCGATGAGAGCTCATTCCCTAAT
Source organism: Thuja plicata (assembly GCA_018584345.1). Lineage (NCBI taxonomy): Eukaryota > Viridiplantae > Streptophyta > Pinopsida > Cupressales > Cupressaceae > Thuja > Thuja plicata. Next base: position 181,036 of record MU227529.1, on the reverse strand, counting down.
TCCTCCAAGGGTATTTTTGATCAATGACATCTGAGCCTTCTATCATTTTACAACTCAATAGCTGGGTACATTGGAAATGAATAAAGAATATGAGAAACTCTATGAAGCTGGGAATCTGAAGCTGAAACATAAACACCTCAAAGTCAAGGGTTTGACTCATATCATGCATATGCCATAGAATTTTCAAGTTAAGTGGATTAGGTTTGTTCTGACCCATATTCATGACATGCAGCTATGGCTAGAGAAACCAGTGAAGATTACCAAAACATTGGTACACCGTGTTCTAGGGCATCCTATGCTAGACAATTATAAAGCTACCAAAACCCTACCACAGGATGACCTAGCTGAGAAGACTCTTGCTGAGTGGGACGACAGAGGCATGAGACTAAATGGAGTTACAGACATGGAATTAAATTTTGGGATTAATGTTATTTCTCACAAAATCTATAGTTCTAGCCAACCTTACAATGTACCATGTGAGGTTGTGGACTTGGCATACAAGGTGGTCAAGAACAACTTTTCATTCGACCTTGCTGAGTTGTAGCTCATTCAATTGAGAAAGAACATGGAAAGCATCTAGGCATCAAAGACAAATCCATGTAAGTTTGGTTCAATTCTATTCTGAATATTCTTTTATATTCAGAAGTATTTCCCTTCCAAAGGCACAATAGTTTGGAAGAAGGACAAACCTATAGTGTATCAAATAAATGAATTCATAACAGAATTAGGAGACAATTTTCAGAGCATCATGGATGCATATTTTGAGGAATTCAGACAGAAGATGTAGAATAGGTATAGAATTCCTAAATGAATGGTAGAAGACTTGAAAGATGATGTTTACTTCCTATTTGACTGTGATAAAGTATATATTCGGGCAGATAAACCTAGGGTTGCATGGGTGAAATATTTTGCATATGAGGTTAACATAGATGAGACCAAAGATATCATTGAGATTCTTGTGAATGAGCCTATTGACCCCAAAGAACCTTACTTTGGTACCTATGAAGAAGCCAAGAGAAGAATTTCAATAGAGATTGAGATTCCTAAGATTCTAAAAATAGGAAAGAAGAGATTAGAGCAGTTTGGAAAGAAGTATGGGAAGACTTGAGAATCTCCTCCTTCTATCTCAGCAAGAAAAGAAGAAGAAATTAAGATAGAAGATGATGTATCTAAAAAGGAAGAGGAAGAGGTAGAAGCAGAGCCTCCTAAGAAGAAAAAGAGGCTAGCCCCCAAGAAGACACCTAAGGCCCCTACCCCTGTCCTCACTACAAGAAAACCCAGAAGACCCAGAAGGAAAATCATACTGCTAAAGGAAGATGAAGAAGAAGATACAGTAGTATTAAAGAAGCCTCCACCTACCTTTGAGAAGAAAATTGAAGAACTAAGAGAAGGTAGTGGTATGGGTTCTCTAAATTCACTAAAATATGCTTCCAGAACAAAGGATGAACATAAGAAGATTGAGGAATTAGTTTTAGAAAAGATGACAAGATGGAAGTATGATCCATCTAAATTGAAGAGCCACATGTCTAAAGACGTATTCAAGGCTATATATGTTCCCTGGAGTAATGTTGTCTAAATAGAGAAAGACATTAGAGAATAGAACTTGAGGAAAGTCATACCCTATATGAAAAATAAAGAGGTCAAAGAGGCCATGACCCAATATGAAAACAATCACACTCCAAGGTTCAAAATCATTCATATATTGAACAAGAATATAGAGGATGTGGTGCAAGCTACAACAAAGATCTGGAAGACAAACTTTGAAGTCAAGGAAGAAGATAAGGCAGAGGCACCGAGTGTAGATTCCAAGGTAAAAACTAATGATTTACCTGAGGTAGAAACAATTGATGAGTCCAATGCAGAATAGATTACAGTACAATTGATTGAATCATTTCCCCAATCACCTATATAGAACATTCTATCTCCAAGAAAGGATAAGGCTACAAAATCCACATCTGAACTAGTAGAACCCGAGCATCAGGCTCCACCTAATACTAGGATAAGCCTAACCGAGTCATAGAAGGTGACTGATTCTTCAGTAAGCATTGATGCTATAATTGATGCTGAAAATATCAATGATATATTCCAACTGAACACCGCGGAGAAAACTAAGGAAGGAAAGGATATAGATGAAAGTGGAAAAGGTAAGGAAATTGTTCCTTCACCTAGTAACAAGGTTAGTGAAAAATAAAAGGTAACAGATACTCATGACATTGATCTTGAGGAAGACATTGTGATTCCAAATTGGGATCTATCCATTAAGATAGTAGAGAAAATGGATACACTAGGCGAGCTATGGAAGAAAAGAGCTACACAACAAAAGCTCCGAGCAGAAAAGAAGAGGAACAAAGTGCTAGAGGATATAAAAGGTATATTCCTAGATGCACTAGAAGTAGAAGTAAATGAAAATGATTCTATTATGGACCAACTTGTAGACATAGTCCATAAGTTCAATACAGATTTAAGTGGTCAGGAAAAACTACTGCAGAAGGAAGAAAGATAGTTTGAAAACAAAGTTGTAGAGAATGTTGCAAGCAAGATTGTAATTAATCAAGTAAAGCTAAACTCTCTTATTAGCTGTCTAGAAACTATAGTCAACAATGTTGTTTCATTATTTGTAAATTTAAGTGATAGTTCCAACTTCATAATGGAAATATAGACAAAGCTGACAAAAATAGATACAGATTTAAAAGAAAGTGAAAATCAGTTGGCACTTAACTTGAGTTCAAGTTCTGCACACTTTGTGAAAATCAAGTATCTAACAGAAATGTAGGCAGAATTCCTAAGGGAAGAAGCAAGGACAAGATAATCTCTTATAGCTATGTAGAGCCAACTCCTTCCACACATGGATGTAATGCAAAAATGTATAGCTCATGCCAAGACACTAATACATGATAACAACTTTTCAGTTGCATAGCTGATGATGAAGCTATCAGTAGAGATACAAATTGAATTTCACATCTTGAAGGTGTTGCAAGATAATTGGGATGACACTTTGTCTCAAATTTTGAAGGTACATAGTGATTTCCTATCATATTTTGGTATTACCATATAGATACATTTTTGGCATTTGTGTCAAAAACAAGGGGGAAATGTATATATATATTTAAATGGAAATTCATAGTATATACATATAATGAAATACATGTATAGTAGAGAAGTAGAAGAGATATATATGTAAAGTTACAAAAACAATTTTGGAAAATAAAAAATAGAGTCAATTGTAACCAAGCAGCAGAGTAGTTGTCAAAACTCGAGCAAGTACCCAAGCACATGGTAAGGGGGAGTTTTGACTTAGAATTTTTTTGGATATGATAAGTGCTTTTGGTCACTAATGCCAAAGGGGGAGATTGATAACCTTATTGCAAGACATATTGTCAATTAGTGCCAAAACACTTAGTCATCACAGTGTTGACCAAGCCAGCAGTGCAACCCAAGAAATTACATTGTAACCTAAGCAATCGTAGTGTCGATCAAGAAGACAGTGGTAATCAATATTACCCAAGTGATCAATATGACCTGAGTACACAGTGTAGCTTGAGTGCCAAAATTCAGTATGTTGCCCGAGTGTAAACATAATGCCCGAGTGCCAGTATATTGCCTGAGTGGATCACTAGACCCGAGTAACAGTTTTTGGTCAACTTAGCTTATATGGGTTGATATTAATTTATCATATGGAAGTTGAATTATAGAAGTATTTGATTTGGATAAGGTATAAATATAACGTACTTTGTTTATCCAAAAAGTGTCAATATATATGTGTAGGAATGTATGTATGAATATATGTGAAGAAGTGTATGCGAGTATGAAGTGACAGATTGTTTAAGAGGCTATAGAATTATAAGGAAAATCATAAACTAATCCATCACATTCAGGTGATTAATTATTATATCATTGGATCTTATTCAGAAAATTAGAGTTGCATTGAAGATCATCTACTGGTTCATCCTAACAGGTACATCATCAAAATCCTCTAACAAGGTGGACCTAACAGTCCTTTCATAAATCTCCTAACAGAGTTGCATTACTTAATTTTATTGTATTAAATCCTTTCACAAGGTCGACCTGAGAGTCCTTATTTCTCCTAATAGGGTAGGCCACCATAAGTGGTCAATTGTAAGATTTACCAAGATAAATTTATACTGCACTAATAAATCTTGTGGGTACCATCCCCACCCTAGTTTTACTTTCTATTTGGAAGGTTTTTGGGTAACCAAATATTGTGTCAAGTGTTTTGGATGTTTTATTGATTTTTATTTCATGTTTGCAATCAGATTGAATAATCTACTAAAGGATTAAAAGGATTAGGTTTTATTGGTTCCTGATTCACCCCCCCCTCTTAGTCACTTAGCCTTAACATATTTCCAATAGTTATTAATGTCTTGTTCCACCCATTTAAGGCCCAAATTTGGACTGTAGGTCCCAGAACATCAAGAGATCTGATATTTTTATCCAACAACCAATTTTGAGGTCTAGATAGAAAACTAAGGCTGCAAATGCTAACAAAAGGCCTAGGATGTGAAATGAATCATTTTATTTGAGGAAAACTAGAGGAGCACACTTTTAAATAAGGACCCACCTTAATTTTAAATAATATTTAAGGGATAGAGGACCCATATCCAAATTTGTATGTTCATTAAGTGCAATTAGGAAGTCCTATTATGCAAATTATAATGAAAACACACTAATGTAGGTGCTAAACAATCATGAAATTATGCACCACTTATGTTCTTACAATTTATGATGGTACAATGGTATTATAATATATGTTATTTACTAGTCTATTATTATTATTGGAAATAATTTATACACTCATACATATGTATTCTCCACATAGAATTCAAAGTGGTGATTGTTGATCTTTCATTATTTGACTTCTAGTAATAATTTGAAGGTTCAAATTATCAAAGAATAACTAAAATTGAATTGTATGTGAAGGCTCTTGGTCTTCTTAAAAAGCTATATATTTAAGCCGAGAGACTTCCTACAATATCATCAATTTTGGTTGTAAACATTTAGGGCCCATTTGGTTGCACCCCATAACCGGGTTATGCAGCCCATAACCCGGTTATGGGGTGCAATTCCTTGTTTGGTGACCTCTAAATTGAATGCGAATATGGATTTGCAAATCCCCATTTG
>MU227529.1:156983-175847 GCA_018584345.1 Thuja plicata | reverse complement strand
ATTAAAGCCATTTTAACTTTGCCGTCGGGTCCAATGCACTCCAAGGTTTGCATGATTAAATTTTTTTATATATCTTGTCGGGTCCGGAGCACTGCGTCGATTTAACTGTTGGAATGTGGATTTACAACTCCATCTTCCAGGTCAACCAAACAGTCCCAAAAAATGAAAACCAGGTTTTGCATAACCAGGCTATGGATAACCATGATTTGTTTCATTTTCCAATTCCCCAACCAAACGGGCCCTTAGGCATTTAAAAAAATTGACGTTCATTTGAGGGTCTTATATTGAGTTGGAAAAGTTGTGAATATATATAGTTGTGATAAGATTTCATTGTATATATTAAGTGGTGGTTAGAATACAACTTTTATTTTTCAACCTAAATAAGCTTATCTCATGGTTAATAAGATGTGGTTTTTACTTCTTTTATGTTAAATGAAATAAATTGTTAGTGCATTGTGTTTTCTACACTATTTTGACAAGTTGATGAAAATATTGAGTGCCAAAAAAGTGTGAAAACATCGTGTGTTTTCTGCATCTGGATGTGTGGGGTTCATAAAAAGTAGTGTGTTTTCTGCATTGCACGTATCCTTAGTGCCTTCATGAAAAAGGTTTGTCTATGCACAAATGTAAAGGGAATCATTGGAGGCATGGTGGTTGCTTGTATAAATATTGTGTTTGCACATCAGATGATATTGTTCTTGTCTCTGATGCAAAAATGTTGTGTGTTTTGGCATCAGGTGATATTGTTCTTTCTCTTATGTGAAAATGTTGTGTATTTTTTACCCTATGGGATTTAAAATCCATTGATCTTGGAACATGATACGAAAATGTTGTGTATTTTTGCACCCATGAGATTCAAACTTCGTTGATCTTTTCCAAGATCAACAACTTAGATCAAATCTAAGGTGTGAAAAATGTTAAGAACATAGGTGCATGGTGGAAAACATCATGTATTTTCCATATCAAGTGATATTTCTCTTGTCCCTCTAATGTGAAAATGTTGTGTGTTTTCACACCCATGGGATCTAAACACCGATCATCTTTTCCAAGGTCAATGGTTCATATTTAATCATACTTGTGCAATTAAATGTAATGTGTGCAAATTTTTAAACGAGAAAGAATGTGGTGGAAAAGTTTGTGTGTTTTCTGCATCGGGTAATATTGGTCTTTCTCTAATGCAATTTTTTTGTGTGTTTTCATACCTGTGTGATTTAAAGGTTGATCATCCTTTCAAAGATCAATGGCTCATATTTCATCGCGCTTTTGCAACTAAATCTAAGGTGTACAAAATATTAAGTGCATAGGTGCACGGTGGAAAATGTTGTGTTTTTTGCATCGGGTGATATTTTCTTCTCTCTAATGAGAAAATGTTGTGCATTTTCACACCCATGAGATTTAAACACCAATCATCTTTTCTAATCTCAAAAGCTTAGATTTAATCATGCTTGCGCAATTAATTCTAAAGCGTGCAAAATATTAAATGTGCAGGTGCATGGTAGAAAATGTTGTGTGTTTTTTGTATCGAGTGATATTGGTCTTGTCTCTCAGGTGATATTGGGTGGAGTGTGTTGAGCCTCCTTGTGTGTGTGTGTGTGTGATGTGTTCAGTAGCATTTTCACTCACCCTAGTGCTCTCCCCGTCATTCCAATTGTTATTCTCTAGTGCCAGAATCATTCAATGTTAGGATGCATTATACTTTTGAACATGCATAAGCTCAATTCATGGTAAGTAATATGTAATTTTCTACTCATTTGATTTCAGTTCAAATTAATCATTGAATTTCCAAAGCTTCCTATTCGTATAATAGAGGCAGCTGCACAAAAAAAAGTGTATTCCTCAATTTATTTCACTATAGAGTTGTGATAAGATTTCATTGTAAATATAAAGTTGAATGTTGAATTACATATAGAATTTTAAACCTTCAAAAGCTTTTTTCATGGTTTGTAGGATATATTTTTCTACTTATTTGATGTTATTTTAAATTAATGGTCAGGTATCACAAAATTCTTCATTAGATAATGGAGGTATGTGCACCCCAATAAAACTATATTTCTCATTTTATCTTGTTTCAAACTTGTCATAAAATTTTATTGTATATATGAACTGGTAGGCTGAAATAAAAATTTATTTTCCAACCTACATAAACGTAATCCATGGTTAATAAATGTGGTTTTATACTCATTATTTTAAATTAAATGAATGTTTTGATATCACCACCTTCTATAATAGTTCATGTATTAGTAGATTATTTATGCCACCATAAATGTGATATCAAACACATTCCTTGATGCATTGATTAGATTCACCTTAACTCCATTATATACTTAGCCATGAAATTTATCCATGAAACTCATTATTATTAAATTTACAACCTTAAAAATCATGAATTAACTATTGAACACAAACTAGATGCTGAGAGGGAAGGTGAATAAGCATAAAGATTAAGGCAAGGGTTTTGGAAAGTTGTGATATCAAACATTTGATTTGAGATAACTTCAAATGAGTAAAAAAAGTATATCTTACCAACCATGAACTACATTTTTAAATATGAAGTTGCATGTTGTATTAAACATTATATTTGTAAACCTATAAAATCTTAGTTCATGGTTTACAGTATATAGTTTCATACTCATTTGATGTTATCTCAAATGAATGGTTGGATATCATAGAATTCCTCATTAGATAATAGAGACATGTCCACCCCAATAAAACTATTTTTATAATTTTATGTTTTTGTACAATTGTGATAAGATTTCATTATATATATGAAGTTGTGGTTGGAATACAAATTTTCTTCCTCAACCTACAAAATCTTAGTTCATGGTTAATAAGATATGATTTTTTTACTCATTTGACGTTAAATGAAATAAATGGTTGGATATCATCACCTTCTATAATAGTTCATGAATTAGTAAACTATTTGTGTCACCATAAATAGGATTTCAAATACATTCCTTGATGCATTGATTAGCTTCACTTTAACTCCATTATCATACTTAGTGTTGACATTCATATGACACTCATTATCATGACATTTACAACCCTAGTAATCATGAATTAACCATGAAAGAAGGTTGTGATATCAAACCTTTCATTGGAGATAACATCAAATGAGAAAAAACAAACACATCTTATCAACTATGAATTAATATTTTACGAGTTAAATAAAAAAATATGTATCTTAATGTATTGTGAACAATAAGATTTTATCACAAACCTACAACAATAAAAGATGAGTAATACTTTTCTCTCTTTTTTTGGTATCTCTTTACATAACTATTGGTTATTTTTGCCACCATTAACGCACATGGATAACCAATCTGAGAGATTTTTATGGGCTAAGTGTAGTATATTTTCAACACAAGTAGGGCACTGTATTTTTTTCAACATACTATTTTGACAAGTTGGCAAAAAAAATATCACCCTGATGTAGAAAACACACAACATTTGTTGATTAATAATGGTGATAGAATATTTCTCTTCTTTGTGAACCAATCTCTCAACATCAAATTTTGGAGGAAGCTTGACTCTCGTAGATGCCAAGTGCATTAAGTATTTCTCTCTATCCATGTCCATGAATATTTGCATCATTTTTATGAAAGTGTTTGTCTTGTTGGAATCTTCAAATTTCTTTAGTTGGTTCATCTTCTAGGATAGAGCCACCACTATGTTTCCTCTGATTGTCTTGACTAGATCCCCAATTGTATCTTGATATATTGGATTGATTTTATTTATCCATATGAGAAGATTGGTCACCTAGGATTGAAACACACAGATTATTTGAGTGGTGTCTTTTGCAAATATTTTTGATATGATGAAGGTCTAGGAGTAGAGATGTCAATGATTTTTCCTTTTGAATCAGATTTATCCTTTTGTCATTGAATCCTAGTTCAACTTGGCATGAAAGATAAACACAATCAAGAATTGAAGTGACTAGATTGATAGGTCAATGTAAAAGATCAAAAAATGATCACTTTCCTTATAGATTAATGAGAGACATTTGATGAAAGATAGCTGAGATAGGGACAAGGTGTCAAGATTGAGACCTAAATGTCTATTGAGTGAAACTTGTGATTGAGTTGATTGGGCTTAATTTTGGGTGAGATAGATCATGAAAATTAATACCATTCAATAATCTAGGATGAAAGAAAAGGATAGGTCAAGTCACTATGTCAAGGATACATGATCATTTTTATGAGGTATGATAATCAATGCGAGACTCACAGATAAAAGTCAAGATGACTTATAAAAACCATTAGATGAATGTAAAGATATCAAAGATCAAAGTCCACTTTTGTTAAAAAAAAAAGATATCAAAGATCAAAGTCAAATGTTGGATTTTAGTACAGGCTCATATGGAAATTCACACTGTGTTAGACGATAACTCCCACAAAACTATACCACTTGCTACCTTTTTTTTTGAAAAAAAAATATCAAAGATCAAAGTCAAATATTGTATTTTAGTGTAGGCTCATATAGAAATTCCCACTATGTGAGACAATAAATCCCAAAAAACCATATGACTTGTTGCTTCTATTTTGTTTTTTAATACAACAATTCTCACTGGACAGAATGATATGACATGACAAGGATAGTTTGCCACTTGATTTTTGTGAAATATTCAGACAAATTTTCTCAATTTTTATATGATAGTTCAGTGTCTGAAGGTGTATTATGCTTATTTGGTGACAATTCAAGGTGATTCAAACACATCAATCACAAAGAAGGGGAAATCAAACACACTTTCTATCCCTATAGTGAATTGGCTTAGTGAGAAAACCCTCGCTCATTGACTTTGGTACACACTCGATAGCTAATTAGGATATGACCACCAATAGCCATGAAATGGGTCTAGTGATGTCATATTAGCTAACTCCAAATGCTAATGGGGACACAATATGGAATTTTTCTTGGGGGAGTTACTATCTCCCATGCACTTGGATTATCTCACTTTCAAAGGTTAATCGAGTGGTTTCTAACATAAGGGTCCTAGTAAGGGAATTTGTTCATAACCATCTCCCATAGTCTCGCAAGGAAAGATTGAGGCCTATAGCCCTATGAGTACCCAAAATGAGTGTAGTACCACAAGAAATATTGAATCCTCTCATCTTTATAAATATCCAAACATGTCTAAGGATTAACAAAGTGATCAAAAGACAAGGATGATTAAGTCTTATGAGACTTTAATCTCAAGGAAGTGTCTTTATTATAGTAAGGTGTAAGGGTTGGCTTGTACGTTGTCCTCACTTGGGTCATTCCCAAGAGCTTTTTGTTTGTTTTCACTGATACCAATTGTTGGATAATTTAATGGAAAGATAAGTGTTGAGAGCGGAGGGGTGAATGAGTACATAAAAAATTTTAACTATTAAACTTTACCATTCACTGAACTAAATAATCATGCATGAAACATAATAAAACACGTAAGGAACATTATAACACCATGACACATAACTCCAAGATTTTACGTCATGGAGAAATCCTTGGTTAGAGGAAAAACTATGGTGGGGATGACACCCACAATCCTCCACTACTGCAGTAAAAAGGTTCCTCAATTAGAGCTACAAAATTTAGCTACTTCTGATAGCTTACCTTGTTAGGAGTACAAAAGGATTGTAAAGTATACCTTGTTAAAGGATTTAAAAAAACTCTAATCTAAAATATGTACCCTATTAGGGGATTCACAAAATAATACTTGTTAGGGCCTATCCAATGAATGAGATTTCTACACTCCTAACTATAACAAAAATGATTTCAAAATATCTATAAGTCAGCATCAATCATAATGTTGTTCAGACTCTTTGTTCTTTGTAAGTGCATTACCTCATTCTACACTTGGTAATTTCTCTTCTCTGCACCTTAAAACTTCAAAATTTTATCATCACTTGGTCTGTAACTTAACTACCCCTGTCTCTGTAACTTTCTTCATCAACTCCTTCATCATTGATTACCTTCATGCTTTGTTCATTGTATATGATCTTTAGATGGTTAACCTATTCAAGATAATTTTCATTCAATTGTGGAGGTGAGGTAGTGCAAGTTTGGTTTACTATTCTTGAAAATCATTAGTTAAATTTCCTCGTGATCATATGCAATCGTGTTTTGCAATCCTAATGGTCTACCTAACTTTTACCTTGGAAACTGTAAAGGTTTTCCCGCTTGGCATCTAGATTCAATGTATCAAATTTGAATGGTTATGTCAGCTTACGTATACTCGGTAACATGCTCTAGTCTAACTCAATGGTCCATAACATTTACTCAGTGACTAACTCTCTCTAGTGACTCGGTAACTAGTGTCGATTCGGTAACTGTCACTACTCGGTGACTTACTATCCTTCGCTCAACTCAGTGACTATTAATGTTTGATGCTTGGTCTTGGTGTCATTAATATACAACATTACTGATTGTATTCCTTAGTGATTTTTCCCTTTCATTGACTGTCTCCATTGACTAATATGACTTTGACGAAACCTAGTGAAAAAAATATATCTTATAGGAGTATCATTGTTTACCTCAACTGGCAGGCCTTGTAAAGATAATGCATAAAAAATAAATGAATAGCAAAGAGGAGGTCTACATTTCTAATTCTCCCTCAAAGAGGAGAAGTGCATAATCTCTTATTTCCCTTTATTTTTTCCAAACACTCAACAAGTAACCCAAAAGATTACTTTCCTAAGACAATTCAAAAACTTCTTTATTTCTAATCTTTCCCCAAAAGGAAAGAGAGCATAATCTCCTAATTATTAACTTGGCTTACATAAGAAATCACCTACTTACACGATGTGCCTAAATAAACATTTATGAAGAACAATGATTTGGATGATGTGAACTTAGGCAACCTACAAACACCATAAGCTTAGTAGTCTTAATTAATATCTTCCTTAAAATGCCTTGCAAGAACAAATGGATTAGTAGTTTTTGATTAAGTAAAACAAGTTTTACAGGGTTCCTGAAACCCGAAACAGAGTTGAAAATCTAACAATACACCTAGTATTAAATGAGACAGAAACAAAAGACAGAACAAGCCAACAAAGACTAGAGAAAAAAACAAACAGAGCTTATAAAAAAAAAAAAAACACAGGGAAAAAAAAAGACCAGTGGCCCTCAAGATAAGTCTACCATCAGGGTGGCCACCTTGGCCTCAAACAGCTCCATATTAGAAGTTGAATCCTTGATCTTCTAGAGATCAATAACCATGTCATTATCCTTTATCTTCTTAGTGCTAGCTCTATTTCTCTTGTTGGGACCCTGATCAATGTTCTTTTCTTTCTCCGCATCCATGTTGGCCTTATCCATCCATTCTAATTTTGCCTCTAGATTCTTGATGATAGTCTTAGTGTGTTCTTTAGACGCTTTGAGGATATTATAGCTTTGTTCGGCTATGTTTTTAGGGTAGCTTTGACCCTAACCATTTTGTCCTCCATTTCTTGGACTCTGGTGCTCAGATTTATTTGTTCATCTGCATTTCTATCTGCTCTAGCCTTGACTGTGCCTTTAACTCTTTTTTGAGGTCCTCCACTCCACGAAATATCCATTTAATTATTCTGTAGCTATCTAACATGTTGTTCCTAGTGTTATTGAGAAATTCCAACCTAAATTCCCTGGTGTTGTCACTAAGCACCACCATAGACGGGTTGATAAGATCCTCTAGCTTAACTGACCTCCCTCACCTTCAATGACCTTGGGGTTAATAATTTCTCTGGTAATCCCCATTTTGGCAGTTTTGACATTGAATTCATGTCATCCCATAATCTTCCACTCTTCTTCCATATAACAGAAGAACTCGCTATCTTGTCTATCATCATTCCCCATATTTTGGGTTTGAGAGAACCAAGGAGAGGGAATGGCCTAGTTGGTCTCATGGTAATCATCCTGGAACTTCCCCTTCATTTTGTGGCCCAAAACAGGGGAGATTCTAACGGTTTTTTCCTCTGGAGTTTTCCAGCTGGCACTCTCAGCCTTGTTCATATCCTTTTTGTTTTGGTGTTTCCCCATCATGGTCTACCTTTTCTTTCTTCCTTTTCTTCTGGACATTTCCTCCTCTCCATCTGAGTCCATACCTTCCTCATTATCATTGTAATCCTCCTCTGAAGAGATTAACATGGTGTTATGTTTTTGAAGTGGGATCACCATTTTATCTTTTAATGGTTTGCAGACTAACTCTATGATTCTTAGAAGATGAACCCTGATTTTTATTTTTAGCTTCATACTCATCATACTCCTCAGAGTGTAGACCTTCACTATCTTCAGTTTCCAAGGGAATGTAGTCAAAACCAGAGGCCTCCATGTCATCTTTTTGAGCCAACTCCTTCCCCAATATTTGGGCTTTAAAATAAACAAAGAGTAGAAGCAAAAGCCCTTCATGCAGGGTAGGGTTAGTAATGGCCTTCTCTCTAAACCCATTAATGTTATCATTTATAGAAGCACATAAATAAAAGGGTATAGACACCTACATACTATGGAAAAAATGATTCAAGAAGAAAAATTTGTAGGTTCTAATTCTGTCAAACCTGGTATCCAATGCAATGTAGTAGATGATGGCTCTTAAAACAAACCTCCATAATCTTTTCAGCCCTTCATGAAGCTAATGGGTTCTGACTTTGGTAAGTGCTTTCTTTTCTTCCTCATTTTTCATAAAGTTCCTAATCACTGAGTCCAAAAAATTTTGGTCTCTGTATAATTTCTTGCCAACAATAGGGATACCCGTAAGTGTAGAGATAACCTCCTCGGTCACTGTGAAATTTCTTCCCTCAATCTCAATACTGCCTTCATTCCAGCATTTGAAGAAATTTTTTGTCACATATGACTTCCCACCATGAAGCCTTTCAATGAAGGCTCAAATTTTTCCATTTGGAAGGTAGTTCCAAACCTTGGTTTGTCTCCTCTATTTTTCACAATCTTTGGCTAGCTCCCTTCTATGTCTTTCCCCTCCCATTGCAAGAAAGAAGTTCAGAATCGTATATGGAAAGTAATCTCTAAGAAAACCTATTCTCTTTGATTTTTTCCAGATAGCTCTACTTCTTTTCCTTGAATAGTAAGTTTTACCAATGGATCTGAGCACCCAGTAAGTGTGCGGGTGTGACTTTTTATCAATGTTTTTCTAGCCTGTCTCATACTTTCCAATAATGGAAGAGTCATTAGCATACAAAGCATTAACAATCATGATTAATGTTAATAAATCCCTCCTTCCCGTGTATTTAGTCATAATCGATGAAATCTAAATCTTCATGTGGGAGGTCTCCACCATCAAGCCAGCGAGTCTTCCCATCACTTCTTACCACCAAATCGGCAAACTAGTCAGCTACGTGGTTTCCTTCTCTATACACATGGGAAATATGAACCATATCAAAGGTGGTCAAGAGGTAATGGGTTTCATCAATCATGTTGGCTATTGTCCACGGTGGTGTATGAATCATGTTAAGACTTTTGATAATGTTGCATGAGTCACCTTCTAACCATAGTTTTTTGATTCCCAAGTCATGAGCTAATTTAGTAACTTAGAGGGCCACATTAGCGTCTGCATAGTGAATGGTTTGTGTTCCCAATGGTAGGCTAATAGAAGTTATGCCCTGGAAGAATAAATTTTGAATCACTCCCCCACTTCCTGCCTTTCTCGGGTTGCCCTTGGCTGCACCTTCGAATTTGGCTTTCGACCATCTTTCTAGAGGACAGCTTCAAGTGCAGTTCTATCTTTTATCTATGGTCCTCTTGGGATCCCCTAAATTATCTTTACCTGCAAAAGGATTATTATTCCCACAAAAAACATAATTTTCAAGCATGGTGTATCTTCTCATAAATTATTTTGGGAGTGGCACAACAGTCCTTGAAGATGTGGTTATTGCGCTCTTTCCAAATTCCCCAGCAGAGGTGAGGAAGCACCCAAGACCAAATTTTGTGAAAGATACTGTTCTTGAAGGGTAGGGTCTAGTGGGAGAAGAGGTCCTTAACAGAGGATGGGAAGCACCACTGCAAGCCAAAAAGAGATAAGAAATAATGCCAGATAGACCTAACAAAGGGACAATGGATAAAGAGGTGGTCCACAGATTCATCCTGGCTCTGACATAGAACACACCTATTGGGGATCAAGATACCACACTCTACAAATGGATTATTAGTTTGCAAAAGAGTTTTTCCCAATAGTATCTTGGACAAGTAAATTATTCTACCAAACATCCTGCAAAGATGTGTTAGGTTGGAGAACTAGGAATCTTGAAGATCAACAAAACCAAATCAGGGGTTAGAAACCAAGAATCAATTCAAATGAACCCCTAAAATGCTCTCTATTTTTTAAATGAAGAAATATAGAGGATAATCTAGCATCAAAAATTGTACAACTAGATACTAGGGACCATACAAAAAATCACATAAAGATGGTATTTCGTATGATAATTCCTACATATCAAGATGAAAAAATAACTTGGTTTCAGACTCGCACGACAATTAAAATATAATGAAACGACAAAGAATCTATAGTTGTTTTATCATATGAGTTCATCAGATAGGTCGTACGACAAATAACAAAATTTTAGAAAAATATTGAAAATATTATGAACTTGGGGTCAAAATTGAGTCTGCCCCACAATGAGCACCAAAAATTTGTGGCTTAAATGTGGTTCTAATCTATAATAACCAACACTCAATAAACCATTAATGAATTTGGATAAGGATTCTGATGATAATGATGCCATGCCTCCTGGTCTGAGAAAGTGCACTAGGGCGAGCCTAAAGAAGGAAATTTCTATTTCCAAAGGTTTCTCAGTTCTGCAAGAGATAGTGAAAAAATGTTTGAAATCAGAGAAGAAGTTAGGAAATTATCGAGGATATGAACTAGGTGGCTGTTGGTTTTTTGTTTTGGGTTGGTTGTTGGTTTTTGGGTTGGCTCTGTTGAGGGGTTTGCTATCTTTTTTTTTGGTCGTATGTGTGTTTTTGTGGTCCATTCTTTTTGGGGGTTTTAATGCTTTATCTTTAGCTCTAATGTAAAGGGTTATGGGTCCCCTTCAAAACCTGATTTTTCTCCAATCCAAAAATTGGGAGTCAATGATCATCAAATTTAACTCAAGAATATGTACAAAAATCTCCAACACCAGCTTATTTCTTCCTAGATGAAGTGAGTTTGATTCTTAGCAAATGCTCATCATATTGTCATAAGAAACAATGAGTAGACTACTTCAAAATGAAAGATTCAAAGTGAGAATGATGCATGAACTTGCATTCTTTGCTCTCAAATCATAGAAATAATATGCAAAATGAAACTAAGATAATGCATGAACTACTATGAGACTAAATGCATGTTTAATCTATCAAGTATAGTAAATACTAGGAAATGAAACTAAGATTAAAGCCATCTAATAATAATGTAAATGATATTCTAGTATGAAGATTCTCTTCTACAAAATGAGAATACTCTAGAATCAAAATGACATTATAACATTACTCCAACAATTGCATCCTCTTTGAACAAAGGAGAGCTACCCATTTTTATATAAATCTCCTAAAAAATGGATGGCTTAGATTAAGAGGTGGAAAAAGAGAGGCTAGGATTAAGATGTTAGGTAGGGTTTGGTGGGAGTAAAGGAGATAAAGGGGCAAAAGAGGTGAGTGGATGAGATTAAATCCAAGAGAGGTTGATCCAAGTGATTGAATTTTAATTGGTCAAAAGTGTGTTATTTGGAGGAGAATAGGGACAAATCTGGTAAATCCCCCTTTAATCGCCTTTTTAAATAAAAGATTAGATGTTCACACCCATGTGTGAATGGGTTCATCTAATAAAAGTGCAAGAACCTTTATTTAAGTGTGCAATATATAGTGATGAAATGGTTTTTCAAGCTTGGTTAGGATTAAGTTGATGATGTGATCTACGAACTTGGTTTAATCATGCAAGGGGGATTATTAGGTTTTTCTTGCATAATTAAGGTCTAGTAGTGAATGCCTTAGATTTTAGGATTTTTTATGGAGAATTATTCAAACTAGGGGTTGTAAGTTTACTTGACCAATTCTAGGTGATTACGAATAGTATCACATAAAGATATCTTGATACTACATTTATATAAATAAAATAATATTAAATTCAAAAGAATAAACTAACAATATCTTTTATGTAATCCAAATGAATGTCAATCCTCAAGAATCTTATAGTTAAGCAATTAAGAATACCCTAAATTTTCTGTCACATTTTAAAAAATAAAAAATACAGAAGATATAAATAGAAAAAGGATATATTTTTTTGGGACATATTAATCATTTTTAAGCATTCTTAAGAGTTGCTATTTTTTTTTAAATATTAGAAATGCAAATCTTATAATTATTTTTTGGAAAGTATCAATGAGAAGAATCAATTTTGATATTCATCTTTTTGTAACAAATAATGTGTTTAATTATAATAGTAAAAAACTATGTACATTAAACCAATCAATTATATTTAGCATTCCAAATATAATATGGAGTACTAACACTAAGAAATTATAATTGCAATTGGAGGAAGTTTATAACAATATTTTACAGAATGGTATGGATGAAGACACTTATGTAAGGTAGAAAAATCTACAGCAAGAATGGGAAGAGTTGTGTAGTAGAGAAGAAATATATTGGAGACAAAAATCAAGGGAACTTTGGCTTCAAGAAGGTGATAGAAATACAAAATACTTTCATGCATCAGCTAAACAAAGGAGAGCTTCTAAAACTATCTTTGAAATCAAAGATGCGGTTTCAGGGAATCCCATTACAAATGCACAACTGATTCGTTAAGAAGGGGTAAATTTTTTTAAGAATCTTCTCACTCCAGCCACATCCCCCACACCCTCGAATTCCCAAGTGAATGAGATTCTAGAGACCATCCCAAATATGGTGTCACCCCAAGAAAATGCCATGTTAATGGCCTCCTTCTCTATCCAAGAAATTCAAAAAGTGGTCTTCTCTTTTCCTCCAGATAAAGCACCGGGCCCGAATGGCTTTACTGCTCTCTTTTTTCAAAGTTGTTGGGATATTATTGGCTGGGAACTATTAGCTGTAGTTGAGGAGTCAAGAAAGAATAAGAGTATGCTAAAATATTTCAATACTACAAATATCTCAATAATACCAAAAATAAAGGATCCAAAAACATTTGCAGATTTCAGGTCAATATCTTTATGTAATCTAAAATATAAAATAATAACTAAGGCCATTTATTTAAGGTTACAACATCTCATACCATCCCTTATATCACCCGAGCAAGGAGGATTTGTCCTGGGGCGAGAAACCATGGAAGGAGCTTTAGTGGCTCATGTGGTTCTTCACTCAATCAACACTAATCAAGCATCAAATTTTGTGATCAAATTAGATATGATGAAGGCTTATGAGAGAGTCTGCTGGTAGTTTTTGTTTCAAATTTTAATTAAAATGGGATTTTCAAAAGGGTGGTGTAAATGGATCAAGGCATGTATCTCAGGAGCTTGGTTTTCAGTATTAGTAAGTGGAAAGCCAGCAGGGTTCTTTTCTTCTACACAAGGCATTAGACAGGGGGACCTACTGTCTCTGGTACTATTCATCATCATGGCTGAAGCATTCAACAGAGCTATCAAATGCATCATGATCTAGGTAAGTGGTAGGGAGCACACATATTTGGCACAAACATATCTATCATTCACTCCCTATTTGCTGATGACACTCTGTTATTTGGTTTATCACAAGTCCAAGAGGTTCGACAAATTAAAAATTCCTTACAACTTTATGCAGAAGTATCAAGGAAGGCTATAAATGTGCAAAAGTAAAAAATATACCTTTTCAACACTAATAAAGTTGTATTTGATAAAATAGTTTGGATTCTGGGTTTTTCAGTGGATTTTCTGCCATCTATATATTTGGGGATTCCATTCTTCATGGGTTCAAATAAATCAAGCTCTTGGTCTTCAGTTCTTCAGCGTATTTAGAGAAAAATTGAAGCTTGGAATGCTAGATGGTTATCTCTAGTAGGTAGAATTTTCCTCATCAAATCAGTATTATCAGCAATTCCAAATTATTACCTTGCTATCCTAAAAGCCCCTCCCACAATACTACTACAAATCCAAAAGCTGATTAGAGGTTTCCTTTGGACAGGAAATATGAATGAGATGAGGAAAATTCCTCTTATCTCTCTTGAAGACATGACACACATACCTGTAGTTGGAGGTGCAGGTATTCATGACTTATCAAAAAGAAATGAAGCTTTTGGTGGAAAATTAATTTGGCAAATGTATACGAAACCTCAATCCACATGGTGCCAAATCATGCAGCATAAATACTTGGACAACAATGATCCTACAAGAGTCTTGTCTATATTAGATCCCCAAAGGGCTCTATAATATGGGACTTTATGATGTCTTCAAGAGATATTCTTCTTAAATATGTTACTTGGGAAGTTAATAATGGAAATATGGTTAACTTCTAGAGAGACTCATGGAATGGCTAGCCTCCTCTATTGAGAAGCCCAATTTCTGAGGATATCATAGCTATGTCAGAAACCCACTGGGGAACACAACTTAATCAATATGTATCTACAGTCTGCATATTATCAAGGAAAATTATTTGGAAAGATCCAGATGTACTACCATTGTCACAACAAGATAAAATTCAATTTCGAATCATTTTATCTTCTCAACATGCATTTTTTTCGGTATCGAAAGACAAACTAATTTGGGCCCCAGCTAAAGATGGTAATTACTCAATCAAGAAGGGTTACAAACTACTACAACAAATTGGATAGAATAAAGTTTCATCAAGAGAATTCACATTTTGTTGGAATCACGTTGTGCTACCAAAGGCAGGTTTCTTTGCATGGCTTGCAATTAAGCACAGGATCTTGACGAGTGACAGGTTGAGTAGATTGCATATTTCCCCACCATTCAATTGCTTATTTTGCAATGCATGTGTAGAATCAGTGGATCATCTTCTTGTAACCTGTCCGTTTGCACAACAATGATGGACTCTCATCCTGAAAAAAACTTAATTATAGCACACCACTTTAGGACAAAATTTGGGACCTTTTTCAGGCATGGACGATTCTTTACTCAAACTCACTGCTTGCAAACCTTTGGAAATGTGCCCCGACAATAGTCATCTAGGCCATTTGGTGGGAAAGAAACAAACGAATCTTCAGGAAAGAGAGCTCACATATCGACAAAGTATTAGAAGGTATTGAAAGATCCATTTTAGAAGTGACTAATGTGAGCTTAAGTAGATGCAGATTTAATCCTATTGTCACTTCATGGGATTCTAAGGTGATACAGGCACTAGTAAATTTTACCCTATTTTTTGACAAGGATTAGTAGAATTTTTGAGACCCATTGGTCGAACAGACGACCAAAACTATCGTCGAAATTTTTGCGTCACTTATTCGACAAGCAAGCCAATCATCAAAATATCGACCTACTTAGTGGTTGAATTATCGACCGAATATTTGTCTAAAAAATTGCTTGAAGATGAAAGAATTGCAGATCAAACCTTTTAGCTAAGCGACCAACGTTTGCCAAAATTGCGACCACAGTTGGTCAGAATCGACGTTGAACACATAACAGTCTCGTCGAAACATCAAACATAGTGTTTCTCTTTTGCAACCAAAGTTCATCAAAATTGACGTCGAACACATAGAATACTCGTCAAGCTTACTGATATTACAATATCAAAAAAGTGACCACTACTAATTTTTGGTTTATATATATATATATATATATTATAGAATGATCCAAATAAAAAAAAATACATAGCGCAAATATAAAAATGGTACACACAAGCTCAATGTTTTGATCTCATAAAGGTAGAATGATAAAATCCCCAAATATGAAAGCTCCTATGCGCGTGCTTCCCTGCCTACATAGTCAATCAATGAAAACCCCCTCAGTAATCACACATCTTCCATGTGTCTCTTAGCATTGATTAAATAATGAAGGTATGTTAGTTTGAGCTTTACTTGCTTTCGAGAATACTTTAATATTCTGTACTTAACAAGGCCAACCACATGAAGGTGGAAGCTCATCTAGCCCCTCCTAGGACACTCTTATGACCCTTTACGACACTTTAAGATCTCTAAGATGTATTCTTAGGCATCGTATAGGGTCATAAGGGATCTTGGGACACAACATCTGAGAAACATAAATGTAGACATCATGGTCACAATTGTTTAGAGACACAACATAATTCAGTGGTATACCCAAACGAAGCAATGCAACCACTACTCCTCTAATTCTAAGTTGGAACTGAACTATCCAAAAACCATAGATAAGGAATAAATTTAGAGAGCGGAGGAGGGCCATAACGATCGAAAGAATATACCTCCACTCTCTAAAGTTATTCCTTATCTATGGTTTTTGGATCGTGTAGTGCCAACTTCGAATTGGAGGAGTAGTGGTTGCGTTGCATCGTTTGGGTATACCACTGAATTATGTTGTGTCTCCAAAGAATTGTGACCATGATATCTACATTTATGTTTCTAAGCTGTTGTGATATCTACATTTATGTTTCTTAGCTATTGTGATATCTATATTTATGTTTCCCAGATATCATGTTTATGTGCATGTTCTTTATGTGTTTGGCTTCTCTCCCTCCTCCAAAATAAGATTTTTCCACTCTGAATCGAGACTCCATGTGCAGCTGTATAGAATATATAGTGTTAGAAGGCATACACCACAACTTGACATTCCTTTTAGGTTCTAGATCATATAGGAGCACACCGGATTCAAGCCTGGGTCAACACTTCAATGACATTAGGCAGTGATGCAAAATTTACTGTCTCTAGTCATTGCAGCAGCATCAGGAGCCAACTTCAGCACAATATGATCACTAGTAATGGTTGTATGTCTTCTACTTTTAAGTTGCACTGTCTAGTGATCATATTGTGTTGAAGTTGGCGCCTGATCTATTTCCTACACCTATATATATGGTTACACAACTAGATGCATGATATAAAATTCATAGTTTATTACATACAAGATCGTGAGATAAGCTACATCAATAACTTAGCTAAATCAATCATAATGTATTTAAAAATAGTATTGTAAAGAGATGCAAAATATGTAAAATATTGGTAAGGGGTGACAAGATCAAAGAAGAACTCAAAAGTACAAGACCTAAGGGCTAGACCTAATGCCTCGGGGGCTCATCATAGATGGCCTTGTCTACGTAACTCACAGAGACATCGTAGTTTAGGTTTAACTTTAACTTTAACAATAAATAATTAGAGCTACATACAACTAAATACAACATGACATGGTAGTAATGAATAACCCACCCTTGAAGAGAGAGATATGGTAATATGATTGTTTCTCTCAGTAGTAATATATTATTCTTTGGGTACTGCTACAGTGTGAGACATCAAGGCTTCGATAATCACTATTCCCTTATAGCATTTCATAGCATAACTTTAAATAATACACATGACTATATTCCAAATATTATTATTGTTTTCATTAAACCCAATGATTCGTAACTACGATGGAGAACCAATTCTTCTAAGATATTAAGGTCGTAATATCCATGATCCCAAACCTACAAGATTTATAATTGCATGAGAGGAGATACATATTACAACTAAGGGAGGGTGATTTTATCAAAATACGTCTAACGTATCTACATGAAATTCTAAAAAAGTTTCACTATCTACAGTAGCCCTCTATTAATCACATTTATGCATATGGTCCCAACAAAGTACTGCACAAACTACACAAAGAAGGCATCGCAGAAACATGATTTCTGCTTTCGTCATTGAAGCAATCTCGGTGGCACTAGCTGCCTCTCGAGCCTTGCACAAGTTGCAATCATTTCCTACATCAGGTATAGACATAGATGCGGTAGATGTAAATGTGGTTTCATCGACCCACTGAAAGTATTGACATCCATTATTTCCTTGCAATACCAAATCTACACTAGTTCTTCCTAAAATGATTACTTGTCACGTTACTTTTAAACATAAAATATAATTTCATATCCAGAACTTTTCCCTATTTGGGAAACCCCAAAATTGATGCCCAGGATTACTTGTTGTGTGTGATGTCTTCAACACACAAGGGCCAACACCACATTGACACATAGGCATATTGACCGAAGCCATCGACGCTATATCGATAAATATTGCACTGTGATTCCAACATATCATTTTGTTTAGTTGATTATTTTGTTCATTCATACTAATTATAATTGCAATAATAAGAAACATAATAATCATGTAGATAACATCTCAAATAAAATTGTAAAATGACTATTGTCAATCACAATACAAAATGAGAATGCTTTGTATTTGATGATATAATGAATCTGAACAACATGTAAATGCAACATCCTAACTGCACTTGATGGAAACTATATACATAGTTGTGATTGGGACTTTTAGTCCTTACCACACATTGAAATTCATGTAAAGGAATCTACAGTTGGGGTCATGTCAAATTGTGATATTGCTATCAAGATTCAAGTGTATAGTTTGACATTCACAAATTGCCTTGTGTCAGCTGCAGTTAACAAACTAATCTCAGAAAAAATTTTGATGTTTCGACAATTCCTCTCATTACTTCTTCTCTACTTGAAACAATTGGGACTACCTGGGAAAGATGAGGAGGCTCTACTATACCCTTTTCCATGTTCACTACATGTGCGGCTAATTTATTCTTTGCTATCTCCATTCCTCATCATGCTTCATCCTTGTTATATTCGTGGCTAAAATATTGGTATTTAGAGTCTACTCACTTTCTCGGGTACTCCCAATTGTATGAATTGGATTTGAACCATTTGTCACCTATACTCTTGCAAGTCATTGTTGACACATCAATAATTTGTGTGACATGATAAGCAATTTGTGCATGTCAAATTCATGGATGAAACATGGGTCAATGAGTTTGACTCAAAAAACTATACACTTGAATCCAG
>MU227529.1:121181-152027 GCA_018584345.1 Thuja plicata | reverse complement strand
ATGGAAGAGGGTGTTTTTGAGCATAGCATGATAAGACATAACAACAAGTCTATTATTTTGATTTATGACAGTGGTCCTATTCCTTCATCCATTGCTTACAAGGACAAGGAGGTAGAGAAATCTTACAGGTTTGGAATTTGGGATTTGGAATCATCATGTCATTAGGGATATTCTTCCGTTGTGGGTATTCCATTGGAAAATAAGAACGAGGCCTTAGTTGTGTACCCAAGGCAACCTAGGGACCAAGTTAGTGCAGTATGTGGTCAAGCAAGTAAGGCAATCAATTTTCAAACATGAGCCATAATATTTGTCTTTGTTTTGACTCCCAAGATCAAACTATTGTTCTAGGCCTACTCCTAGTAGCCCTCTCAATCGGGTATTCAACCTCTATCTCCAAAGTCTTCCAAAAAACTTGGTGAACAAACTAGGTTTTCAGACACCCTTCAGAAAGTTAAAAAACATATCCCAACCTCAATTTATTACACTTTGACTGGTGAACAAATCCAACCCCTTGCAAATACTATGGTAATAGCTTACTGATATATTGCCACAACATTAATGTATTGATAAACGCAAAAAGCTACATAGGAAATACATACATTAAATTCGCAATTTGAAGTTGAGTTCCGAGCATACTAACCTGATATATTTCTATATATACATTGAAAAAATTGAATCAAGATGTCTGAAAAATCAGCTAGCCAGTGATGAAATTCTACCTATTTGAGGAACTTCCAGAATCCACAAAGAATATACATTAACATCAATTATTTTTATCAAGTAGGTGGTGTTTTTGCAGAATGAAATTATGTAATGTTTTATTAGGCAGTAACTGCATAGTTTTTAAATCAAATTCATTGGCCTATATTTCAAGAGTAGGGGCTCACCAAAACCCATCTCTCATGAGCATGAATGGTACACTCAACACTCATCATATCGAGGTGATTCTCATAAGGGCAAAGAATTGGGAGTCCTTGGGAGGTCATCCATCCTTGCATTCCTTTGACTAAAGTAGGCTTTCCATGGGAGATGACTAAAATCCACAGGGGTTAAATCTTACTGAAAAAAGCTAATTAAAAACTGCTTGTGAAATCCTCTACCTACTTAACATAATAAATACATGAATGAGCTGTTATTGGTTAATACCACATTGGTGTGTGAGGCAAGGGTGAATCATAAGGCATTCAATGATCCAAAAGCTGTGTTGACGGGGAAAGAGGCTATTGGTAAAAAACCCAAAGTGCAATATTGATAGGAAATTTAGTCATTTGATGGTGTTCTAAGTTGTTTCTCATTCTATGCAAAGATTATATTATCTGTGCAGTTTCTCAGTCCTTTTGTTGACTGTTCCTGGTAGTTCTGTGTACAAACAACAAGTTGGTTTGAAGTTCCAATGGTTAATTTCTTTTCTATTCCTCCTCCCTACTAACAAATGGTCAAATGGTCAATGGGTAATACAGTGAAATGTTTGACCGAGTGCCTCATAGTATCCAAGATTGATAATCATTGCAACCAAATAATAGGTGAGTCAAAATCCAAATCGACGTCTCTGCAGATGCTAGGTTTGTCACGATTCATTTGCTAGGTTTATCATGCAAAATCCATATGCAATTTATTCATCTCATACGAAACAAAGAAACCCTAATTGGGTTACTCGAATTGAAAACTAACAACACTTCGTAACCCATATTGTTGCAAATTGACAAATAATTTAATGCCGGATAAACACAGTACAAATAGAATGAGAACACATGTAAGTCTATAAACTGTTCATCAATACCAACCTAATTTTATGTAAGTCTGAAACAAATCTGTCTTCCATTTGATCACGCAAAGATGGTGTTGGTTCAATCACTTCAATGCATATGTACTCTGTGCCTTCTATTTATGCCCTCCTTCAACTCTTCTTCACTGCATAATCACAGTGAATTGAAATGAAACTTTTTTTTTAAAGTTATATTGATCGTGTTTGTCGCAATTACAAAAAAATGTTCTAGTTGTCATAATTCTGACCAACACGGGAATGGATTAAAAAAAAAATCAAAGTTTTCCTTCCATTTTCTAACCAAGAAAAACAAATGTAATGCATGGTGGGAAATTTAGGTCAAAATTTAGGGTCAAATGTACTAGTGAGGAATGGAAAAGGCTAATCATCCCAACTGGATGGGGGATTAGTAAGTCTAGATCTGCAACAATAGATCGATCACATGTGCATTGGTGGAAACCTTCAGAGGGCTTTATGAAACTCAATTTTGATGGAGCTTCCAGAGGAAATCCAAGACTCTCAGGTCTAGGGGCATGTATTTGCGATACCCAAGGCAACATAGTCGCTCTAACCACAACCACTTTGCCTATTGGCACTAACAATATGGCTGAAGCACAAGCTTTACTTGCAGGTCTAATCCTAGCTAAATAGGTTAAATACCCATGCCTACACATTGAAGGAGATTCTTCAGTCATTAGTAATGCCTGCATTCATTGACAATCATGTTAGCACTATGCCAAGAAAATTTTCCAATTTCTAGCATTGACTATTTTCCCGCACTTTATGGTTTAAAATTCCATGTCTTACTGCGCTAAAGCGGTCAAAATTCATTAATTGTGTTCTGTTTTGAGTATTTTTCACTCAGTCGCGTTGGTCTTTTAATATGTTTTCAGGTTGTGCAAGCGAGTGATGAGTCATCACATTGTAAAATCACACAGTCGTGATAAGATTGTGTCAAGTCATGATCATTTGTGCGAGTGAGCGGTTTGGGTGTTAAAGATTTTAAATCGCGCAGTCGCGATGTTTTGTGAAAGTCAGGTTGTAAGTTCGCTACTGAGTGGGTTAGGAATGATTTTGTTTATCGCTCACTCGCGAGGAATTAACTTTTTCAAAACATGGTCCAGCAAGTCTGCGATGAATTAAGACCTTGTGTATCGCACAGTCGCTTTAAAGTTATGTTGTTCACTTTATTCTCTGCGACCGAGCGAGCCTTGTTAAAAATGAAGTAGTCACATACCCACATTAAGTTTCCATGTAGGTCTTTCAAGTCAGCGATGACGCGATGAAGTCAGGTTACAGAGGTCACTCACTCGCTTAGATTCTAACTCATTTGTATTTTGTAGTGCGAGTAAGCGATAAGTGCATGTAGAAGTTATTAATTTGAAGGCTTGCTGCTCACTCGCAGAGGTATTTTTCAAATTTCTAAAAGGTGTGCGAGCGGGTGATTATGAGATCATTTATCACTTCGCTCACTCACTAATGCTTTGAAATTTTGAAAAATGAGCTTGCGAGTGTGTGATAAGGAAAAGAAGAGGGATATCGCTTACTCCCCCATGAATAAAGGCAAAAGGAAAGTTGTTAGTGAGTATGCGATTGAGGAAGGAAGGTTGGAAACCACACACTCGTAGTCAGTGATATGGTTAAGTTTTCAAGTTCGCTAGTGCGTGATGGGAAAAAATGCAACCGTCACTCAACCGCTCACAGATTTGAGAAAAGCAAAAGGGGTCAGCGAGTGTGTGATAAGGGAATTTTAATGTAGAAGCTTGCTCAATCATGAAAGATTAGGCCATAGAAATTTTTCAATGGTGAGTTTGCGACTGAATGAAAAACAAGGGCCATCACTCACTCGCAAATGTTATAAGTTGGAGTGTTTTGCAGCGCGAGTGAGCGACCAGATAAAAGGTATGATAAAAATGAACATCACTCACTCGCTCAGATCCAAAACCAATGATTTGAAAGCCAGCGGGTATGCGATTATGGAATGATTAAGAAATGAATGTGTACTCACTCACTCACAAACATTTAGATGAAGTTAAATGTTGAGTAGCGAGTATGCGACAGGTTGAAGAAAAGGTAATATCACACACTCGCATGAACCCAAAAAACCAAACTGTAGAAAGATAGCGAGTATGCGACTGCCAAATGATGAAGTGTAGATTAGGTCATCGCTCACTTGCAGAAGATGAAAACAAAGGTAAAAATAGACAGCGAGTATGCGACTGGTTAAAGTAAAAGGTCACATCACTCACTCACAAGGAATTTTATGAGTATGAGTAAAGTACAGTGGGTTGGCGCTAGATTGATAAGTGGCAAGTTTTAGGCTTACGAGTGCAAAAAGGAGAAAAGTATACACTCTTTTCCAGCTAGGATCAAATAGTGCGAATTAATGGCAGCATTAGTGATAGAATGATGATTTCATGACAGTGCAAGTGCAATAATTTGGAATTCAAGTGGACAAGACATAGGATTTAATGGGTATAAGTTTGAATGATTGATCTTGATTCTGTACAACTCTCATTTCTGCATCCTGATATTTTCTACGAAGAGCGAAAAGGCTTGTTAGTCTGGACCATTTTATTTGAGACAGTAAAATTCAAAGAAGAAGAATGAGTCAATCTATTGTTCCCGCTACCTCACAAGGGTCTGAGAAGAAGAAAGAAGTCACATTGAAGAAGTATATGAAAGAATTTACCAAGTTGCTGCCTGGAACTCTGAATACAAACAGCGCAAACTAGGATGAATGGAATGACAAATGGCGTCAATGCAGAAATCTGGTAACCCCAAATTATTCTGGTAGTACTTTGTTTCATTATTTCTAGAATAATAGGATCAAACCAGTCCCAATTTGTAATACATGGGATTTGAATATGGAGAAATTGATTGTGCATGATGTCTATGTTGACATAGGTCTTATTAAGGAATTAGAAAAAAACTATTGCCCAGTAGCTGGGGTAATCAGGAAAAGGAACAAAGGCCCTAGTTTCCTTAGATAGGAGATTAGTGGCAGAGGTATTTGGAATCACTGGTGCATTATGCACAGACATTGATTTGAAGAAAATTAAGGCAGACTATGTCAAAAGAGATCATCTAATTAAGAAATATGAAATGCCTAAATTCATGCCCAGAGTAGATAAGCAACTAGTAAAAATTTCAAACAATTTCAAACCACCTTTTGACCTATCCCTGTTTCATCATTATGTAAAATGCACAGTCTATGGTTTGAGCAGAGTTCTAGGTTTTGATGGAGACTCCACAGTGTCTCAAGATTTACTTATGATGGCCATGAACATCTAGCACCTGGAGGTCAACACTGATTATGACTATGTTGGATATATAGTCAATGCTATCAATGCTGCACTATTAGAGATACAGTTAGATGTGCCAACACCTACTTTTAAGCATTATTCTCATCTGATGTATATGATTTTGTATTATAACAGAGTGTCAATGGATAAAGAGCTTGAAATATTTGTCTTAGAGTATGGTGTGGATGCACCAATCCAAAGATGGACTCAGGTATGGGATAGTTCATCCAATAATTCATCATTTGTATGCTTCTACAACTGGATTGTAGATCCAATTTTTAATCTATTGGGAACAGATAGGCATAGGCTTCCTTTTGAGGTTAGAAAGATTCTGAGACCTTGGGAGTATATCCCAAACTGGCCTATCTCTCACAATTGGGCTGATTTCTTTTTTTTTTATTACATTACTATCATCAGAGTATATGGTTGTACTTAGCCTCCTCACATTCTTCCCAAATTTGTTCCTCCTAGGATTGCATTCTTAGAATTTGTATGGAAAATTACTTGGGTAGATAAGGAATTTCTAGAGGGGCACAAGAAGGGAACTTTTATCCCTAGGTTATGGGTGGGTTTTGATGTCTCCATTGGGAAAAAGGTGTTTGATTTGGTAAATGAGCTCTTAAAGCAATACAGAATGTCTTTAGTGATTGCTAGATTTTGTGATCCTAAGAAGTTTGTGCAGACAGCCCTAAAATGAATGACTCCTTGGTAGAAAATTAGAGACCATGAGCCATTGGATGATGAGGATGTTGTGAGGAACAAACTAAATAAAGAAGAAGTTTAGGACAGGGGAAGGAAGTGGAATGACCTCCTAAGAGTAGAATCTGAGTGGAAAGAATTAGATAATTCATTCTCTGGTTTTTTCCCTGATCTCCCATATTTCCAAAGGATAGAGGAAATGCTAAAATCCTATGAAAATCTAATGTCACAAGTGCCACAATTCAGTGCTGAAGATGCACAATCTAAAGGGTCCCCAATTCCAGTTGCACTACATGATCAAGAGCACCAAGAAAAATAGGAGGAACAACAAAAGGAAGAACAACATGAAGATGAAGAGGTAGGGGAAGAAGCCGATGAGGAGGCTACTTCAGCTAGAGAGCCACCAAGAAAGAAATAGAAGAAAGAGCATAAAATGGTGCAAGTTAGGAAAAGCATGGCAAAAGCCATGATATCAGAGCATGGTAATTACTTCAAAAGATTGAAGAGACAGTTGCAGAAGGAGCCAGAGGCTGAGGGCCAAGGAGACAATCAGATGGTGTTATTTGAAAAGGATGACAAGAGGGTCGTGATGGCCAATGAGTTTATGAAAGATGATGAGTTCATAAATTCTAAAGAGTTCAAGACCTTCTTGGTTAAATTGAAACAAAATAATTTGAGACAAGAGCTGATTGCAGAAGAAGAGAATGCATATAAGAATGAGGAAATTGTACAAACACTCTAGGATTATGATCTTGAGAGTGAATAGATTACGGTGGAACATGCCAGGCTGCTGATGCAGAATAGTGGTGTGATGTTGATGCCTGGTTGGGACCTGCAATCCACTTTCATTATTGATCAGATAAGGAGGCAAGAAGATCCTCTGCTGAAGACAGAATTAGAAATGGATGAAGTTTTGAAAGGATCAGGATTTGATCCTAAATCCAAAACCCTAGCAATATGGTCACTAACTCCTTCTACACATAAGCCATTAGTCATGACCATAGAGAAGAAAAAAGGGTAGACAGGATGATATGGAATTTGCAAAATACTTTGGATACTGAGATAGCTTAGTCAATGACACATGTTTCATTCATGAACTTGGTGAAATTTGATGACCTATGCAAGAGGTATGAGACAACTTTTGGCCAAATGATGGCCCTAGAAAAGAAACATGAAGAAGTGGTGGTCCAGAACCACACATTAGAAGAAGAAATTGCCAAACTAAAAGAGGAATTAATAGAAAGTAAAAGGGAAAAAACTCCAACCCTTGAGGAGGTGGCTAAAGTTGTGACAGATGTTGTTGAAGGAGTTAAGGAAGACTCTGCATTGCTGGAAACACAATCAAAAGATATATCATAGGAATAGGGCATGAATGCTATGTCTATCATATTGCTCATATTGCAGCAAATAATTGATGTCCTAAGATAAAATATTGACATAGTGTATACACTGTATGGGTCATTACAAGAAGCCTCAAAGATAGCTGTAGAAGCTATGGTGTTCTTAGAGGCTGCTTTAAAATTATGGTCTTGGAAGGAAATCATTTTTGATAAGTTAAAATGGCTATGCTGTACAATGATAATTTCCCAGATAAAGTGACATATACCATTGAGATGGACAGTAAGAAGAATGATACCTTTGCCTTTTTCAATGGCAAGTCTAATTTAATAGACAACAAGTTGTAGCTATTTGGTGATCAATGTCCATCATTGATCCCAAAAATTTATGATGAAACAGGTGTTTTGAAAGCACAATAAGATTGGGTAGCTGGTTTTGACGCTATACTAGGAAACCAGGATATAAAGCAATGCTTAGAAAAGGACACAAATTCAAAATATTGCAATGAATTGATTGATAGCCTTTTCAAAATTAAAAGAGATATGGCTAAATTTGTTTCTGAGGCTAGAACTGCCATGGATGCCAGGTGGGTAGAAGCTGTTGCAAAGCTGGAGGAAGAAAAGACCTTTGATTGGACCACCACCAAAGAGGTAAAAATGTGGGAGGCAAAGCTGAAAGCATGAGGAGGACATTGTCAACAACAAAAACAAACCTTGTTCAGACTTTGCAAATAGCTACCACCTGTGTTCTGTTGCAAAATTTTGTTTCTTATCTTTTGCAAGGTTGTTGCAAAAGATTTTTGTAAATCTTTCCCAGTATGTCAGTAGCTTGTTGAATCCTTACTTATAAAAGGATTCCAAGACTACTGGGAAAGGGATAGCCATATCATTTTGGAGAATACAAAATATAATTGTAAACTCTAGGTTTGAGACCAATATAGTAGGTTTTTGGAGAAATATTTGTTCAATGTAGCAAGCGATTCTAATTTTTGAATAAAATCCAGTTCACAATTTCTGAAGCATATAATGAGTAATGTGTCTTCATTTTAGCGTATTGAATTTTGTTTAAATTTAATGTTTAAGGAATGTTTAATTTATATGTCTGTCAGGCAAATTATGAAATACCTTCAGGGTTCTTTCAAGGAAAGACTAAAATGCCTTAGGAATGTTTCAATAAGGTTCAGGGTATAAAATGAATTTGATGAATTAACTTGATTAAGTGTATTGAGATAGATGTACATGGTATATCTATGTTTATGTCAGATGTTGTAATTGTCTTAAGTTTTGTTCATGGTCAAGCTGGTTAAAATTGCTCATAAGTGACTCCATGCCCTAGAATTGAGCACTGGTCTATTTCCATTTAATCAAGTGACTATCACTATTAAAATTAATCTTTACTTTTGGTTTGGTCTGTTTTAATAAAAGTTACAGTGATCAACCCCTGTAATTTCATCCATAGTTAATTAGAATACTTCAGTGATTTCATTATTCTAAGTTTGAAGGGTAATCCTGCCCGAGTTAGTGGAGCTCAAAGTGTATGAGGTTTCAAAATCTTGTGTCTGTGGTTCTACAACTTGCTTGGTCAGTGTCTGGGATAAATAGAGCAAGCTCTCTGAGAAATATTTTCATATCAGCTAGAAAAAGAACTAACAGAAAATGGTGACTCTACTAGGGAACTTTATCAAGGAATGCATGGAAGGTTAGTTTGACATCAATATTCCATGGTATAGATTCCTTGAAGTTAGGTTTTTGAATTCACATGTTGTGTATTGCATTTTATTGAGCTATACCCTCAAATATCATTGTCAAAGTGAATTTTCTTTATTTTTTCGCAAAGTTTTTTGGGTGGCAACTCTGATTTATTGGTTATAGTGTTTCCAAGGGGAATAATAGTAGATTAAGTGTGTGAGATTTCATTTTGAACATAATGAGGAACACAAAAGGAAACATAAATAATCATCTCAGGCAACATCAGAGAGTGATATTTCTAAAATTTCTAGAAGAAATCACTCTAGAAAAGGGGAGTCCTCTAGTAATACTTCTTGGAAACCTAGGTCAGTAGGCCCTAGCCAATCATTAGATACTATTTCTGAGAAAGAAATTAATAAGCCTTTAAACCCTGAGTCTAACACAACTGGTTATTTTGAGGACATTTTTAACCCTAGACCAAAAAATGTATTTCAAGAAAAAGGGGAAACATCCTCTTACTTTGAGGGTATCCCCTATGAGAGGGTTGAAGAGCAAAACGGAGAAAATCAGGTGAATGTGTATGACTCTTCTAAATCTGATATTGAGGGAGTCCTCAGAGACAATGACCTTTTGAAAAGGGAATTAGATGAACTATTATTCCTCAAGCAAAAGAATGATGAGGCTAGAGAAGAAAAGGTCATAAATGCTATTATCAAGAGGGAAAACTTAAAGAAGCAAGTTGCTCAGTTAAAATTTGCAGCTCAAGGTGCAAACAAAGGATTTCATGGTTTGAATAAAGATCTTTTTGGAGATGTAGATACCCTGAGAAAAGAGTGCCATGAGAGAGAACATTTTCTTAAGAAGGGTGAACCCAAAGATGCAGGTCCTCTAGTGAGGCAAGTTATTAACTATGAAATTCAAAAATATCCTAAGCCTCAGATAGTTACATAGAATGTATCAACAACTAATGCTAGGCAAACAGAGGTTGACAAAGGAAAACAAAAGATAACTGGCATCAACTTTTCTCAACCTAAAATTGAAGAGGGTATGTCTCAGAACATATTTTCACTTGATATGGAATTAGAAAGGGTGAGAAAGGCCAAAGATGATATGCAAAACAATTGGAAAAGGCTGAATTAGAAGCTGCTACTATAGAGATGAAGAAGAGGATTGCCTTCTTGAGTTCCATGACTAATCCCAATATGACAAATAATGCTAGTAATTAGGCCATCCCTATATTTAATTCTAATGTTCAGACAAATAATGCCAATACAAATACCCAAACATATAATGCCGCTCAAGAGGCTGCATCACAATCAGGAGTAAGTGGATCTAATAGAAATATTGGCCTCCACAATATGGGCATTGGTCAGAACAACACTAGTATTACCCAGAATGTTGGTCAGAATATGGGCTCAAATTTTCAAAGAAGACCTATTCATCTAGAAAGATATAGACAACTATTCTTTGATGGTATCCCTGGCCAACCAAACCTTATTCCTAATGAGGTCAGAGATAAGATTCCTAAGTTTAGTGGGAATAATTCCATAACTGGTGAAGAACATATGAAAGTATTCTTTGATACAATGAATGATTATGAGATTGTAGATGAGGATGTTGTAATAAAATTATTTGTACAATCCTTAACTGAGGATGCAAGAGATTGGTACCAGGGTTTGCCTAATCATAGTATCTATTCTTGGGATGAATTTGTTAGAAGTTTCAAAGAGCAATATGGTGACAAGATAAATTCTGGTTTTATGCTGAATGAACTCAACAGCTTGAAAAAATTCACTAATGAAGGCATTGCTGAATTTAATGTAAGATTCCAGAAGGCTATGTATAAGTTGTTTCAAGTATTGAGACTGGATGAAAATGTGTATGTTAATACCTATTGTAATGCTTTGGATGGAAAAATAGCTTATCTACTTAGAGATAAAGACCCTCAAACCATGAGAGAAGCATACAAATTGGCTATAAATATAGAGAGAAATAGAAGGGCTTCTAGTAAGCTTGGTAAATGGGATGACAATAGGCTCTGGAAAGAACCAAAAATATAGCCTAATAAGAGCCCCAAGGAAGAAGATAAGATGGATGCATTGGTAACTGTGGTGAAAGATCTTGCTACCAAGGTGGACAAGAATGAAAAAGGATTTCAAAATAATAGGCCACAATACCAAAGATAGGATAAACCTTATAGACTTCAAGATTTCCCTTATTTGACTCAATGGAAGGATGGAAACCTGTAACAGAAGAGCATAATGATCCCAAGAACAAAGAGATTCCTGATCCATTAAAAAACAATAGTGTCCATAATGTGGAAAATACTCCTTGGTGCATAGCTTGTAATATGCCTCATTCCCATATCAATGTGCAGTAGCTCATGGCTTGGTGGGTCAACGTGAAAACATTGAGACACAAGATAGTGAGGTGAGAAGAAGCCTGCTGTAAATATGTGTGCACTTAATATTGAAGATGACAATGGTAGTTCAGAAGAAGAATCAAAAGAAGAGATTCCAATCACAATAAACAATACAAGTACCAAGTTAGAACATTTTCAGCTTGGAATGCCTAATGAAGAAGAGATAAGATTTTTAACCATTGTTGCTGTTACACAAGCAAGAAGTTCATACCAACTCAGGAATAGAAAAGTTGATCAAAGTGGAAAACAACCTGATTCACCTGTCATTACAGAAGTTGTAAATGAGAAAATTGCACAAGATGAAGTGAAAGACACCTTGGTTGAAGAGAGCAAAGTCACTCCTGCTCACGACCAAGAAACAAGGGTGTTCAAAGAAAATAAAGGTAAAGTGTCTTCTGATAGTAACATAAGTTTCCTAACTTTTAATATGAAGCAAGCTTTATCTCAGATGAAATTCTCTATTCCTTTGCTTGAAATGTTTAAAATTAGGGAACACCGGGAGGTAGCTTTTTCATTACTTTCAGATTTACCTAGTGTGCATGATAATGTTGTTCTGAATGATGAACTAAAATGTGAGCATGAGGAGAAGGATAGGGTCCCAATTTGTTTGGGAAATATAGTTATTCAAGAGCCAGATCAGATTGATCCTTTTTATGTTACATTTCTCACAAACAATATGTTGCTAAAGAATTGTATGATGGATTTAGGAGCTGTTGCTAATGTAATTACTTACATTGTTATGAAGCAATTGGGTTTAGATGAGGATACTACTTGTGGTAAATGTTATGCCATGGAAAATAGGGAAGTACCTGTAATAGGAAATTTGCAAGGGTTAGAGATAAAACTTGATGCTTACCCTGAGGTCACTTTTAAGATAGATGTTGTGGTTGTAGATTCACCACCCCATTATGGTATGCTCTTATCAAGACAATGCGTTGCAGCCATTGGAGGACATGTACAACTGGAATTATCTTTTCCTACAATTTTTGTTAATGGAAAAGAAGAAAAATTGTTAAGGGAACCTAGATCTCCTATTTATGTTGAAAAGGTTCAACCTAGTATGTTGAATTGCTTTGTGGATGTGGATGTAAATAATTTCAAGGTGGAAAAAATTCAGCTACAGTTAAAAAATACAAATCCCATCATAGAAGAATTGAAATTGCAACAGCAAGGGCTATGGCAGATGTATTTTTATGGAGCATGCTCTAGAGAGGGGTCAGGGGCTGGTGTTTTATTTGTCTCTCCATCAGGTATTACTTTCAAATACTCATTCCTACTATCATTTCAATGTACAAATAACACAACTGAGTATGAGGCATTGTTATTAGGGTTAGAAATAACACTGAAGAATGGCATCAAATTATTGAGAGTTTTTGGTGATTCAGAGTTAGCTATTTCCCAAATTAGAGCAAGATATGCTACCAAAAATGATAGGTTGAAACAATATAAGCATGCTATATGGGATAGTATTGAATTTTTTGATGCATTTTCCATTGAATGGATAGAAAGATCCAAGAATATCATGGCAGATTTTTTGGCTAATATAGATTTGAAAAATGATGATCTAACATTAACTGGGATATCTATTGTGGAAACTAAGACTAGGCCTACAATCCCTGATAATATATATAATTGGCAGGTTTTTGAGAGTGATGAGGATATCCTAAACTTCATTCAACGTGTGGATAATTATGATGGTCAGGTCATTGATTTTAATAATTTGATAGAGATTATTGATG
This sequence comes from Thuja plicata, assembly GCA_018584345.1. NCBI lineage: Eukaryota > Viridiplantae > Streptophyta > Pinopsida > Cupressales > Cupressaceae > Thuja > Thuja plicata. The sequence goes on along the minus strand of MU227529.1, from coordinate 139,071 downwards.
GGAAAGAAATTATTTTTGGTAATGAAATTCTACAGTTGCAAACAAATGAAATCCCTAAGGGACTGACATAATTAGAAGGATTGTTTACTGATAATGACAGTAATATGTGCCACAAATCCCCTGCCAAGTTGGATGACTTTGAGGAGATAAATTTGGGATCAGAATGTAGTCCTAAGATTGTGTACATTGGAAACAAATTGGCTCCTCATGTGAGGACTAATCTGATTAGCCTGCTGAAAAGATTCAAGCATGTTTTTGCTTGGTCTTATGAAGACCTTAAGGCTTACAGGGAAGATTTATTTCAATATGAAATTTCATTAAAAGATGATGTTAAGCCTTTCAGACATAAACAAAGGCCAATCAACCCTTTATTGGCCCCCAAAATGCAACAAGAATTGACAAAACTCAGAGAAGCTGGAATCATAAAACCAATTAGGCATTCTTCTTAGGTGTCTAATTTGGTCCCTGTCAGAAAGAAAAATGGAGATATTAGGCTATGTGTTGATTTTAGGAATCTTAACATGGCCTCATTGAAAGATAATTATTCTTTGCCAAATATGGAGGCCATGTTGCAGAGGGTAACTGGTTGTGATCTTTTATCTATGATGGATGGTTTTTCTGGTTATAACCAAGTGCTGGTTCAAGAATATGAACAATTCAAGACAACTTTCACTACCCGATGGGGTACATATGTTTATGTAAGAATGCCATTTGGCCTGATGAATGCATGGGCTGCTTTCAGAAGAGCCATGGATGTGGCTTTCAATGAATTTATAAATATTATTATGGTAGTATATCAAGATGATTTAACTGCATATTTCGAGAAGGCTGATGATCATTGCAAACATTTAGAAAAGATTTTTAACAAAGCTTTGGAGTATGGGATTTATTTAAATCCAAAGAAATGTCACTTTGCTGTGACTGAAGGTAAATTATTGGGACATATAGTGTCTAAGGAAGGTGTCAAAATTGATCCTAAAAGAGTGGATGCCATTAACAAGGTGTTGCCACCAAAGATTATTAAAGGAGTTCAGTCTTTCCTTGTAAAGATAAATTTTGTAAGGATATTTATTGCAAATTTTGCTGAAATAGTAAAACCCATTGTTAAATTGCTGAAGAAAAATGCAAAGTTTGAATGGGATAAAAATGCTCAATCAACTTTTAATGAGATAAAAGTGGCAATCCAGTAGGCTCCTGTATTAAGATCTCCAAATTATGAAAAACCTTTCTCCATATTTTCTTTTGCCTCATTTCATACAATTGCTGGAGTACTCTTGTAGAAAGATGATGAAGGTTTTGAACACCCTTTAGCATTTTTTAGTAAGTCTTTGCAAGTAGCGTAACTCAACTATGAGATAATGGAGAAACAAGCATATGCATTGGTCAAGGTTGTCAAGATCTTTAGACCTTATCTTGTTTGTGCAAAAATAATTGCTTATGTGCCACATGCCACAGTGAAAGACATATTATGTCAATCTAAAGTTACTGGAAAAAGGTGCAGATGGATTAGCAGGATCCAAGAATTCAATTTGGAAATTTAGGTTACTAAATTGGTAAGAGGTTTGGGTTTGGCCAAATTAATGACTCATACAATTATGGAATTAGCCCAAATGAGTGATGTACAAACAGTAAACATGAATTTTACTAGCATAGAATTGCAGTCCTGGTATACTGATATTGTGTTTGTTCTAAAAAATGCAAAATGTCTAGAACATATGTCAAATAATCAGAAGAGAACTCTGAGATTGCAGGCCTAGAGGTATGTCCTGATACAAGGTGATTTATTTTGGAAGAATAGAGATGGGATTTTGTAATTATGTTTGGATAAATCACATTCTGAAAGGGTCTTAAATGATATACATAGTGGTGTGTGTAGTGGGCATTATTCTACCAAAACCACAACTCACAAAATAATCAGAGATGGATTTTATTGGCCATGTATTTTCAAAGACACTCAAATGCTTGTACAAAAGTGTGAACCATGCCAAAGATTTTATGCTAAAATGAAATTTTCAGGTGCCTTACCTTTAAACCCTATGACTATTGAAGCACCTTTTACCCAATGGGGTTTGGACTTTATTGGTGAATTTGTAGAAAAATCTAGTGGGGTCACAGTTGGATTCTTGTAGCTACGGACTACTTCACAAAGTGGATAGAAGCAGTTCCAATGAAGAGGGCAACCAACATGATAGTAATGGACTTTTTAATGGATAACATTCTAACAAGATTTGGTGTTCCCACGAAGCTAATTATGGACAATGCCATATGCTTTAGGTCTGAGGAATTTAGGGATTTCTGTGAAGATTATGGCATTATTTTATCTTACTCCTCACCATATCGTCCCCAAGCAAATGGACAGGCTGAGTCCAGTAATAAAAGTATCATGAAAATAATTAAGAGGATTTTGGATAAAAATAAGAAGTCCTAGCATTAAAAATTGAAGTTAGCCCTATGGGCTAACAGGGTGACAGTAAAAAGAGAAATAGCAATTTCCCCTTTTGAAATGGTTTATGGAAATCATACAAGGTTGCCTTTGAACAATCTATTACCAGTATACAAATTTTTGCAAGAAGAAGATTTGGAAAATCAAGAACCCATGATGGAAAGAATGGATCAATTGGTGGAATTGGAAGAAATAAGAAAATAAGCTCACAAAAGAGACCTAAAACTCTAGTAGCAATCTAAATACTTGTTTGATAAAAGAGCAGCTGAAAGAAAATTTAAGATAAATGATATGGTGTTGCAATGGAATGTCAGAAAAGAAGAAAAAGGCAAGCATGGTAAATTTGAATCACTATGGATGGGTGCATTTATAATTTAGGAATTTCATGGTCAAGATTATTATTTCTTGGAAGACCCTAATGGTGAGATACAAGAATTACCAGTGCATGGACAATTCCTGAAACATTATTTCTCGTAAAGCTCCTTTTTCCATGCACATTAGTTTAGATTTCCCTATTTTAAGTGTAGGTTTTGTGTGTGCATGTACAGTTTTGTTTAGGTTTGTGGTCTATTTCCCAGAGATGTGGCTTCTAATGTCAATTTTTCAATTAACTTTCCCCAGTCGGAGCCATTGTTAGCACTATACCAAGAAAATTTTCCAATTTCTAGCATTGACTATTTTCCCGCGCTTTCTGGCTTAAAATCCCATGTCTTACTGCGTTAAAGTGGTCAAAATTCATTAATTGTGTTCTATTTTGAGTATTTTTTGCTTAGTCGCGTTGGTCTTTTAACATGTTTTCAGGTTGTGCAAGCGAGTGATGAGTCATCAGATAGTAAAATCGTGCAGTCGCGATAAGATTGTGTCAAGTCATGATCATTTGTGTGAGTGAGCGGTTTGGGTGTTAAAGATTGTAAATCGCGCAGTCACGATGTTTTGTGAAAGCCAGGTTGTAAGTTCGCTACTGAGTGGGTTAGGAATGATTTTGTTTATCGGTCACTCGTGAGGAATTAACTTTTAAAAAAAAGGGTCCAGCGAGTCTGCAATGACTTAAAACCTTGTGTATCGCACAGTCACTTTAAAGTTATGTTGTTCACTTTATGCTTTGCGACTAAGCGAGCCTTGTTAAAAATGAAGTAGTTGCATACCCGCGTTAAGTTTCCATGTTGGTCTTTCAAGTCAGCAATGACACGACGAAGTCAGGTTGTAGAGGTCGCTCACTCTCTTAGGTTCTAACTCATTTGTATTTTGCAGTGTGAGTAAGCAATAAGTGCATGTAGAAGTTATTAAGTTGAAGGCTCTTTGCTCACTCCTAGAGGTATTTTTCAAAGTTCTAAAATGTGTGCGAGCGGGCAAATATGAGATCATTTATCACTTCGCTCACTCATTGATGCTTTGAAAGTTTGAAAAATGAGCTCGCGAGTGTGCGATAAGGAAAAGAAGAGGGATATTGCTTACTTGCCCATGAATAAAGGAAAAATGAAAGTTGTTAGAGAGTATGCAATTGAAGAAGGAAGGTTGGAAACCGCACACTCGCAGTCAGTGATATGGTTAAGTTTTCAAGTTCGCGAGTGCGCGATGGGAAAAAATGCGACCGTCGCTCAACCATTCATAGATTTGAGAAAACCAAAAGGGGTTAGCGAGTGTGCGATAACGGAATTTTAATACAGAAGTTCTCTCAATCATGAAGGATCAGGCCATAGATATTTTCAATGGCGATTTTGCGACTGAATGAAGAACAAGGGCCATCGCTCACTCGCAAATGTTGTAAGTTGGAGTGTTTTGCAGCGCAAGTGAGCGACCAGATAAAAGGTATGATAAAAATGAATGTCACTCACTCGCTCAGTCCAAAACCAATGATTTGAAAGCCAGCGGGTATGCAATTATGGAATGATTAAGAAATGAATGTGTACTCACTTGCAAAGATTCAGATGAAATTAAATGTTGAGCAGCGAGTATGTGATAGGTTGAAGAAAAGGTAATATTGCACACTCACATGAACCCAAAAAAGAAAAGTGTAGAAAGATAACGAGTATGCGATTGCCAAATGATGAAGTACAGATTAGGTCATCGCTCACTTGTAGAAGATGAAAACTAAGGTAAAAATAGACGGTGAGTATGTGACTAGTTAAAGTAAAAGGTCACATCGCTCACTTGCAAGGACTTTTATGAGTATGAGTAAAGTACAGTGGGTTGGCACTAGATTGATAAGTGGCTAGTTTCAGGCTTACGAGTACAAAAAGGAGAAAAGTGTACACTCTTTTCCAGCTAGGATCAAACAGTGCAAATTAATGGCAACATTAGTGACAGAATGATGATTTCATGACAGTGCAAGTGCAAGAATTTGGCATTCAAGTGGACAAGACACAGGATTTAATGGCTATAAGTTTGAATGATTGATTTTGATTCTGTACAACTTTCATTTCTGCATCCTAAGATTTTTTGCGAAGAGAAAAAAGGCTTGTTAGTCTTGAGCATTTTATCTAAGAAAGTAAAATTCAAAGAAGGATGAGTCAAGCTATTGTTCCCACTACCTCACAAGGGTCTGAGAACAAGAAAGAAGTCACATTAAAGAAGTATACAAAAGAATTTTCTGAGTTTCTTCCTGGAACTCTGAATACAAACAGTGCAAACTGGGATGAATGGAATGACAAATGGTGTTATCAATGCAGAAATTTGGTAACCCCAAATCATTCTGGTAGTACTTTGTTTCATTATTTCTGGAATAATAGGATCAAACCAGTCCCAATTTTTAATTCATGGGATTTGAATATGGCAAAATTGATTGTGCCTGATGTCTATGTTGACATAGGTCTTATTAAGGAATTAGCAAAAAACTATTGCCCAGTAGCTAGCGTAATCAGGAAAAGGAACAAAGAGACCCTAGTTTCCATAGGTAGAAGGTCAGTGGCAGAGGTATTTGGAATCACTGGTGCATTATGCACAAACATTGATTTGAATAAGATTAAGGCAGACTATGTCAAAAGAGAGCATCTAATTAAGCAATATGAAATGCCTAAATTCATGCCCAGAGTAGATAGGCACCTGGTAAAAATTCCAAACAATTTCAAACCACCTTTTGACCTATCCCTGTTTCATCATTATGTAAAATGCATAGTCTATGGTTTGAGCAGAGTTCTAGGTTTTGATGGAGACTCCACAGTGTCTCAAGATTTACTTATGATGGCCATGAACATCAAGCACCTGGAGGTCAACACTAATTATGACTATGTTGGATATATAGTCGATGCTATCCATTCTGCACTATTAGAGATATAGTCAGATGTGCCAACACCTACTTTTAAGCATTATTCTCATTTGATGTATATGATTTTGTATTATAATAGAGCGTCAATAGATAAAGAGCTTGAAATATTTATCTTAGAGTATGGTGTGGATGCACCAATCCAAAGATGGACTCAGGTATGGGATAGTTCATCCAAAAATTCATCATTTGTATGTTTCTGCAACTGGATTGTAGATCCAATTTTTAATCTATTGGGAACAGATAGGCATAGGCTTCTTTTTGAGGTTAGAAAGATTCTGAGACCTTGGGAGTACATCCCAAACTGGCCTATCTCTCACAATTGGGCTGATTTCTTATTTTTTTATTACATTACTATCATCAGAGTATATGGTTGTACTCAGCCTCCTCACATTCTTCCCAAATTTGTTCCTCCTAGGATTGCATTCTTAGAATTTGTATGGCAAATTACTTGGGTAGATAAGGAATTTCTAGAGGGGCACAAGAAGGGAACTTTTATCCCCAAGTTATGGGTGGGTTTTGATTTCTCCATTGGAAAAAAGGTGTTTTATTTGATAAATGATTTCTTAAAGCAATATAGAATGTCTATAGTGATTGCCAGATTCTGTGATTCTAAGAAGTTTGTGCAGATAGCCCTAAAATGAATGACTCCTTGGCCAAAAATGAGAGACCATGAGCCATTGGATGATGAGGATGTTGTGAGGAACAAACTAAATAAACAAGAAGTTCAGAAAAAAAGAAGGAAGTGGAATGACCTCCTGAGAGCAGAATCTGAGTGGAAAGAATCAGATAATTCATTCTCTGGTTTTTTCCCTGATCTCCCATATTTCCAAAGGATAGAGGAAATGCTAAAATCCTATGAAACTCTAATGTCACAAGTGCCATAATTCAGTGCCAAAGATGCACAATCTAAAGGGTCCCCAATTCTAGTTGCACTACATGATCAAGAGCACCAAGAAAAATAGGAGGAGGAACAACAAAAGGAATAACAACATGAAGATGAAGAGGTAGGGGAAGAAGCCGGTGAAGAGGCTACTTCAGCTAGAGAGCCACCAACAAAGAAATAGAAGAAAGAGCATAAAATGGTGCTAGATAGGAAAAGCATGGCAAAAGCGATGATACCAGAGCATGGTAAGTACTTCAGAAGATTGAAGAGACAGTTGTAGAAGGAGCCAGAGGCTGAGGGCCAAGGAGACAATCAGATGGTGTTATTTGAAAAGGATGATGAGAGGGTCATGATGGCCAATGAGTTCATGAAAGATGATAAGTTCATAAAATCTGAAGAGTTCAAGACCTTCTTGGTTAAATTGAAACAAAAGAATTTGAGACAAGAGCTAACTGTAGAAGAAAAGAATGAAGATAAGAATGAGGAAATTATAGAAACACTCTAGGATTATGATCCTTAGAGTGAACATATTACGGTGGAACAGGCCAGGCTGCTAGTGCAGAATAGTGGTGTGATGTTGATGCCTGGTTGGGACCTACAGTCAAATTTCATTATTGATCAGATTAGGAGGCAAGAAGATCCTCTACTGAAGACAAAATTTGAAATGGATGAAGTTTTGAAAGGATCAAAATTTGATCCTAAATAAAAAACCCTAGCAATATGGTCACTAGATCCTACCACACAGAAGCCATTAGTCATGACCATCAGAGAAGGAAAAAGGGCAGACAGGATGATATGGAACTTGCAAAATAGTTTGGATACTGAGATAGCTCAGTTAATGACACAGGTTTCATTCATGAACTTGGTGGAAGTTGATGACCTATCCAAGAGGTATGAGACAAATTTTGGCCAAATGATGGCCCTGGCAAAGAAACATGAAGAAGTTTTAGTCCATAACCCCACATTAGAAGAAGAAATTGCCAAACTAAAAGAGGAATTAATAGAAAGTAAAAGGGAAAAAACTCCAACCCTTGAGGAGGTGGCTAAAGTTGTGACAGATGTTGTTGAAGGAGTTAAGGAAGACTCTGCATTGGTAGAAACACAATCAAAAGATATATCATAGGAATAGGGCATGAATGCTATGTCTGTCATATTGCTCATATTACAGCACATAATTGACTTCCTAAAACAAAAAACTGACATAGTGTGTACACTATATGGGTCGTTACAAGAAGCCTCAAAGATAGCTGTAGAAGCTATGGTGTTGTTAGAGCCTACTTTCAAATTATGGTCAGGGAAGGAAAGAATTTTGGATAAGTTAAAAATGGCTATGCTATACAGTGATGATTTCCCAGATAAAGTGACAGATACCATTGAGATGGTTAGTAAGCTGAATGATACCTTTGCCTTTTTCAATGGCAAGTCTGATTTAATAGACAACAAGTTGAAACTATTTGGTGATCAATGTCCATCATTGATCCCAAAAATTTATGATGAAACAGGTGTTTTGAAAGCACAATCAGATTGGGTAGCTGGTTTTGATGCTATACTAGGAAACCAAGAAATAAAGCAATGCTTAGAAAAGGACACAAATGCAGAATATTGCAATGAACTGATTGATAGCCTTTTCAAAATTGAAAGAGATATGGCTAAATTTATTTCTGAGGCCAGAACTGCCATGGATGCCAGGTGGGTAGAAGCTGTTGGAAAGTTAGAGGAAGAAAAGACCCTTGATTGGCCCACCGCCAAAGAGGTAAACAGGTGATAGGCAAAGTTGAAAGGATGAGGAGGACATTGTCAACAAAAAAAACAAACCTTGTTCAGACTTTGCAAATAGCTGCCACCCGTGTTCTGTTACAAAATTTTGTTTCTTGTCTGTTGCAAGGTTGTTGCAAAATCTTTTTATAAATCTTTCCTAGTATGTTGGTAGCTTGTTGCATCCTTAATTATAAAAGTATTCCAAGACTAATGGGAAAGGGATAGCCATTTCATTTTGGAGAATACAAAATATAATTGTAAACTCTAGGTTTGAGACCAATATAGTAGGTTTTTGGAGAAATATTTGTTCAATGTAGCAAGCGATTCTGATTTTTGAATAAAATCCAGTTCACAGTTTCTAAAGCATATAATGAGTATTGTGTCTTCATTTTAGTGTTTTGAATTTTGTTTAAATTGAATGTTTAAGGAATGTTCAATTTATATGTCTGTCAGGCAGATTATGAAATACTTCTAGGGTTCTTTCAAGGAAAGACTAAAATGCCTTAGGAATGTTTCAATAAGATTCAGGGTATAAAATGAATTTGATGAATTAACTTGATTAAGTGTATTAAGATAGATGTACAAGGTATATCTATGTTTATGTCAGATGTTGTAATTGTCCTAAGTTTTGTTCATGGTCAAGCTGGTTAAAATTGCTCATAAGTGACTCCATGCATTAGAATTGAGCACTAGTTTATTCCATTTAATCAAGTGACTATCACTATTAAAATTATTCTTTACTTTCAGTCTGGTCTATTTTAAAAAAAGTTATAGTGATCAACCCCTATAATTTTATCCACAGTTAATTAGAATAATTCAGTGATTTCATTATTCTAAGTTTGAAGGGTAATCCCGCCTGAGTTAGTGGAGCTCAAAGTGTAGGAGGTTTCAAAATCTTGTGTCTATGGTTCTGCATCTTGCTTGGTTAGTGTCTAGGATAAATAGAGAAAGCTCTCTGAGAAATATTTTCATATCAGCAAGAAAAAGAACTAACAAATCACACTGCTAGAAGTTAAAGTATATTTTAAACCAAATCTGGAGGCTATTAGATGAGTGTCATGATGTGTGTATTTCACACACATTTAGGGAAGGTAATCAAGTTGTAGACTTTATTTCAATTTTGGGGTGTGATGGGCTGGATATATCTTCCTTAAATCCAAGGTGTATGTTTGAAAAGCATGGAGAACTTAAAAGATTGATTGCTACAGATAAGGAGGCCTTTGGTTGTTTAAGTTAATAAATTGATCATGACATGGAAATGACTTCACCTGTCGTGCTCATTAAAGAAATAGATTGGCTCATTTTCGCCAACGTCATTCCCTTGCGTGAAATATAATGTCACTTATATGCAGGCTAGGAAGTGCATGCTACAATCACCAGAGAGGACATCTGTTACACACAAATCACATGGCTCCTCATGCGCTAAATCATCTTCCTTATGCAATTTCATTATTGGCATTTACGGTTTGGGATATCCCAAATCTTCACATTAATGACAATTTCTACAAGTACATTTTCAGGTTATAAGATAGGATACCAGCTACATTTTAAAAAGCATAATGTGAAAATGTTGAAGCTCTGGACGTCTCTGTTTTGTGTGAATCTTTCCACAAACAACATCGATTAATTTTTCCAAAGAATTATCACATTTAGCTTCAACCATACCCTGAAGAAATTGTGCTACCTATACATGTTGATGATGTGGCCTTAGATGCAATGTTTGTCATCCATTCTCCCTCCATTTGTCGAGCCATCAAGCAAGTAATAGGAGAGGAATTCCCGGCCTCACCTGTGATGCACTTTCTTTACCCTTCAAATATGGTTTCTATTTTCCTATCCAATGCTATGGATATACCGCAGTCACCTCAGCTCTTGCAGTCGTTGGCCTCCAAGGTAATTAGGTCGCATTTCATTGCTGATAGTAGACTTAATATTGCTATGCAAAATTATGATTTGTGGAAAGGATTGGCTTTGGTGGGTGGTTTATTTTCTCATTTACAGCTGCTACAAAAACATGAAGTACTGGTCACATACGAAGCCCTTAACAGAGATGGAAAAACATAGTCCATCCCACATGAAAGCTGCATTGCAGGTCATGGCTCGGGCTCTCAGATTTTAGTTGGAGGACCATGTGAGAAAAATAGGGTATGCACTATTGGACATGTTAATATTTTCAAATACACCTCCCTGTCTGGGTTCGCAACATATGCCTTCAAATCAGTCGTCAGTTGTTGTGGGTGCTGAGTGGAATGCTTGGCTCCCCTCTTCGCCCCTTCAACTGCAACATCCTCAAACTAGTGAACATTCTAGGTTGGGTAGGTCTCCCAAAAATTCAAGTGGTTGGGGCTTGATGGTGACTCCACATTGTGATCCTGGTTGGGTTAAATCCTTGGGCGCTTATCGGGATTCAATTGCACAGGCTATTCCAGACTATGGGTGGCATGGAGATGTGGATGATGTTGATCCTCATACACAAAGGGTACCTCGAGACAGTGATGACATGGAAGAGTGAGTGTTGATGGAGGACATTTTTTATTTTTTATTTTTGGCAAAGTAAATACTAAATCATGCTGATCATAGTAGTTTGTAATTTGTAACTAGTAAGATATGCAACGGGAGGTAGTCTATACTTCATATTGTAAGTAAGATGCGTAGGCATCTTTGAATTTCACTAAAATTGTATATATTTGATAACTCGAATGTTGTATTGAGCAATGATTCTGGGTTTTCTTCCTGATTCTTTCCCGGATGAGATTTTTTGAATCAGTTTTTAATAAAAATATTATATTGGCTTATCCACTTTTGCCTAAAAAAAAAAGAAATTATAATAAATTATTTCATATTTAATTACTAATTGCTAGTCTTAAAAACATGATACAACTAAAAGATTAAGAATATAATAAACCATAATATTTGATTCTATATACTAATGCAACAATTGATATAAGAGATGTAGAAAGACAAGTATTAACATACTTGAAATAGAATCATATCACCAACTAATATATACATTTTATATAACAAATTTAAGTTAAAATAATTATTATAATCATTTATTTTCATATGTAATATTTATTAAATAATTCATATTAATTTTTTAAATTTATACCATATGATGACCATAATCCATTAGTTATTCCTATTCTGAGAATTGAAAGAGGAAGCACTGCACAAATACCACTACAACTTGCTTGGGCTCTTACAATACAGAAATCTGAAGGACTAACTCTTGAAAATGCAACTATTGATATAGGCCCTAGAGAAAGAACAAGCATCACCTTCATTGCAATATCTCATGTGAAGCCCTTACAAGGATTGTGCATAATGCATCCATTTACATTTGATAGATATAAAAAAATGAAAAAGGGAAAACATGTTTAAAGCAAGAAAGATGAAGAAACAAGGTTGAAAGGATTGAAAATTAATTAATATTCAAAATCTATCTTTTCTATGACCCTGCTTCATGTAATGGATTATACTTTGTTGCTTCCATATTTTGCAATTTTGTACAAAATATTTCTAACATATGTGAATGAAAAATGCAAATATTTTGATTCATCCTCCTACAATTTGTGAAATATGCTCATATTAGTATTATTACTAAGTTTATTAAATTATATAATCAAATTGGCTATTTGTTATTCTGCAACCATGAACTTTTGAGAACCGTCAGACATATTTACTACAACATACAATTCACAATAGATATATGAACCTTATTCAGTAATTAAAAATTTCAATCCAATATCATCTATTACAAATACCAAATTGACTATTGCAATGGCAAATGCACATAATTTGATTCATCCTTCAACTCTATTCTCAGCTTATAATTCATATAGGATTGTTACTAATTTTATTCAACTATAAAAGGAATTTAGTTACCTAGCATTGTTTGAATTTCAATTTCGTATAATATGAAAAAATGTTGATATCTTGCAGATATAATGGATGAAAGCTATGTGAAGAGTTGCCAGAGGAATTATTGTATATGATTTTAGCAAAATTGTCTACTAAAGCCCTTACATGAACGAAATTGGTTTGTAAATCTTGGAACAACATGCTCTCCTCACATTATTCACTAAAAAAATTTCTCGTATACCATTCACCGAGTAGATGTATATTTTTGTGGCACTTTTTTTTCTATTTCAATCATAACGCGTATGATCATGGATCATAGAAAGTGAAACAAAACGTTATAGTGTTCCTTTTGTTAAATTTCTCAATTACAACAAGTGTATAGAGGTTATATCAAACACTATCTACCTATGTTCCAAATGGATAAAGTAATTTAATTCCAATTTCTACATATACAATAGATTAAACACAACAACACCAAGTTGGGAACAGTTGGATGACATAAGATGAGTATCAATGATTATTCATACTAATTTCATGGAAAATGGATACGATTCTACTATCAAATAGGTTGTACTGTTGCTCGAACAATACTACAGAAATTGCAATGATATATGTTATGTTGACTTGTACGAATCTAATAAAAACTATTGGAGACAACTTTACATTTGGAACACTTACTATCCCATGGGAAGAGGGTTTTAGAATAATGGGAGGTTCTATTGAATGAGGAATTTTACAAACAATGGTGAAGTTATTGAGTTCAACTATGCAACAACAACTTGGAGAATCATACCATCTCCTACAAATTACAGTAGAAAGCACACTCTAGTAACACAATTTCTATTTGACGAAGCAAAAATCAAGGCTTACAAAAATCATTGTGATGTCATGGTCCATTGAAAGAGTTTTACTACTTCTTGGGAATTAGCTAGATGTGAAAATCAAATACTTCTTGTCAATAAAGAATATTGCCAGATATGGAAATTAGAAAGAGAAGAAATAAAAGTATGGTCCCCCATACATGTTGAACTGCCAAACAAAATCTTCAAGATAACAGTGAATGCAGATGGATACATGCTCATTATTGGGGAAGAGCTATCACTGTACAACAATAAAGCAAGAGTAATCTTAATCATACAATTGACAAGCATTGACGAACAACTGCTTCAGTACACAAACAAGTATTCAAACTACATTCCTCTATTTGCAATGCCAACACATTCCTCGATTGTATTGTGGCTAGAGTAACATTAATTGTAACAATGATGATGTAGCACACTATGTACACTTTTGTAAATTCATGTTCATTGTAACATATTTCCAAAGAATTTCACATACTTGTATATGTTATGTGGTATTTCCCGCAATACCATTCACTTAACTTATGAAGATATCTATAGAATGAGTGTTTTAAAACATTGCAAGACCCACTTTTTAAATTTGTGTTGCATTTTTGAATTCATAATTCACCATCATTAGATATTTGTTTTTGTTTATTCTCAGTTAGTAAATAAACAAAAACAAATTTGATACAATGAAATGTAGAAAAAAATATAGTTTAACAAAAAAAATTAAATTGTCTCAATATCTTTGTATGTTTCTTTAGAAACACACCATAAGTCAAATTTAATTTATAGCCATTCACACAAAAATTCAACTTCTTTGAAAAGAAACAAGGAAATTTATATTGAAGTGGAGAAACAAATGGGTAATGATATGTAAAATTGTCAATATCTCTATCATTGAAGCCACATAATGGTACTGGATAGTATAAAATGCTGATTCACAAATCTCTTCTTCCGCCTGATCACTTTGAGCCTGCTTTCTGATCTTGTCATTGAAGAGGGCATATAGATCATCAAAGAATGGAAACATAGTGGAAGCCTTCTGCAATTTGGACAACACAATGTTAGTAAAATAGGAGAGAAATAAAAAGGAAAAATAGGGGAAGTAAGTGGAGACTTTTTTCCAAACTTTGTAGGGAAGTTCTTCCACAATCGAAAATCAATCACCTGAAATCTCTCTCAAAATAAAAGGAGAAAAATCTTCAGAGAAAATTTTACACAGTTTAGGGTTCAGAGGTAAACACCCACTACACTATAGTATGCTGCTCTGAGTCGGCGAAGTGGAAATTGAATCTCCAGTAATCCTTTTTAAGCAACACACAAACACTTAATTAGGAAAGTATGGACAAGCTAAAATTCAAGCCTAAGATCACTCGTACGAAATGTGAAGGCATTCGACCGATACCCTCCCTTTACTGCTATGTTAAGGCTCTGCTAAATGATGAGATTAACCTCCAACATCCGCTTGTATTATCGCACAAGTTCAAGTAACTACACACATTGGGCTTCTAAGTCTAATCACAAGAACTGTCTTAGCCATTTCACATGTACTAGAGATCATTAGGTTAATCTGTTCCCTACTGCGTTTGAATCCCCGTTAAATGTGGTCAATCTTTTTAAAATTAATATTTTTCAAATTGTGTAAGGCGGGAAATATTTTTAAATGGGTTGAGGGACAAAGATTGTAAAAGCCTCCTAGAAAACGACCGGTCGTCCATCCGTTAAATCCGCCGTTTATCATGTTATGCATGGGATGATGGAATATGGTAGTTGATGGTATAGATGGTCTTAGACATGTACACGTTTTGTCTGGAGTTTAGCCAGCTGCATTTTCAAATGGGATAAGATTTATTCTATTGTTAAATGTACTTCTGTCTTAGTGATCTTTAGAAAGTTCCAATGTTTTACTTATGAACATCACGGATCATTCTAGTTCATGACATATGAGTTCTTGTGGAAGACTACATATACAATATAATATGATCTAATGAATACTAGATGATTTTTCTAGTAAGAACATCACATAATTTGACACAATACAAAAATATCTACTAAACAGAAATTTCTAAAGATAACATACTTGCATTATAATATAAACTGATGAAGATTGACTAGAAAATATGAACTAATGAAGATTGACTAAAGATAACATGCTTGCATTATAATATGAACTGATGAAGATTGACTAGAAAATATGAACTAATGAAAATTGACTAGAAAACATGTAATTGAATCATGGTAAGTTACATACTACAACAACATTTCTCCATTGAAAAGTTGTAGAGGTGTTTGATCGTTTCTTCCAACCGGGTGAGCGTGTGCTCCACATAAATGAAGAAATTAATTACAAAACGAAGTTTCCGGCACAGACCATTTGTTTTCATGCTTAGTTTCTCAATTGACTGCTTATTGACCGCGTAAGGCATTACATCCTTACTTTACCTACGCACCCTACGTTTTCAAGCTGTATTTATCACATGAAATATATTACCCGTACTTTACTCGTCTTTGACTGTGGATTTAAACTCTATATATATAACTCAAATGTCCATCCCCTCTTTCCAACACATTCTCACCTTTCTTTCTCGGCACTTGAAAAGGAGATGGAGAATTCATGGCTATCAGATTTGGTAAGAGGAAGGAATGATTACTTAAAAAGTTGTTTTATATTGGTTATTATAGATTGAATTTGAAACATTTTATATTGTTTACTATAGATTGAGTTTGATTATGTGAAAGTTTTCAATATTAATATTTGGAATCAAAATTTATGATCTTTTATGGATTTTTAGATTTGATTGTTCTGAAAGTTTTTAATATCAATGTGTTAGTTCGAATTTTGTGATTTCTCATTATTTCTTATATTATGATGATGGATCATGAAATTTGATAGAGAATATTTTTTATTAAGTAAAACAGGTTTTACAGGGTTGGGTTCTTGAAACCCGAAACAGATTTGAAAATATAACAATACGCCCAGTCTTAAACGAAACAGAAACTAAAGACTGAACAGGCCAACAAAGGCCAGAGGAAAAAACAAATAGAACTTCTAAAAAAGCAAATAACACACGGACAGAGAAAAAGACCAGGGACAGAAATTTGATAGAGAATGTTGATATTTTAGAAATAATGAAGTTTGATAGGAAATATTGATATTAAGCATTTTCATATAATCAAATCACAAAATTCAAGGTAAATTATATATCATAGATTTATGAATCTGATTCTATTTTATGCTTTTTAATATCATTATTTCAGATCAAACTTCACGATCTTACAGATTTTTTAATTTAATTCTATAAAAATTTTTAGCATCTACATTTTAGATCAAATTTATTGATCCAGTAGATTGGATCATTGATATTTCAGAGATAATAAAGATTGATCAAAAAATATTTCAGAAACCATAAAGTTTGATAGAAAACATTAAAACTAGAAACTTTCTCACAAAATAAAATCTGTAATAAAGAATTAATATGAACTGTGAAAGCTTCTGGCCTTTTAACTGTTGCATAGAGTTTTATATTATTTTAACGCCCAAAAGTTTAATACTCCTCTTGTAGGACATTGCAGCAAATGCTCAGAGTATTCCAACAGTGTCCTCACAAATCGAATGGTTGAAAGCCATTCTGTTAGAAGATGGGTATAATTCAAATGGATTTTATGGGCCACAAGCGCAGCAATTGAGGGAAGATGATGAACATGGCAGCTTAACAACTACTCAAAGTCTTCATCAACAGGTGGATAATCAGATTCATTGTTTTGGAGGAGAAAATATCTCTGCTCCATTTCGAGCATCAGAAGCATTGTTAGAATGTTCAAATGCAGGTAATGATGATGATGATAATGTGGTGAAGGTGAAGAGGCACAAAGATTACAACATGGCCGAGCGCAATCGACGTCAGAAACTGAATGAAAAGTTAATTGCTTTGTCAACTCTGGTTCCTGGCATAAAGAAGGTGATGGAATATTCTACCCATTTAATTTCTCTCCTTTACATGGATTGCAATTTACTGGCAGGACAGAAAGATAAACTGATTAGTGTGTTTTATATTTTTCATAAGATTATTTTGTTATTCGATAGTACAAGACCATGAATTTTCAGTTGAGATCATTTTGATTAAAGATTTATAGTTTAAAAGTATTCATTTTGTTAAAGTTATTTGAGATAAGATGGATAAAATGATTATCTTTTTATAATATTTTTTATACCATTCACGAGATAATTTTACTATTTTGATTTGGAATACAATCTTAGACTGAATTTGAAGTGTTGGTGGCAGTTAAATAAGGAGAGTGTGCTAAGTGAGACTATAAAGTACGTGAAGCATCTGCAAGATAAATTAAATGCATTTGAGGAGAAAGAAAGAGGAGATCCAACCTTTCAACTTCAACTTCAAACCAAGTGTTGTAGTGAGGAGAAAGAAAGAGGAGATGCAGAGATCAAAGTAAGACTTACCCAAAACAAATTTTTGATTGACATAGACTGCACTGCCAGGAAAGGTTTGCTAGTAAAATGTCTCATCCAGCTGGAAAATCTTGAGCTTTCAGTTGAGAATGCCAGCATATCTTCATTTGCAGAAGAAACACTTCATCTCACTTTTACTGGAAAGGTTACTAAATCACACTCTCAAAATTTACAGTTTTTGTAATTTCACCAGTTGCAGATAATAATAAGATTTTTTATTACAATTGCAGGTGGAGAAGAAGAGTGGGTGCAACCTAACCATTACTGACATAGTGGAAACTTTACAAGAGGTTTTCAGAGAGCCACATTGAATAGGAAGGGCTTAAACATGTCAACATTTTAGAACTAGTCTGGTCACTATCATAAA
>MU227529.1:65972-104744 GCA_018584345.1 Thuja plicata | reverse complement strand
CAAGCATATAAGTCTATCAGGTGGTCCTTTTAGCATTAAGGTCCTAAACTATCTTTGACACATATGAAGATATAAAGGAACATATTTGTGTAAATATTATTATTTCCCTTATTAAAATAAGAAGTTACGGTGAGTTGTAAGAGGTTCGGTTTAAGCTACCATCTCGAGAAGGATCATTCTCGCATATAGCTCTTCCTAATTTCTAGTGAGCATAGCCAAGACTTGACAGGGTTGGAGGGGCATTACATAACCAGTAACCATAGGTGTTCCAATATGTTTACACTCTTCCATTCCAAACTTTTTCAACATTTCCTTAAGATACTTCATTTGAGAAATAAAAATACCATTCTTGTTCTGATTAATTTTCAATCCAAGGAAAAATTTCATTTCACGAATCATCGACATCTCAAATTCATTTTCCATTTCTTTGGAGAAATTCTTACTCATTTCAATGTTACCTCCAAAAATAATATCATCTAAAAAAACTTCAACTATTAAGATTCCATCTTCACTAGTTCTTAAGTACAAATTATTGTCTGTATTCCCTTTTCTGAAACCAAGATGAAGTAAATACCTATCCAATCTAGCTTACCATGCTCTAGGTACTTGTCTTGGTCCATTCAAATTCTTCTTCAATTTTCAAACTATGTCCTCATCATTTTTCAGAGGAAATCCATAAGGCTTCCCAAAATATACTTCCTCCTCCAGATCTCTATTCAGAAATGCAGATTTCACATCCATCTGAGATACTTTAAAGTCTTTGTGTGCAGCATAAGCAAGAAATAATCCCACTGCCTCAAGCCTATGAATAGGATAAAATGTTTCTTCAATGTTTATCCCTTCTTGTTGTGAGTAGCCTTTACAAACCAGTCTTGCCTTATTTCTTACAACCATTCCTTCTTCATTCATTTTGTTTCTAAAAACCCCTTTAGTCCCTATAACATTCTTATCTTTAGGTCTAGGAACCAATTCCCAAGTGTTTTTTTTCTTTATCTGTTCCAATTATTAACGCATTTCTTTAGTCCAAGATTCATCTCTACATGATTCATTAGTATTATTTGGTTCAACTTGAGAATCAAACAAATTTCATTTCTTAATCTAGATCTTGTCATCATGCCTTTGCTTGCATTGGCAATAATTTGATTTTCAAGATGGTTTTTCTTAACATACCTTGGTGTCTTTGGAATTTTAGTAGAATCATTTGAATCATTAAGACATGCCTCAATCTCATGATCAACCTCAAAAGGTTCTTCTTGATTTTCAGTAACCTCCCTATTCTCTAAATTCCAGCTATAGTCAAAGAAATAGTTCTCCTTATCTCTCTCTAAGATTTTATCCATGAGTTTCATAAAGAGATGACTTTGGGCTGCTTAATTTATTCTCTCTTCAGTGGCATGTTCATCTTGATGGTCCCTATTTCTTCCATCATTTATGTTATTTCCTCCATTGTTAATATCATTACCTCCCTCATTGTTTCCATTTTTATTTGCGTCATTGTTTCCACCATTCTGATTTCCACCATGGGAATTGGTGACTTTATTAATATGATTGATGAGGTTAGGATCCATAAATCCATAAGGAAAATCCATTGTGATTGGTTCTACTTCCTTTTTTATTTCAAGAGGTTATTGTGAGGAAGCCAATGTTTCACTTGGAAAGGGTATTTCTCCTCTGAGATAAGTTTCGTCTTCTTGTAAGGTTTCCTTGATGTAACGAGACCTTTTAAAATTTGGCATTAACATGAAGCATATATCTTTAAAATCATCCTTTTGATTTATCCCTTTTGAAATATTCTTAATACATTGAATTATATGGGATTTGATCTATCTGTTACACTGGACATGAAGGACTTTGAAAAGGGTATCCAAAAATAATCTTAAAATTTTCTAAAAGACCTAGGAGATACTCAATGTTTTTGTGTCTTAGTATGTATGTGTCAGTACAGAGCTGATACACGCTACTTAAACATTAGAACGTGCTCACTGAAAAATTGCTACGTACTAGTTGGCTATTCATGCACATTACTTTATAGTTTACACGTGTCAAAACAAGGTTGTATGCCTTACTTCTCCCTTCACACGCGATAAAAGTTATTTTATACACGTCCCTTGACTATTTGAATGTGTTACAAGATTGTTTCTACACATTACTTGATTGTTTGAATGTGCTAAGATATTGTTTATACACATTAAAAGATCTCTGAAAAATGGCCCTATCACTATTTTTATCACCGTTTGATTGATTTTTAAAAAATTCTAAAGTGTAATCAGATATGGATGAGTTTTTCATGTTTGTAATATAGATCATCAACCACAACACACAATAATTTTTGTTTTTAACCCTTAATTCTAAACACAAAGTGTATATCCTCGATTGTTCCCACGTGTTTTGATCAAGAAAGTCTTCCAAGCAATCTACCTATAGACAAATTTGTCTTTTAAATGGCTCTAAAAAGGTAGGCATTGCTAAATTAATCAAGTTGTAATAAATATTCCATTCAAAAAAATTTGAGTCTATCCCCCATTACAGAGGCCTCCCACATGCATAAAAATACAATTTTGTGCAATCCCGAAGGATTACTAGAGGAGGTATGATTCTCAATCCTTTTCGTAACTCACCCCATTAAGGATGAATGCATTTTATTTTACAGTGGGTTGGATTACCATGGCTAAAATTATTGTATCCCAGTTGGGTCGTTCCCTCTCACCATCCTCGATAAGAAAAGTCTTGGGAGACAGGCCCACCAACGATCTGGCATGTTCATTTTAAAGGAAGAAATAAAATGAAGAGGTAGGTGTAGGATTTTGATTCACCTAAAAGGTGAAGAGAATATCCCTACTAATTCTCCAATTCCCAAAAACAATTGACAAATTTCATTCACCACCTCTTAATTAAAGGTATTTGAAGTGTGTATGGCTTTTTGATTCACTCAAATAGTGAAGAGCATATACGTAGCACTTATCTTCCAGAAACAAGGAGGTTTAAATTTAGTGTTTGGTTGATTTATTAGGTCCTTCTCATCTCATATTTGGCATATAAATTCTTTAATTCATGACATGAAGTTCCTTTTCTAATTAATGCTAGATGTTAACTTTAAATTGCCACAATTTAAGCAATTGCAAAAGGTTCAAGATCTCACCTTTTTGAAGCTAGCTAGGCTAAGCCCTTTTTTTATTGTTTTTATTTTCAATTTCACTCACCTAGTGGTGATTATTCCAAAACTTTTGCATCCTCTTCTCAAAAGGTTAGTCCAACACAACTCAAGCAAAATGAGGATAAAAATCAAATTGAAAGAAATTGCTCAAGTTCGTTGATAAAAAATGAAATAATGGTAATTATATAGGAGCATCAAAATAGGTAATATCTAATTCAAAATGAGGCATGTTGAATAATTCATGATACAAATTAATGATTCTCTAATACGTATGCATACACTCTTTTTCTAAAAACTATTGATAACAAGTTTTAGCCAATTTCACCTTATTCCATCTTTTGATTACTCTTCTTTCTTCCACCTTCTTGTAGTAGCCTAGTTTACGCACCTTTTGTGGATTGACATCTACAAAATAAAAAGAAATTATCATTAAATTTGTTGGTTTTTATTTTAAACTGCAGAATTGAAAGATAGTGCTACGCACTACTTTATGAACGATTACACTCTACTTTAAACTTGCTACATGGTACTTTACTATTACTACATTCTAATTCTAATTAATAAGTTTCATCTAACTAATATAATGCACTATTTTTCTTTTAAATTCACTAAAAGAAGTATTGTATGCATTAGAATAATCTTTAAAAAGTGTCACTTATGGATGTACATGCGTTAAACTTCAGATAACACATGTTGTTTCATTGGTAAATGCGTTGAAAAAAGGTGAGATAGAAGATGGAAGGATATTTGTACGCGTCATTTGGTCATGTAAAGGCATTAACATTCACCTCATATGCGTCACTTCACCTGTAAATTACAAATTCCTGCAAACAAAATACACTTAAACACACCAAACTTTCATGAAAATTTTAGAAATGAGGTACAGAGCCCCATGGTGGGCATCATTTTCATATATTAGAATATCTTCATGAGATTAATTTTCTATTTATCAATTCAACTTTGAAATCTAACAATTTAAACTAATTTAATTGAAAACCTAAACAATGAGAATCTCATGGCTCTCTATCTAGGAAGGATAATAGTATGCTCTCAGCTTTAAACATCCATTAATGGTAGTCCTAGGTTGAGAAATGGTTATCTAAATGATGATATTATGCCATATTTAGCTCAAATGGTACTAAATGCTTCAAGATTGATCACTATTATGAAAATGGTATGAACTCAATATCAATTGCCTATAATGATGATGCTTTGCTCATGAATGTGTGTTATATCTTTTTCTCTCAAAATGGATTCTATTTAAAAGATTTCTCAAGGGTAGGGGGTAGAGTTGATTTGATCATGTCTATATTTGACTTGATTCAAGGGTTTTAAATTGTGAGACAATGTGACAAAAAGAGTGGTGAGGATAGAAAAGGCTAAATGAGTGGCGAGGATAGAAAAGTTTGGAGTGATCCATGTGCTCTCAATCCTTTCTTCTCATTGGTTATTCAATTCCTTGTCCACTTTGTTGAAAGTAACTAGGATTTAATTAATTCAACCAATTTAATTGATTTAGCCATGTAGGGGGATTTGATGGGTTGCATTTCATTTCTTTAATTAAACTATATAACTACTTGATTTAATCAATTACATAGTTTAATTAATCCATTTTGGATCAAATTTAATTAATTAATGGTTTTATTAATTAATCCCTTATGTTGACTTGATTTGACCCCTTTTGACTTTGATTGTCCATGTTGATTTTGGTTAACCAATTTTAAGTATCTACACTCATATTCTAGGTTGTTGTTTGAGGATCATAATTGCAACTAAGAGCATAACTGAAATCCTTAGAATTAGAAATCAATGGAACACTCAAGATCATTCATTTCCTTTCTTTAGCTAGTTGTATCTTTATATTTGAAATGTTGTATTAATGTTTCATTATAGGTTTGTATAGTTCAATTTACACACACACACACACACACACACACACACACACACACACAATCCATCAAACAAGATATGTAAGATGATGCTCTAGAGACTTAAATAGGGACAGCCCATCACCCTAAACTATTCTCTTCTCAAAACTACACCTCCTACTATAAGTGCATTGAGGTCCACCTTTTAGGAGAATAGAGTATATCTAAATTTAATCCCACCTACAAAATTTGGCCTATGACTTGTGGGAAGAGAAGTGATCCCTTCAATATTTTTTTGAGTATATAAATTACTCTTCTTCCAGCTTCATGTGGGTGACCCTACTCATAATAAAAATATGAAAACAAGAGTAGCGTATTTAATTGCTAACTCTCTCCATTAATAATTCCTCATATCCCCCTTATTAAGCACTTGGATAGAAATTTTTCCAACTTAAATGACAAGTGGAGTCATGTAAGTGGCTTGAACATCATTTTTAGAGGATAAGTTATTTTAATTTGAATGCAATCCCTCAAACTTGAGAAGCTAAATTTTAGAGCCAAAAAAATTTAGTCAAAGTTGAATGTTCAATTCTCTAGGATGCTCTTATTTCAAAAAGTGTATACCCATGACCCGAAACTATGCAAAAATCTCAACACTATTCAAAAGTATAATTCAATAAATCAAAAAAGAATATTTCTATAATCACTAATAAGTAGGTGACTTTGATTTTTAACTTAATGTGTTTACCCTTATATGCTGGTTCGTGTGTAAAATTCAATAAATATTTTTTTGAATAATCTTCATAGTAAAAGTGTTGATTAGATATTAGCTATCGAACAAATTAATAGTGATTTGTACCCATTGCATAAGATATATCTCTTGTCTAAAAATATTTACAATTCATGTGCATTGGCTTATTAGACCATGAATGATCACTCAAACTAGGCTTCAATTTTCACAATTTCTACTTGACTTGTGTATTATTGGAAATAAAGATATATTGACAATCAAACATGCACCTAGAAAATTAAGACATAATCTTAACATGGATTCATTGTAGTCATTCATTGATATCAATTCATTGTATCTAGAATTTTCCATAATGAAATAAATTCTAAGGCGCGCACACACATACACACACACACACAATACCATTATGTACAATTTTTTTTTTAAAATATTGGAAATATTTCATACATCCATACATATGTAATCTAAACATGGAATTCCAATTGATGATTGTTGATCTTTCATTGTTTGACTTCTACAAATAATTTCAAGGTTCAATTTCTCAAAGAACATCTAAAATGGAATTGTAAGTGGAGGCTCTTGGTCTTCCACTCTATCACTTTGTGACTCTTGGGTGTCTTCTACTCTCTGGATCAGTAGCTCTTGGTCTTCTTTAAGAGATATACATTTGTAATACTTTGATAGATAATTTACAAATGGAATAAGGTTTTTTTATGGTTAAACGCACTTGAGTCTTAGTAGCATTGTGATGACTGATCTATTGAGAAGTTCCAACAACTCACCCCTATGAATATCGCCAAGATGAATCACTTTAAAGTGGACCATTCAAGCTCATGACATATAAATTCTTGTCAAACACTACATATACAACATGAGTTGATGAATATTAGATCAAAACTATACATTTGAAATTTAGTAAAACCATCATATAATTTGACACAATACAAAAATATATAATATCTTGCCTGTATGAAGATTGACTAGACAACATGTGATTTCCTTATAATATAGATTGATGAAGATTAACTAGAAAACATGTAATTAACTTATGGCAAGTTATGTACTACAAGAACATCCCTCCATGAAAATTTCTAGAGGTGTTTGACCATTTCTTCCAACTAGGTGAGTGTATTTTCCACATAAATAAAGAAAAAATTTACAAAATGAAGTTTCCTGCACCGACCATTTGTTTTCATGTTGTGAACATAATTTTCTCAATTGCATACTTATTGACCACGAAAGTCATTACATTCTTCCTTTACCTATGCACCCTATGTTTTCTAAGGTGTATTTATCACATGAAATATACTACCCGCACTTAGCTCATCTTTGACTGTGGATTTAAACTCTAAATCAAATTCATTGTTTTAGAGGAGAAAATATCTATGCTTCATCATTTTGAGCATCAGAAGTATTGTTACAATGTTCAAATGGAGGTAATGATGATGATAATGTGGTGAACATGAAGAGGTACAAAGATTACATTATGGCCAAGTGCAATCGACGTTAGAATCTGAATGAAAACTTAATTTCTTTGTCATCTCTAGTTCCTAGCTTAAAGCAGGTAATGGAGCCTTCTACCCATTTAATTTCTCTCCTTTACTTGGATTGCAATTTACTGATAAAAAATATTTATATGAAGGTTTAGTGTAAAGAATATAGACTAAATCTATATTTTGGAAACTCACACATAGATGCTCTATTTCAGAAAACAATTAATTCAAGAAACCCTAAAATAGGGAAGAGCATAAACACAAACAGAACTAGAGATATGCAAGCTTCTCTTGCTTCTATTAATGTTAAAAATAACATTTACAATAACCAAAATAAACTTGCAGCTATTGGGACTACATACAAATTATCTAAAGCAATCGCTGCTTAACAAGATAATCAATTACAACTATTGTTGCAAAAAAAGTCTGTAATAAAATAGAGCACTTACAAAAGTAAACTAATTGTGTGGTGCATACAAATAAACAACTTAACCCATTACATCTGGAAATATCTTTTCCTTTTACAAACATATGTTGTCTCAAAAGACAAAATCAGATTTGAGAAATCTACTTTGAACTTCTCTTTCAAAGTCCACATAAAATCAGATTTGAAATTAGCTTCTAAAAGTCTTCAAAAAAATTGATTTACTCTTATCAACAATAAACAAAGGAGAATTAAAAATTCAACAAAAGAGGCTCAAGGAAATAGGATTTTATTATAAAAATCCAACACTCCCCCATTGTCTTGAGCCAACAAAATATGATCATGCTTGATCCAAGATGACCACACCCAGATTTTTCCTTAGGCGTTCAAAACTTGCAATGCCCAATGGCTTGGTGAAAATGTCTGCTAGCTGCTACTCTGACCTGCAAAACTCCATTTTTTATTTCACCATTCTCAACAAATTCTCTAATAAAATGATACATGATTTTAATGTGCTTTCGTCTACCATGAAACACTTAATTTTTTGTCAAAGCTATTGAGGAAATATTGTGGTTCCATCCTCTTGTTTTTCCTTCAAATCTGCCAAGATCCTTCTTAGCCAAATAGCTTTACATGCTACTACATTTGTTGCTATATATTAGCCTTTTTTGTAGATTGAGAAACTATGGGTTGCTTCTTATAAGCCCATGAGATTACACCTGAACCCATGTGAAAGACATATCAAGAAGTGCTCTTCCTATCATCCAAACTCCCTACCCAATCAATGTCTGTGTAACCAATCAATCCAGAGTCATTTTCTATAGTATACAAAATATCATATCCCTTGGTGTCATTCACATACCTTATGATTTTATTTCCCCCTTTCCAATGGGATTCCTTTGGAGTTTCTATAAATATGGAAATCAAACTTATTGCATGCATAATATCTAGCCTAGTAGCTTCTAAATATATCAAACTTCCAACCAAGCTTTTAAATAGAGTCAAATTCACATTACTGTTGCAATCATTCTTGCTTAATTTTAAACCTACTGTAGTTGTTGTTGGGGCAAGCTTGTTACTTTGCATTCTATATCTCCTGAAGATTTGGTTTGCATGTATTTCTTGAGAGATAAAAATCCCATCATGCATTTGTTTTACTTCTATGCCTAGAAAATATCTCATGAGACATAAGTCTGACATTTCAAACTCTCTTTTCATGGCCTCTTTAAAATCAGCAATGTGGAAATCATTATCCCCAGTACAGATTAAATCATCAACATATAAGACAATAATTAAAATATTACCATTAGTTGCCTTGATGTAGAGAGTGGGTTCACCATCACTTTTTTAAAAGCCATTTCTCATCGAATATGAGTCAATTATGTTGTACCATGTCTGTGGAGCTTGCTTCATCCCATAAAGAGCCTTCTTTTGCCTATACACTCTACCTTCATGACCCAAAACTTCATAACTAAGTGGTTGCTCCACATAAACCTCTTCTTTTAATACTCCATTCAAGAAGGTTGATTTCACGTCCATTTGATATACCTTCCATTTGTTCTAGGCTGCAATTGCTATGACAACATGCACGGTTTCCATTCTTGCAACAGGGGCATAGGTTTCATCATAGTCTCTACGAAACCGCTGTTTATACCCCTTGACCACCAATCGAGCCTTATGCCTATCTATTTTTTCTTCAGCATTGGTCTTTGTCTTGTAGACCCATTTAACTCCAATAAATTTCTTGTTAGGAGATAAATTAGTTAGTTCCCAAGTTTCATTTCTTTTTATTGCATCTATTTCCTCATCCATGGCCTTACACCTTTTTTCTTCCTTTTCAACATCCTCAAAATAAATTGGATCACTATGAGAAAATAATGCAAAATTTATGTTTTCATTAAATTCATTTTCATACCTTTCATCTTGGTACATCTCCCTTAGACTCTTGGTCTTTATTGGCACTAGGGGGCGAGAGTGGGATCACAACTCTCACTATTGTTGTTGCTGGTCTCTACAGGGCCAATGCAGCCTTCTAGAGACTTCTATATGTGTTGTTATATCATCTTGTTATTCTTTAAACTCATAATCTTTAATAATAATAGGCACTTTACTTTAAGTGCTTGATGATTTGTCCTTTGAGCAATCCCATGACTCATTCTCAATGAACTCCATGTCTCTTCAAATGATGATCTTTTTGGCAACTGGCTTATATAATCTATATGTCTTTGAATCAAGACTATATCCCATGAAGATACACTTCACACCCTTTTCATCCAACTTTAGTCTTTGTTCCTTTGGCACGTCTTCATATGCTCCACACCCAAACACTCTCAAGTGTTCAACTATCCATCTATGCTTTGCCCATATTTCCAATGGAATCTTGTCACGGATTGCCCTGGTAGGACTTCTATTTATCAAATAGACAGATTTTGCTACAGCTTCTCCCCAATATTCAATTGGGAGTCCTTTTTCTTTCATCATGCTCCTTTCCATCTCAATGATTGTCCTATTCTATCTTTCAGCCACTCCATTTTGTTGGGGAGTATAACTGGTTGTTAGCTCCTTCTTTATGTCATTCTGCTTGCAAAATTTCACAAAATATTGGAGGTATATACCCCCCCTCTATCTGACCTTAGGACTTTAAGATTGTGTCCACTTTCTTTTTCAACTTGGGCTTTAAATTCTAAAAACTTATCAAAAGCTTAAGATTTATTTTTCATAAAATATACCCATGTTTTACGGCTGAAATCATCTATGAAGGTCATAAAATAAGTACTCCCCCCAATGGAAGTGATTTGCATAGGTCCAATTAAATTAGTATGCACCAGGTCTAATGGTTCTCTTTCCCTTCTAGAGTTTCCAAAATTAAAGGGCAACCTATGTTGCTTACCCAAAATGCGATCCTCACACTTGCTATTGAACTCATTAATACATGGAAAATCATCTACCATTATTTTCATGGACAATAAACTTAAATCATCATAGCCAAGATGTCCACACCTTAAATGCCATAGCTTGGAGGGGTCTTTAATCATGCACTTGAAGGATGATTTTTGTTTTATGTACATGCTTTCTTGGGAGATGCAGCTGCTGAAATTGAAGAGAAACACATCTCTACCTTCAATAGAAACATTCAATTCTTTTTCATTTGGACTGCTACAATAATTTTCTTACTCCCACCCTTCTCATAAATGACACATTGGTCATTCTCCATTAGCACTTTATATCCATTTTGAATGAGATGTCCAACACTCATCAAATTATGCTTTATACCTGGGAAAAAATAAACATTCTGAATTTCTTGTTTCTCACCTAGCTTGGTGTGGATCATAATAGATCCTTTGCCCACAATTGGAATAATTTCATTTTTCCACATACTAATTTTAGACTTTTATCAATGAAAGAAAAAATACTTTCATTATCATTCATGTGGTTACTACAACTGATGTCCAAATACCAAACTTCGGGGCTGCCTTCTTCACCAACATTGAACATGATGAAGGCTGTGGGATTATTTCCATCACCCACTTTAGCATCAGCCACATTAGCACTTTTCTTTGACTGATTACTTTACTTCTTCCAACATTAAATTATATAATGCCCAAATTTATTGCAATAATAACACTCAATATTGCTCTTGTTCAAGCTATTGGTCTTCTTGCCTCCTCTAGAATTATTCTGAGAGCTGCTAGCTCCCTCATTTGTGGCTGCTCATTCTGAGCTTTCTCCTCCAGCATTTCATTTTCCGGAGTTGCCAAGACCTCTTCCTATTGAGCCTCTTCTAGAGTTGTTTCTTCCTCTCCCCCTTCCTCTTGCATTGGATTGAGCTCTGAAAGCTTGCTCTTGAGAATAATTTTCTGATCTATTTATGTGATGGTCATGGGTTTAGAAAGAACCCATTAACTAATCAACATTCAATGTTAATAGATCCTTTGCCTCTTCAATGGAAATAACTAGAGTATCAAATTTTGAGGTCATACTTCTCAACATTTTCTCTACTATTCTTTGCTCTCCCATACTTTCTCCATTGGTTCTCAACTGGCTTATAAAAGTAGAGAGTCTTGAGATGAAATCTGAAATGGATTCATTGTCCTCCATGAGAAAAGTCTCAAATTCTCTTCAAAGCATTTGGAGCTTCACCACATGAACTTTTTCAGTCCCTTTAAAACTTGTATGAAGGATATCCCAAGCTTCTTAAGAATAATATCTACTTCTATTCTGGGAAAGATTGCCTCGGTCAAGGTAGTTTCAATCAAGCTCAAAGATTTTGCATCTTTCCTCCTTGATTCCTTCAACTAAGTCTTCTAATTATTTGCGAGGGAAGAAAACAAAGTTGGGTTAGTCACATCCACAAATTCATTGACCACAAGCTCCCATACATCATTTTCAACCATTACGGTCTTCATCTTCTTTTCCCAAACATCATAATTTTGTCCATTAAAGGACGGTGGTTGCTGCCAACTCTTTCCTCCATCTCCAGCTATGTCTCTTGTGCAAGAAAAACAATTACCCAAAAAAACAAATGCCCAAACTCACAAGGATTGAGGGCAAATCAAATCTTATACCATGTAAATAATATAAACTGAATCTATATTTTGGAAACTCACACAGAGATGCTCTGTTTTAGCAAACAATTAATTCAAGAAACCCCAAAATAGGGCAGAGCATAAACACAATCTGAACTAGAGATATGCAATCTTCTCTTGCTTCTATTAAACTAAAAAATAACATTTACAATAGCCAAAATAAACTTGCAACTATTGGGCCTGCATACAAATTATCTGAAGCAATCACTGCTTAACAAGATAATCGATTACAACTGTTGTTGCAAAACAAGTCTCTGATAAAATAGAGTACTTACAAAAAAAAACTAATTTTCTGCTGCATACAAATAAACAACTTAACCCATTATATATGGAAATATATTTTCTTTTTATAAACATATGTTGTCTCAAAAGAAAAAATCAGATTTGAGAAATCTGATTTGAACTTATCTTTCAAATTCCACATAAAATCAGATTTGAAGTTAGCTTGTAAAAGTTTTCAAAAAATCTATTTACTCTTATCAACAATAAACAAAGGAGAATTAAAAAGTCTACAAAAGAAGCTGAAGGCAATCAGATTTTATTATGAAAATCCAACATTTAGGTGGAATATAAAATGATTAGGGTTTTTAATATTTTCTATAAGATTTGTTATTAGGTACATATTAAGCTCCACACAAAATGCATAAAAAAAAAGGCTAAAACATTGTTTAGAATAGATGCTGAAAATTTGGCAAAAATCTATTAAATTTTTCTGGTTTTTGAAATTTGGTCAATGATACATTTTGTAGAGAGGTTAGCTGCGTCGTTATTCAATATGAGAATATGAGTTTTAGACTCATCATTTAAAGTGTATGACTAAAATGTATTTATTTTTCTAAATTTATTTGGGACATGTTAACATTTAGATGGGACAATATGATATAATGATTATGAATACAATATTTTTAATTACTTATTTTTTTATTATATATAGAATCATTTTACTATCTGATATAGGAGAGTACAAATCTTAGGCTGAATTTGAATGGTTGATGGCAGTTAAATAAGGAGAGTGTGCTAAGTGAGACTATAAACTACGTGAAGCATCTGCAAGATAAATTATGTGCATTTGAGAAGAAAGAAAGAGGAGATCAAACCTTTCAACTTCAACTTCAAACTAAGTGTTGTAAGAAGAAAGAAAGAGGAGCTGCAGAGATCAAAGTAATACTTGCCCACAACAATTTTTTATTGGCATAGACAACGCTACCAGGAGAGGTTTGCTAGTAAAATGTCTCATCCATCTGGAAAATCTTGAGCTTTTAGTTGAGAATGCCAACATATTTTCATTTGAAGAATAAACATTTCATCTCACTTTTATTGGACAAGTTATTACATTATACTTTCAAATACTTACAGTTTTTGTAGTTTCACTAGTTGTAGATAAATATTTAAAAAAATTGGGTGCAATTGCAGGTGGAGATGAAGAGTCGGTGCAATCTGGCCATTACTCACATAGTGGAAACTTTAAAAGAAGTTTTTGGAGATAGCAATATTGAATAGGAAGAGCTTAAACTGTTTGTATACCATGGTTAGTAATAAAGTGTGTAATGGGTATGTGAAAAGGTATAGAATGTCTATTAAAAAAAATTGGTCTACTTTTTAAATACAATTGTGTATTTAATGAGATCAATTAGTATTGTATTTAGTGAAGGATGTTTTTTGTGGAAGATGTGTCTCAATGGAGAATTCATAGCTTCAAATAAATTATGCATTCAATTATAAGGATTCAAACACGACTTTAAAAACATCCCCTAAATCTTTCAATGTTGGTAGAGTATTCATAGTTTTATTTTCAAAGATATGTCAATGTCACAGCTTAGATAGATTATCATATATGAACCTAAGTATGATTCTAGTGTTCAGAATAGGTTGTTTGAGTTCAATTTTATCATTTCAAAATTTTGGGCTAAGCTTAAATGTGTTAGATTAAAAAGAGAAAAATATTAGGTTTAATACATGATTCTAAATATAGTATATGGTTAAGAATGTGATAACTAGAGTATTATTAGTGTATATGGTTAAGAGTCAATTGTCATTTATGGAGAATTTTTCTTATCAATAAGTTGAAACACTTTTTTTATAATGAAGAAATTGATATTTAAATAAAATTGTATAATTATATAATGGTTGAATCAATTAGAGATATAATTTTAGGTTAGTAAATTCTTACATTTTAAAATCATACTATTTTTTATTTATATTATTACAAATAAAAAAAAATCGCACTTTATAATGGAGTTGATCATTATCATCACGTACTAAGCATGTTGTGGTTAATATGTCAATACTTTATAATGAAGTTCGTTAGTATCATAAATTGTTCAAATGTTTCAAAGATACACTATCATAAAGTGTTAGTCATGTTGTGGTAGACATGTCTAATCTTTTATAGAAAGGCTTACTCTTATTGTAAAGTACCACAACATATTGGTAATTATAGACATAGTAAATAGTGAATTATATATGTCCATTAAGTTCAATTAAACTGTTATACTCTCTCATTTATAAGAGAATTTGTAAATGAATTTTCAAAAACCTTGTATTATTTGAAAATGATATCTATAATAGTTACAATCTCTTGTTATATTTATTTCTATTTAAGGTGTTGAGATTAAGTGGTTAAAGTATTGATTTTTGTTTGTGAAGATTGAAATTTAAAGTTTCAAAGTATTGTTCAATATAGTATTTCATTGTTTGACTTGTATTAGTAATTTTTAGATTTGAATAACATCCAACAGGAAATTCAAAGTGTTGACTCTTGGTCATTCATCATTTGTCTTGTAGTAATAATTTGTAGGTTTAAATCCTCAAAAAGACATTTGAATTGAAATTGTAAGTAGGAACTTTTGGTCTTCCACACTTTGTTTTTTTAATCTCAAGGGCTTCTTCCACTCTTTGGCTCTGTAAGCCTTGATCTTCTTAAAGAGATAGATATAGTTTGTGTTAGTTTGGGACATAATTTTTAAATAGAATGACGTTTGTTGTTGGCACATAGCTTCTAGATGGAAAATGGCCAAAGTGGAAAGTGGTAAAAGTTATTGTCACTACTCAAACATGAAAATGGTCAAAGTGGAAAATATAAAAAATTATTGTAAACTAGATCCAATTACATTGTAGTGTATAATATATTAAAAAGGATACTATTGAACATTGTGAACATTATTATAATTTAGGACAAAGACCTAAAGTTCAATATTCTTGGAGAGGAGAAAAGTGTATAGTTCGCATTTCCCCTAATAATTTTGTGCTCAATTTAGCCATGTCTTGAGATGTGGTTGATTTCATTTAGCCAATGAAAGCTAGAAAATATCCTTCTGCACACATGTGCACACACACATGCCATATCTAGTTTATAAAGACAAAAAATCCCACCAAAAAAATAAATTAAAATGAAAATATTGTAATTGATTTCAAAAAAAGAGTATATTTAGATACTAAATACATTTCCAAAACTTGTCCTGATTTTTTTCCAATGCTACATCACAAGATGGGTAAGTGGCCAAGATTTATTTTTAATCAAATAGAGCTTTAAAATTTTATAAATTTTAATATTTTAGGATGCATTTTTTTTAGATCCTTTAAACTATAACTCGTAACCTAATATAGATTAATAATAAATGCTTGAAGATAATCCGACATCAATTAAATATTGTATGAACTTCATAAAAACCCTTAGCAAAGCCAAGAGAGATTATTAGGGCATTTAGAATAAAATTCTAATAATAGAATTAGTTTCAACATTAAAGGAATCCATAGTAAACCCCTACCATGCACCACTTTTGCTTTATCATCGAAAGCAATGATTACATAGGTTGACTTAGTAATGAGTCAAATGCATCAATAGAAATCATAGAGATCTATGTCACTTATTTTATACAATTAAATTGTTCTATTATCAAATGAAATAAAATGAGACAACAAAAGACCAAATTTGTTCTTTTCTTATCAACCCCAAAACTAATGCATCCATTTATATGACTTTATAGAGATTTATTTTCACATCTCTTGGAATCATGAGTTTATAATGTTTTTTTCATTTATAATTTTATTAGTTATATTTCTCATAAAAAGGTTATTCATCTATTTAAATCTCTAACAATCAAGAGATAATCTAGGATTGGAACCCAAAAATTTAAGTCATGAGTGACACAATTCTCAAGGATTAGTGGAAGTGACATTTAAGAGTAAAAAACTCCATAAATTTTATAACTATGAAATGCAAGCTTTTCCCATCACAACTCTTCCTTCGTGTGGGCAAACCAACTTGTAAAAAGAACATGAAAATGTGAGAAGTATATTTAATTTATAACTCTCTCCAATATTAATTACTCAAATTCCCCTTATCAAGCATTTGTATAGCAAGTTTACCAACTTACGTGACATGTAGAGTCATATAAATGGACTTGGAACCATTTTGAGAGGATAGGTTATTTGAATTTAAATGGAATCCTCTAAACTTGAGAAGCTAAATGATAGATCCAAAAAAATTGGTCAAAGTTGATTGTTCAATTCTTTAGTAGGGTATTGTTTTAAGAAACCTATATACCCATGGAAAAAAACTCTACATTGTTAGTATATTTATTTAATTACACTTAGGCTTATTAAGCCTTATTATTTGTCCATGATCATTTGACACTTGTTCCTTCAAGTTGTCATCATTTAGGAGTCTATTAGAGGTTTCGATTCTATTTCGACACCTCATCCTAGTTTTTGGACAATTTTTCCACCACTTCAGTTCTTTCCTCCTTTTGTGGTAGGACTTGGTTGCACTTTCGCATCTATATGTACTTTGTTTCTCTAATGAACCGATGGTCAAATTTTCTCATTGTGCTTAATTTTATCTCTTAGGTCTTGCTAGTTTCCAAAAATCCCAACACTATATTTGGAAGTATAATGCAATGGATCATAAAAGAATATTTGTGTAATCACTGAGAAAAAGGTGACTTTGATTTGTAGCTAAACATTCTTTCCCTTATATTTAGGTTCATATGTAAAATTTGATAAACCATTTTTTTGAATCATCTCCATAATAAAAGTGTTGATTAGATCTTAACAATGGAGCCAATTATTAGTGATTTATCCATTGCATTAACTAGATCTGTAGGTTAAACATATTTAAAATTTATTTGCATTGGCTTATCAGACCATGGATGATTACTCAAACTAGGCTTAACTTGACATACTTGCTTCTTGACTTCCGTACTATTAGAAATAAAAATATATTGATCTAAACAAAGATGTACGTAATAGATTAAGACCTAATCCTAACAAGGATTCATTGTATTCATTCATTGATATAAATTCATTACACCAATGAGCTTTATATAAGAACCTACCAGTAATTTAATGAATTCTAAGCCACACTTTCATCTAGTCTTGTCTTACAAACATCACTCTTATGCATATGTTGAGAGCTTTATTCTACCTAAAGCACTCTCAACTACGAGAGTATACTCTTAATTATTTGTGCTCAACTCATGGTGCCAACACACACACACACACACACACACACACACACACACACACTTAATTATTTGTGCTCAAATCATGGTGCCAACACACACACACACACACACACAATAAATTTATGATATTATAATATATGTTCTTTACTAAATGTATTGTTTTATTGGAAATATTTTATGAACCCATACATGTGTTCTCAAAACACAGAATTCAAAGTTGTGATTGTTGATCTTTCATTATATGACTTCTCATAATAATGTGAAGGTTCAAATTCTCAAAGAACATCTAAAAAGGAATTGTATGTTGAGGCTCTTGTTCTTCCACTCTTTCATTTTGTGACTCTTGAGCTTCTTCCACTCTTTGACTTGATGACTCCTGGTCTTCTTAGAAGATAGATATTTGTATTAGTTTGAAAAATAATTTTTAAATGGAATTAGGCTTATTCTATGGTTAAATGTACTTGAGCCTTAGTAGCATTGGGATGGGTGACCTTTAGAGAAGTTCCAATGACTCACCTCTTTAAGTATAATCCAAATGAAATCACTTTAAAGTAGACCATTCCATCTCATCACATATAAATTCTTGTAAAACACTACATATAATATATAAATTGATGAATATTGAATCAAAACTACATATTAGAATTTTAATAAAATGTAGAAAAATCATTTGTATGAAAAGTAATTTTTCAAATGAAATACCATATTAATAAAGATTGACTAAAAACATATAAATGAATCATGTTAGTTGACTTGTACTACAAGAAAATTGATAAAGATTGACTAAAAACATATAATTGAATCATGTTTCTCGACGTACTACAAGAACACAGTGACTCAAAAACATGTAAAAACATGTAATTGAATCATGTTTGTATGTTTTTGAATCATGTTATTGACATACTAGACAAGAACATGATCTCCATGTAAATCTCTAAATGTGTTTGACCATTTTTTCAAGCCAAATGAGTGTGTTCTCCATATAAATAAAGAAGTTACAAAAAAAAGTTTCCTGCACATACCATTTGTTTGTTTACAGAAGTTTCTCGACCACGGAAGATATTTCATTCCGTGAACAGAAGTTTCTCAATTGCCTACTTCTTGAACATGGAAGCTATTACATCCTCACATTACCTACGCACCCTATGTTTTTCAAGGTGTATTTATCACATGAAATACATTAACCTCTCTTTACTCATCTTTTCATGTGTATATATCACATGAAATATAAATCCAACGTCCATCCCCTCTTTCCAATACATTCCCATCTTTCTTTCTTGGCAGTTGAAATGGAGATGGAGAATTCATGGCTATCAGACTTCGTAAATGGAATGATTGGTTTGTTAAAATTTAGTTTCATATAAGTTGTTATAGAGTATCAATCGCTCTGCAACTTTGCCACCCAAACATCCTTTTGAATTCTAGTTATGACAAAAATTAATGGGGGGGAACCTCCCCCTACCCCAGAGACCCTATTCCTGACCTGATCTTTTATTTTGGGATAGGTACTTTGGATTCCCTTCCAAATCCTGCTCCCAAGGCTGACTAGAAAGGTGTGTTGATTGGGACCCAGATGGACTCAAACCCCACCCTAACGCTTGGTACCTTAATGAAGGAAGGTACAAAGATCACTCTCCCTGACTCTATTGTGGAAAAAAACATGACAGAGCTTAACCTGGCCCTGGTTGGACATTTCTTCAACTTTTGTCCCTCCATGACATGGTTCGTAAATGGGTGGAAAACTAGTGGAAGCTAAAAGGGAGTGTTGTAGTTTCAGCCATGCCTGAGGGACTCTTTCTCTTTCAGTTCATAGCTATTGAGGACATGTCCTTCATCCTCTCTAGATCATGGATTTATGGAAAACACCTCCTCACCCTGGCTAAGTGGATATCGGGCTTTGACCCTTCCACGGACCTCAACAAGATGGCACCTATTTGGGTCTGCCTTCCTGGTTTACCACTCAAGTTTTGGGATGAGCATGTGTTTAGATGGATAGGAAACTCCTTTGGACACTACATCTTGGTGGATCTAGTAACCCTCTCTAAGTCCCATGTTGTATTTTCTCATTTTTATGTGAATGTGTCTATAAATTGGACTCTCCCCAACTTTGATGTCCTCAAGTCTAAGCTGGGTAAATGGACACAAGCTATTGTCTATGAGAATGCTACCCTAATCTGTGAATGCTACAACTCAAAGGGCCACACAAGGAAGGACTATAAGGCTCCTAAGAGGCCTGAACTTAAGTTAGAACAAACTATTCTGGTGACTAGAGATTTCGAGGTTACCACCCACTCTTCCTTGGGACTGATCTCCTTACCCTCAAAGGGGTCACACCCAGCGTGAAGGATGTAGGAGTGTTTTTGATTCAGGGTTGTGATTCCAATTTTGGATTGGTTGCTGACCTATCTAGTCTGGAAGAAGGTGAAATACCTGCGAGTAATGTGCAAGATAAAGTTATAGTAAAGGAGACCAAACAATGCATCACCCCTACTCCTGTAGCCCCACAGTAGGAAGTAAGCAACTCCAACACCATCAACCTGGGCTTGGAGACTTTACAAAGTTCCAGCCCAGGCTTGGAACTTGTACAGAAAAAACTTAATGTTTGTGTGCTGGAAAATAACCCATCTGGAGGCCCCTCTTCTCCTCCAGTGGTGGAATTTGTTCTCAACCCCATGGCCTTGGGTTCCTCGGTGGCTCTAGGATGCTCCACACCCTTGGGAACCCTGAAGACTGGGGATCAAGAATGGAAAAATCAACAAAAGAAGACACAGAAAAATAAAATTGATGTGGGAGTGGACACCAAACCGAGATGACCGACAGATAGAGATAGAAGACAAAGGAGCATGATAAAGGAGATTGTTGCAGGAAGGTAGCAAATCCTGGACCTCAACCAAAAAGGTAAGAAATGATTGTTCTATCTTGGAATATTATGGGGCTCAATAACCCCCAGAAACAACTCGTTGTCAAGCAGTACATTTTTTTATTATTATGTTGATATTCTTTTAATTCAAGAAGTTAAAATGTCTTATGGTAACTTTGAGCTGTTAGTGGGAAGGCTATGGCCTGGGGCTAATTATTTCTACTCTTAGGCTCTAGGAGCTTCGGGAGGTATAGCCACCCTCTGGAACCCTTCCAAGGTCAAGGGTGATGCTCATAGTTTCTCCCACCACCACTTGGCAGTGGCCTTCACCTCCGCAATGGAGGCCTGGCTCTATTTTAATATTTATGCTCCTAACACCCGACAGGGGAGAAAGGGGGTTTGGGAAGGTCTAAAGATATCTTTCTTGAATCTCCAAGATTCCTAGCTCATGATTGTGGGAGATTTTAACTCTCCCCTGTTTCTTTCTAAGAAGTGCAGGGGCATTTTGGACTACACTAGGAGTATGGGAGACCTGGATAACTTTGTGGGTGAGTGTGGTCTTTATGATGTTGAGCTAAGAGGCAACCCCTTCACGTGGACTAACAATAGGAAAGGTAACCATCTCATAGAGGTCCACCTAGATTGGGTCTTCCTATCTTCCAGCTGGGATTTGGGAGCAACCTCTTCCTTGGTTGCACTCCCTAGAATGACATCGGATCATAATCCCCTTCTCCTCAAATGGGTGGATGTTCAATACCAGTACCCTAATCCCTTCAGATATGAGATCATGGGGGCCTCCTACCCAGGATTCCATGACAAGATACAACATTGGTGGTCCACTCCAGTCAAAGGCTTGGCCATGTTTATGGTTTCTTCCAAGCTTGAGCTTATCAGAGGGAAGGTTAAAGGTTGGATAAAATTCACCTTTAGAGACATCTTACACAATAAAAGGGCGTTAAATGAGAAACTTGATGCTCTCCAAAGGAAAATGGTAGGGGGTGATCTGTCTAGTGATCTGCACTTGGAGGAATAAAATACTAGGAGAAGTTGGAAGGAGACATTGGCCAATGAAGAAGTTTTTTGGAAATAAAGATCCAAGGTATTATGGCTAAAGGAGGGGGATCGTAATACTACTTTTTTCATCAATTGTCCTGTACGCACCAAAAAAAAGGAACTTCATCACCAAGCTCAGGAACTCTGGGCGATAGGAAATCTTGGACCCTATCCTACTGATTATTTCTCTAGATCTTTCACCAATTCTTCTTCTGGGGACTCTTTTATCCTCCAAGAACATCTCATTGCACAGCTACATAGGGCCATCACATCTGATGACAATAATATGCTCTTATCTAGGGTCACCGATGAGGAGGTTCATAAGGTGGTCTTCTCCATGGGATCCTACAAAGCCCCTGGTCTGGATGAGTTCTGCCCTGCCTTCTTCCAAGAGTATTGAGATATTGTTGGTTACGATGTCATTCATGCTACGCGGGATTTGATCAAATGTAAAAAAATCCTCAAGCAACTTAATGACACATATATTGTTTTGGTCCCCAAATGTGCGGAGCCCAAAATCATGGAGAACTTCAAACCTATTAGCCTCTGCAATACTCTATATAAGGTCTTCTCCAAAATTATGGTTAATCAAATCAAACCCCTACTCAACAAAATCTTCACCCCCAATCAGAAAGGATTTGTCCCTAGTCGGAAAATTATGGATGATTTCATCACCACTCATGAAATAATTCACTCCATTGACCATAGTAGGGTTGCTGGGATGGCCCTCAAGCTGGATGTTTCTAAAGCATATGAAAAATTCCATTAGATTTTTCTCTACAAAGTCCTGTCTACTTTTGGTTTCTCAGAGCAATTTATCAACCTCATTAAGTGTTGGTTGGAGACTGTGAGATTCTCAGTGTTATTTAATGGTAAACCTAGGGCTAAATTTTACCTTGGTAAAGGGCTCCACCAAGGGGACCCCCTATCTCCTTACCACTTTATCCTCCTTGCAGAAGTTCTTGGCCATAATATGATGGAGATGGTCCATTCCAGAGCGATTATGGGGATTAAGCCGGCCACTAATTTGCAACCTGCAATCCTGCAGCAATTTATTGATGAAACATTTTTCTTTAGGGCCTCCTTAGTTAGGGAAGCTGAATTGTGGAAGCGGTTGCTGGACAATTATGGTACAACCTTGGGACAACATATTAACTATCAAAAAAGCCATATATTCTTCTTCAACACTAAGGACCTAGTACAAAAAAAATAATGAAGATTCTGGGATGTCAGGATGACAAAATTCTTGCTACTTATCTTGGCCTCCCATTGACTGTCAAAGATGTGAAGAATGAATTCTAGAACTCTATCCTTGAAAGAACCGAAAGAAAATTGGTAGGGTAGAAAGGTAAACTCCTCAGTATTGTAGGTAAGCTTCAACTCCTTGCTACTTCCCTTTAGGGAATTCTGGTTTATTTTTTGTCTATTTTTAAAATCTTTGGCTTCATGGCTGACAAGCTTGAAAAAATCCAATGTACCTTCCTTTTGTTGGGATCTGAGGAAAAGAAACACCTCTTGTTGGTCTCTTGGGATAAATTTTGTCTCCCCAAAGCCCTGGGGGCCTAGGATTAAGGAAAATTCACAACCTTAATAGAGCTTTGGTTTCTAAGGTGGCTTGGACCATGATACAGGAAACTACTGATTGGTGTAGAATCATGGAAGCTAAGTATTTGGATGGGGGTCACTTCTATAAACTCTTCATGGTGCAGGGCCACCCGGGGGGCTCCAAAATTTGGAATAGTATCCTCAAATGCATAAGTATTTTAGAAAAGGGGGCAATCTGGTTGTTGCGTAATGGTTTAGATATCAGATTCTTGGATGACCCCTGGCTCCCCAACACCATCCTTGGGAATTATCATTTCTCCCAGCTGAGGAATGTTTTGACCATTGGTGTTGGGCCGCTGGTTTCCAACTTTATCTCTAATGGTAAGTGGATTGACCTCCTCCCTCATCTTTAGAGTAGATTGGACCTGACCACCCTTGCAACTAAACTTAGTGACTTGTTGCTTTTGATTCGCATCCCTATAATTGACCAGCCTGATAGATTGCTTTGGAGACAGACTCAACATGGCGGGTTCTCGGTCAAATCAGCATATGGTCTACTTATCAATGAAAATGTTGATACTTATTTTTGGAGGAAGGTTTGGCAGCCATAATTAATCCCTAAAGTCAACTTTTCCTAGTGGACAATTCTCCATGGGAAAATCCTCATGCTTGACAATCTTGTCAAACGAGGGTTTAGCCTTGCTAACAGATGTTTCTTTTGCAAGAAAGATGAGGAAATCTCTAACCATATCATGCTTCATTGCGAGTTTACTGTCAGGATATGGAAGGAGATCCTCTTGAGACTCAACCTCCCATGGGTTTTAAACCACAACATTCAGGATATTCTACATGAATGGCAATCACCCTCACAACACCCACTGATAAAAATCCTATGGAGCCAAATTCCCATGATATTGTGTTGGGTAATCTGGAAGGAACATAATAACAAGATATTCAGAGATGTTGAACTCACTACAAAGGATGTTTTTATATCGTCTATAAACTTTTACAGGAAAATGTGCTGGTGAGAAGCTGGAAAAGTCCTATTTCTCCTCCTGC
The DNA here is from genome assembly GCA_018584345.1 of Thuja plicata. NCBI lineage: Eukaryota > Viridiplantae > Streptophyta > Pinopsida > Cupressales > Cupressaceae > Thuja > Thuja plicata. The sequence continues at coordinate 80,486 of MU227529.1, read as the reverse complement.
TAACTTTGATAGGAAAATTGCTAAGGATTTAGGGTTGGGAAAGGGGTTTTCTAGATTTGACAACTCTAAACTTAGAGCCAGAATGGTGACTATTTGGGTACCCCCTAAGGTAAACTGGCACAAAATTAACTTTCATGGGGCTACCCGGGGTGGCTAGTAAACTGGAGGGGGAATAATAAGGGATCACTGGAAGAGAATCATGGCTTCTTATGCTGGCCCCCTTGTTGACCACTCAGTTAACCAGGTGGAGGCTATGGCGCTCTTATGGGGATTGAATTTATCCCTTAACTTGGGTTGCTCCAAGACTGAGGTCAAGGGGGATTCCAAGGTTATTGTTGATGCTACTGGTGGTTTCTCTATGCCCGGGTGGTGAGTTGACCCTATCCTATCAGATATAAGGGGTGTGCTTGATCGCTTTAGTGAGACCACCATAAAACACATTTACAAGGAAGGGAATTATGTCATTGATTCCATGGTAGCTGTAGGTTTGCAGATGGTTGGCTTACAATGTTGGCATACTGCTACTCAACTACCCAAAAATATTCAGGACCTACTTGGGCGGGAAATGAGAGGTACCAACAACAACAACCAAAATTTTTAAAAATCAAAGTCTGATTCGGATGCTAAAAGGAGGACCCCAGAGAAATATCCATTATAGCTTGGCTGTTTATCACACTTGGAAAGGCCATGTGGCCTCGGAATGTAGGATCCCCAATTATTTTTGGTGGTGGACATGGCCTACTTGCATCACCCCCATCATAAAGTGCCATTATGTCTTTATGTGGCATCAGATACATTTGTGATTTAAGGCAATTAATAAGAGATACAATGAATTTTTTGATGGTAATTATGGGTTACAACACCGCTCCCATGTGTTAACCCTGGTGGCACCCTTGGTGGTGATTTTTGTGCTTAAAGGAAATTATTATTGTAGTTTTTATACATGAAATGATAGATGTTTAAGGCTAATTTATTACCTCATTCTCGCCATTTCACGTAACGACTCTATTTTCTTTTCATGCTCTGGTTTTTGGTGGTATTGTGCTTTGAAGGGTTTCTTCTCATACTGGGTACAAAATTCTTGGGTGAAGGTTGTTCCTTACAACTCTGCAAATATGGGAGGGGATCATCATAGGATTGAACCAGACAAGAATGAGGAAGAGTTCTCCTTGGACCCGATGGTGATGTATTTTTGTAAGGAAGGAGGGATTTTTCCCTTCATGAAATGCTTGGTTGGGCACGATGAGATGATATCTCGTCAGTTTTCCAAAAGATGGAATGAGAGAAGGGTCACCATTAATGGTATCACATTTTATATTAATGAGGAGGTTATCAATAAAGCTATGGATATGTCCACCATGGGTAGGAAGTGGAAGAAAAGCACCAAAACCCAGGCCAAAACAGAGTTCGACTAGTTCTTTGCCAATGATGACAAACTAGTGTCTAAAAATGGTAGTTATAGCATGACTGACCTTCCAGAGTTCTGGCCGAAGATGTGCGAGATTTTCATGAAATATTTCACCTTGGGGGGCTGGTTTGGTACATTCTACAATTACCACCTTCATTTTCTTAATCATCTTAGGTATACGATGTTAATTTCCTTGCCTTTTTACCTTCTGCACTCCGTAGAAATATTGTGGCCGTCGTGAATGAGGCAATATCCCTTGGTAAAAAACCCATTTACTTCCACCAGGGGCTTATCTTTAGAATTTACCACTTCCATCAGGTTGCCCACCCTCCGCCCATTGTGTAAATCACCTAGCTTGCCCAGCAGAATTTTCCACCCTCGATCTCCCTCAACCAAGGCATTCCCTTGCCTTCTAGTTCTATCAAAGGCTCTCTCCCTACTGCCAACCCTAATTCTTCTAAAATCTACCCTATCCCTTGTTCTTGTGCAGGTAGAAAGCATGACCTAACCTTGGATGAATCTCCCCAACCTTCCAAAAAGTGCAAAAAAATTTACGTCAACCTGGACTGCCCTCAGAATGGTGACCCCCGGCCCACTAGTACCTACCAGTCTTCTCAGCTTTCCAAAGAGAAGAGAAATGGGATATGAAAGAGTTGTTTGATAAAGAGGATGTCTCAGTTGAGTCCCCCAGTAGGGATGATAACCAGACAAATACTGATCATGAAGTGGGGAAAAATGATAAACAAGACACTATGGCTGAAGTGGGCAAGGAAGAATCCACCTTGGATACTATGATGGAAAACCCTAAAACTATTGTAGGCACTGGCCTTGTGGAAAAATCAAGTTCTAGATTGTAAATTTGGAGAATATGGTGGCTAAACTGAATGAGGACCTGGCCAACACAAATAGGAGGTTGGTGGATGTCAGCAAATTCATCCTGAAAGTCATGCACACCTCTTCCACTACCCTCTATTTTCTAAATGAGAAGGCCTCTGCTGGGAAGGAGTCTGTAGAAGGAAACATGTAACTCTTCAAGTTTCTCAACGAGGAGTGGGCGGACCTGCTACTATCGAAGCGCTTATGGGATGGGAAAGGATCTAGTTGATGGTGAAATGCAGGTTGGGGTGTTGTTACACTGCAGACCCCAAGCCCTATATTTTGGCCAATTTCTTTAATTTCAGTTTTAAGCATAAGACTTTATTTCTGTTAAATAGCCCTGCGTGGCTTCGTATTATTTTTTGGTTGTTGGACTTTAATACTATATGCATGTGTGATACTTATCGCTGTTGGTTCAGCTTTTATATTTTGGTTTTTGATAGAGTTAGATGATGTTTTACCAGTTTATTTTTGCTGAATTTACTGATTTAATATGTTGTTAAGTCTATTTAGTCAGCAACTATGTACCTCGGGTAAACACCCTCTTGCTGTTGCTTATATCAAAAACATCAAATTTTATGTTTTTTTAAGATTTGACTCTGTAAAAGATTTTTACACAAATATTTTGGAATAAATTTTATGATCTTTCATTATCTCCTATATCATGATGATCAATCATGAAGTTCAATCCAAACTATTGATATTTCAAGATTTGGAAATTTAATCCTAAACATTTATATGAAAGTTAAAATCCTTGATTAAAGATTAATATGGATTCTTAGTTGGTGCAAAAAGTTGGTTTGCATAATCGATGAACAAAGGCAGTGGCAGTTGGTTTGCATAATCGGTTAACATTTTCCAATTCTTCCTCTAAAATATATTTATCTTTCTTTACTCTTTTACAACTTTCCCCATTGAAATAAATAAAATAAACCTGCTTACTTGTGAAATAGGACTTCAATTTTCACTAATTCTTCTACCTTGTCAATTAATACGCCTTCACACTCTTCATTTTGAAATATTTCCACGCTTTCTTTGCTTTCCTTTTTCTACTTGATTTTACTACACTGATTCATTTTTCTTCCATCAGCTTTGTATGCCTTGCCGCTTCCAAAATTCTCTTTTGTTGAATCTTCAATTTTCTTAATAGCTTAACTATTATATTTCTCTTTTCACTTCTAGCTATTTCACTAAACAAACTTAAAACAAAACTTGTCTGATATGACTCCCTTAAAATAAAATCATATCACTTCTATGGAGATTTGTTCTTAAGCAATTACTTTTCAGCCATAAATACTAACTACAATAAATCTTCAAATGGAATAGGAAATCTTCTAACCCTTGTGAGTGGTGCAACGACAAATCTTTTAACCCTTGTGCAATTACTTTTCTTTTTTCTTACTTTTTTCACTAACTATTTATTTCTATTAATTGTAACTTTGATGGGGTCAATCTTACTTTTGCGATCTCTCTAGTTTTGGTGACGACCATTAAATAATACATTAATTTTTTTTTTCAGGGGGTGACTGTTCTAGTGTTCTCAAGAACTCATGATCATCCTTCTTTCATCCCACTCTTTCCTTCTCTTACATGGTCTACCTTCTCTAATACCAATTTTAAGCATGTGGATGGATAGATAATACCAATATGCAGAGAATTATAAATTACTAATGAACTGAAACACAACACAAGTTTGCTACAAATACATAGTATCTTCATTGATCATAGTAAAAATACATTGTCTTAGGGAACTCTGTAGAGTTCTAATTTTTTACATCTACGATTGGACTATAGTAGTTCTAATATACTTGTTTATAGTTGTAGTGAGGTGGTTTAGTAAATATAATTGAAGATATAAGAATAAATATAATCAAATAGTCTTTGTCAGGTATAAGTAATTGAGGATATAAGAATTATAATCAGGTAGTCTTTTTTCATTGTTTGTAGAGACATGATTAGAATAAAGATTAGAAACATAATATAATGATTATTAGTAAAAAAATTCTTACATTTCAGATTGAACTATATACATCATGCCTAATAGTTCTGATATAATTATTTACAGTTGTAGTGAGGTCGTTCAACCTGGTTGAAACTTGCAGTATATATAATTAAAGATATAAGTATAAAATATAATCAGATAGTCTGTCAAGTATTCGTAATTGAGGATAAAATATAATCATAGTCTTTGTCATTGTCTGTAGAGATATTATTAGAACAAAGATTAGAAAGCTGATATAATAATTATCAGTAAAAAGATAAGATCAATAAGGCTTGTTGCCTAGTTGGTGTTGGAAGTTGGTTTGCATAGCCAGTGAATAGAGATTGTGGTAGTTGTCAGGAAAATTGATAGGTTTTTTGATGGGAAAAATTATTTATAAAAGTTGGAGCCTTTCATTTAGTAAGACTTGATTCTTATTGTGCTCATTTATAATCTATCAACTTCACTAGCAGACTAAGGACCCATGACCCATTTATTTTAATAGTATATATATATATATATATATATATATTGTGGTACCCCAAGTTTTTGGGATGAGGTCGGCAGGGGACAAGGGCACGGGTTTCCTGGATGGAAAATTTTATTGCTGATTTTGGGGACGATAAAGGGGACGACTATGTAAATATAGGGAAATTTTCAAATATATAAGGAAATTTACAAGTATACATTACATTCATATGAAAATATGGACAATGCGTGCTATTAAAACATCATAGAACCTTAACATACAACATTTCAATGACATTTCAATTCATTGTTGGATTGTCAATATGCATATGCTAACAAAAATATAAGTTTAGCATAGAAAATTAAAAATGAAAATGCCCAAAGGCTTAGGTGCTGCCATAAAGTTTCATCATCATGTTCAACATAAAAATTAAAATATAGAAAAAATGAAGCACACTGCTTCTCCTATTCCTCTGCTGCCAACATGGCATCAAAAGTAGAGTCCTCTGAGTCACTGTCACTATCATTTTGTACTATAAATTTACTCTCATCCAATGGAACCCCAACCAATCCTAGTGGTGTCTCATCCTTGTTAATATGGGCCACATCTTCAGCATCAACATCCCACCATAAAGCTGGAGTCTTCCTATACTCTAGAGTCTGACCATCCTAAAGTTGAATGACACTATTCACATCCACTACCTTCTTCACTCATTTAGAGGTAAGTCTATTCCTCTTGAGGGTGTGGATAAATCCATATGTAGACCAATTCGTCTTTGCAGCTTAGGAACTAGCAACCTGTGAAAGGAGGCAAGAGGCAAGCACTTTCAACTCTAGTGTATCTCTCTCATGCCATGTCCACCATCTAATAGGATCCCTTTGTACCAAAATCACTCTATCCAACCTCTCCTATGGTTTACTCAAGTTTGGGCCACGAAGTTGTGTGAATTCAAGGATTTGTGTGTGAAGAATGGAGGAATATTGCCCTGGATACATCTTATCAATGACTTGTGTGAAGCCATCTAATACCTTAGGATCATCACATGGGAGGAACCTTCCATCCACTTCTCCATACCATTTGGGATTTAGATCATAGGCTGCCATATGAAGTGGGATATTCATTATGTTCCACCTCCATGTCACAATAGGCCTAATATGCTGCTCATAAAACCCCAAAGTAGGGTCCTTCGCTGTAATTGTTTTCTTTATCCTCCCAAACATACTGTCAAATGCCTCATATATCTCTCCAAGACTAGGAGAGTTGGTATCAACATATCTAATGACCTCTACGATGGGTGAGATAATAGAGTAAAGATATCTACAAGATGAAAACAAAGATTAAAATGATCATTTTTAATTTAACATGAAAATCAGAAAGCAAAAGACTTACATTTAATTTTAATTTTTAAATAAAATCAGCAACTTACTTTATTGTGGACCACCAATTATCATCAAAGATCTTTTGCGTCACCGATTTTCCTTTAGAGGAGCTATAATTGGACCATTAGGTCCACTCTGGATTCACCACCATCAATTGGAGAGCCTCATGCACTTCAAGAATCATCTCCATCAAGATGAAGTAAGTGACATGCCTATAATTAAAACTTAAAACTTAAAAGTAAAACACATGCAACAATAATTAAAATAATTTAATAAATGAAGTAAAGTTTAAACTAAACTAGTAAAATGAAATTGTAATTAAAATTGGCATACACTATCTTAGTTGTTTTGAGGAACTCCTTTGAGAAGGACCTAAATAGAGAAAGTGAAGGGTGGTGGTTGCATATGAACATATGTATCTCTCTAGCTTCTGACACTACTTATTTCACCCAATCAATTTTCCCTATGTCTTTTAATGCATGAATACAAAAAGGGGTCCAAAAGATGTGCCTATAAGTACCCTATAGCATCATACCAGTTGATTTTCACACATGTGTCAAATCTATGATCACCTGTACTACATTACCTGACCCAACCTCCTCTATGGCATCCCTCAAAATGGTGAACTTAAACTCTACATCCTTACGCTTCCCTGAACAATCTATGGATTTTAGAAAATAAGATCAGATAGGGGATGTGATATTGATATTGATAAGTGGTCAATGTCTAAAATAGGTCCACCCATCCATCACAATAGAGTAGCACATCCTTACCCAAGTCCATTTCATATCCTTAAACAACACATTAATCTTGCAATACTCTTTATCTAGGATGGTGGTTTGTAGCTTATAATCACCTAGAGGTGTGAACGAGGGAATAATAGTTATTATATCTTTGACCATTTGTTTCAAATAAGTGGAATGGGACACATGAAATGGGATACCATTAGCAAAAATGAATCTACCAATGGATGACTCTATTTTTTCCTTGGCCTATGCATTAAACATACTTTCCACTAATCCCTTCTCACCACTATTAATCTTCCTCTTCCCTCTTGTCTCAATAGGGTTGTTAGTAATACCAATGGTGGATGCCATAGACCTAGATGAATGTGAGTGTGGAGTTGCAGTAGATAAAGGTGATTTCATTGACATACCTTGTGCCCTCATTTTAGCCTCTAAGTGCAATCTTTGACATTCTCTTTTTTCTTTATCATTCAAATTAGGATAAGCTATAATTCCATGGTAGGCAATACCTAAAAAGTGTGACTTCATTCTTGTATATCTGCCCCTAAAATCATCTTGGAAAATATGGAAATCCCATACCCTATTCCCTCCTGCATTCTTTTTATTTTCACCCCTAACTGTGACATATCGGAGAAGAGGTTTCTTTTGTTGAAGAGGCCCTTTGCATATTTTCTCATGATTGTTTAAGGGCATTTAAATTTATCAGTTTGTTGTTTCTCATTACTAGCTTCAACACTAACACTTGCACCCCCCAAATTCTCTTCATCAGTACTACTATCCCCACTACTGCACATTGTGCTTAGTTTTGAGATTTAAGAATGCAATGAACTGAGACAATGAAAAAAAAAAAAAAAAAATCAAACTCTTTCAAGCTTTCAATTTGGTAAAAAAAATAAAAAATGGAAGCATTAAGAGTTTCACACTTACTTGTTGCACAATGTAGGAAGTTGAATCCCTTGCACAATCACTTGGACAATGAAGAAAATTTGAAAACCTCCTCTTCTGCTACAAAGTAAAAAAACCAAAACTTCCTGCTACCAACAATGGAGAGCACATAGAAATAAAAAAAAAATTCTCATGTGCCCATAAAGAGCCACAATTTTGGCCGTTTAGATCAAGTGTGGTAGTGGGGCTCACAAAATGATCCCACCTATGGATGCCTATTTTTGGATTTTTAAGATTTTTTAATTTGTTTTGGCCCTTTAAACTTTGGGGACAGACGGTCATCCCGGGGACGCGCGGGGGACATCTACTATGTCCTCGGCTATCCTCGGGACTGTCATCCATCCCAAAAAATATTGAAAGTCATCCCCAAGTCTCGGGGATGTTTCGTATAGTTTTTTAAAATTGGGGATGGCGTGGGGAATTCCCCAAGCCATCCTAAAGTCTCGGGGAGGTCCCCGTTCTGAAAACTGGCCAATTTAGGCCGAGGATGCGTCCCCAGGTAACCCTCTTTAATTTTTGAATACTTTGATGTTTAAGAGAAATTTTATTATTGAAAAGTGTTGTTAGAGTTTGAATAGAAATCAAATAATAAATATAGGTTTGTTTTGGTCAACTGTCAAAAGTTTTGATCTTGTTGTCAATCATATCTAGCTTGTTGTCATAATATTTACCTATTTTATTGTTTGACTGTTATTCTTTCACGACTATAAAATTGTAAATTGCTAAAGAATAAATCAATTTCAAAGAGTTGTTATATTCTTATTTATTTTTAATAAAAGCATCTACTTTTTTAAATAGTTGGTGGTAATTTAATTCTTACAAGCCAAAATAACTTATTGAACTATTTCTTATTGGAAAAGCCTTGATGATAGAAAATAACATTAAATGGTAGTTGGGATGGGATTCAAAAAAGTATTCGGGTTATATTTTGGAGCAAGATCATATTTGACATAAAATAAAACATTGAAGGGAAATGCCACAAGCCACATGTTTCTCGCTAGGGCTACCTGGCTTTGTTCAATCCTCCTTCCTTGGTCCACCATGCAGATTCAATGAGGGCTGATCTAGGTGATTCATTTGATCACCCATAGTGGGGTTTCAAAGGGGGGGAGATGACAGGATATGGCTTTAAACCACCCATTGAGGTCAAAATACTTTTGAGGGTTTGCTGAGAACAATGGGAACTTCTGAGGGTTTACAGATAATGGAGGGATTTTTTAAGCCTCTTTATAGAATGGTCTATGTCCACAATGGGTGTTTCACATAGGGGCTTGCAAAAAAATTTTGAACACACAGGCACCATTTTCTTGGCCAAAGAGTGTATAATTTTTACTATAACACCCCAGATCTAGCCAGGAAAAAAAACATACTTGCAAGAAAAAATAGAGAAGAACAAAGCAGTAGCACATAGAAAAAGTAAAACTACAAGAGAAGAATAGAGCATCAACACATATAAAAAGTAAAAATCATTCTATTATGGAAAAATAACACTACATTACAATACAAGAAGCGATTGTATATAACAGTACATTATGGTGGAGATGTTAAGAATTAACATCAAGTTCTCTTTGAGTTAATGTAGGAAATCCTTCATTCGAAGAGAAGTTTATGCATTTGACTAGGGGAGAAATTGACGGATCAGACTGGGTCTTTCATAAATCACCATTTGAACTAAACTATAACTCAACATCACTTGTAATCACCATTTAGAACTGATATGGAGTGGAAGTTGGAATTAAATAACACCAACACCTCCCCTTAAATCTAACTAAGGAGAATTAAAAACTAATGAAGAAAGGAGGAAAGATGGAAAACCCAGTGGGAACAAAACCCACCCTAAAAATTAACAAGAGATTAAACTGAAGCAAAGAATTTGTGGTGAATAAGGTAGAGATAAAGAAAATAGAAAGAAAATTATAGTTTGCATGCAATGCATTCGGGAAGGTTTAGTTTTCTTAATGTAGAAAGAGTAGATCCACTATTTATGAATATTAGTGGAGAAAAATGACGCTAGCACCCCCCCTTAATCCTAACTAAAGAGACAATTCTAATGAAGGGAAAGAGGAACAAGGGAAAACCCAATGGGAACAATTNCCCCCCCCCCCCCCACCCTCAAAATCTACAGTAATAGAGATGCAAAAAAAAATCTCTTGTGACAAGAATATTGTGGACATTTGTCAAGAGAAAACTGCCATAGTGATAAATGAAGAGAATTCTCTGAAACTAGGATGGAAATTAGGATCAATCTGCATTAGTTCCCCCAACGACACTACTCGAACAATGATCATATGACAAATGAATGCAAAACATCTGTCAATCAAAGATACAGAAGATAATAATCAACATAGATGCCCCCACAAAATGAATAGATGGAAAATAAAGGAAAAAAATCTAATAGTCAAGGATGTTGATAACACATAAATTTAAATGAGTCACCCTAACGACACTCTCAACCATGCAAGAACAAATTTCAAGTTGAAAATACAGATGCCAATTGTCTATAAAACTGAAGCTCCTAAAATTGCAAGTTGAAATTTGATGCTCCTACATTTCCTTCTCTGAAGCCTCTAGTCTCATCCAACATCTGTTGACTGCATGCCCCACCTTGCCACAAAATCTACAAGGCTCACCTGACTTCTTCTTATTTGTCTTGGATTGCTGATAGGATTGCAAATTTTTATCTCACTTGTATGCACAACAAGAGCATGAGTTTTGGAACTTTTTAACGTACCCATCTTTATGATCTTATCTTTCTCATGTATTAGAGACTCAATGAAATCATAAAGAGTGGGCATCTTCCAACTTGCTCCTGTTGTAAGCCTAATTGTGTGGAAAGTATAGAAAAACATAGCATATTGTGGACACAATTTTGACAAAATAGAAAGGATTATTTTGATTTCATGCATGGATTTTTCAATTCAACATTTTTTTAGCTGAAGTAATAAAGCCTTGAACTTTGTGAAGAAGTCTTGAATATTCTCAAAAAATCTTGGATCTAATAAGTTGAACTCATTTTAAAGAATGTGACCCCACATCTCATCTTTCTTCCCAAAAAGATCCTCCAACTTAGTCCAAACCTGGTTTGGAGTTGTGGATGCATCAACATGAAACAACAATTTAGGAGACATGGATAAGCATAAAAGACCAGAAGACTCATCTAGGTGGTTCAAGTATTTAGACTTTTTAACTGCTGAATTCGGTTCAACCTTTGTCGCCATTACTATTCGATACAAGCCTTTAATTATGAGATGTAGTAGAATCTTCAGCTTCCATTCGAAATAGTTGTAAGGAGTAAGAAGAGAGGAGGATGATAACTCCATTCTTTGCAACTGATCTAATTTCTATAGCTGCAAAAGAAAATCTTACATTTATTTCCTAGCTCCTAAGCTCTGATACCATGTTGAATTTTTACTATAACACCTCACATCTAGCTAAGAAAAAAACATACTTGCAGGAAAATATAGAGAAGAACAAAGTAGTAGCACATAGAAAATGTAAAACTGCTAGAGAATAATAGAGTAGCAGCACATAGAAAAAGTTAAACTCATTCTATTATGGAAAAATAATACTACATTATAATATAGGAAACCATCGTATATAATAGTACATTATGGTGGAGATGTTAAGAATTAACATCAAGTTCTATTTGTGTTAATGTAGGAAAACCTTCATTCACAGAGAATTTTATGCATTTGACTAGGGGAGAAATTGACGAATCAGACTGGGTCTTTCATAAATCACCATTTGAACTGAACTATAACTCAAGTACATCACTTGTAATCACCATTTAGAACTAATCTGGAGTGGCAGTTGGAATTAACTAACACCAACAAAGAGGGGTGTGGGACAGGCTGATAGGCGAAAACCACACGGGCAAAGAAATTATATATATATAATCCAACGTCCATCCCCTCTTTCCAATACATTCTCAGCTTTCTTTCTTGGTAGTTGAAACAAAGATGGAGAATTCCTGGCTATCACACTTCGTAAGTGGGATGAATAATTCGTTAAAAATTAGTTTCATACAATTTATTATAGATTTTCAAATCTTTTGTGTGAAAATTTTTGATCAATTTTTATGATTTTTTAATATTTTTAAATTCGATTATGTAAAAGTTTTTAATACAAATTTTCCAAAACAAACTTTATGATCTCTTACTATCTCTTATATCACGACAATGAATCATGAAGTTCAATCCAAACTATTGATATTTCAGAGATATTGAATTTTAATTCTAAATATATTTGAAAGTTAAAATCTATGATTAAATAATAATATGAACTATGAAAACTTCATGCATTTAACTTTTCATACAACTTTATATTATTTTTATCCCTAAAATATTTTCAAATTCTCTTGGATTTTATATATTTTTAAATTTGAGTATGTGGAAATTCCCAACACCAAAGTTTCTAACAAAACTTCTCTCTCACTTCTTTTATGTCATGAGTATGGATCATAAAACTTTATTCAGAACTGTTGATATTTTAGAGATCATAAAATTTGATATTAAACATCTTTATTAAAAAAAATCATACATTTGAATACACATATCTATGATAAATAGTTAATATGGACTATGAAAACTTCATCCATTTAACTGTTCCCTACAATTCTGTATTATTTTAATTTCGCTAGATTGTGTATATCTCTTAGTTTTTATAGATTTTCCAATTTGGTCTTGTGAAAGGTTTTACTATCAATTTTTTGGATCAAACTTCTTGATCTCTCATAGGTTTTTTTATTTGACTCTGTGAAATTTTTTAGCGTCAACATTTCGGATCAAACTTTGTGATCTCTTGTTATCTCTTATATCATGATGATGGATCATGAAGTTTGATCCAAACCATTGATATTTTAGATAACGTGAAGTTTGATCCTAAACATATAAATATTAAAAACTTTCATACAATCAAATCCATAAATTCTTGATCTTTGATTATCTCTAAAATCTTGATGATGGATCATGAAATTTGATCTTAAACATTGATAATAAGAACATTCATTTTTAATATCAATGTTTCAGATTAAACTTCATGATCTACAATCATCTTCTACATTTGACCATGGATCATGAAGCTCGATCCAAAACATTGATATTAAAAACTTTCATACAATTAAATCTGAATATATGTGACAAATCATATCATAGATTTGAGATTTCTAAACTTAATTATGTGGACTATCTTTAAATATCAAGTTAAAGATCAAAATTCATGATCTCTAGTTATCTCCTACATTTCAAGATAGATCATAAAGTTTGATCAGAAATATTGAATTATAATATTTTCATACAATAGAATCCAAAAATCTTTAATAAATGATTAAATATAAACTATAAAAAGTTCATGCATTTAACTGATCCGAACCGTTGATATTTTAGAGATCATGAAATTTGATCTAAAACATTATTATTAAAAAGCCAAATCTTACAACCAAATACACATATCTCTCATCAATGATTCATATGGACTGTGAAACTTCATCCATTTAATTATTCCATCCAATTTAATATTATTTTAATGTTAGATTCTATATTTCTCTTCAATTTTATAGATTTTTAAATTATTTTTTATAAAAAAATTTAACATCAATATTTCAGATAAAACTTTTTGATCTCTCACAAGTTTTAGGATTTGATTCTGTGAAAGATTTTAGCATCAACATTTTAGATCAAACTTTGTGCTCTCTCATTATATATTATATCATGATAATGGATTATGAAGTTTGATACAAACTATTGATATTTTAGAGACCATTAACTTTCATCCTTAACATTGAAATATTAAAAACTTTCATACAATCAAATCCAAAATTTCTTGATCTCTAACTATCTCCGAAATCTTGACAATGGATCATGAAGTTTGATCTAAAACATTGATCATAAGAAATTTCACAAAATCTAAGCTAGAAATCTATGATAAATCATTTATCAAGGATTTTGGATTTGATTATGTGAAATTTTTTTAATATTAATGTTTTAGTTCGTACTTCATGATCTATAGTCGTCTTCCACATTTTGACGATGGATCATGAAGCTTTATCCAAAACATTAATATTAAAAACCTTCATAAAATTAAATCCAAATATATGTGACAAAATATTTAATAGATTTGAGATTTCTGAATTTAATTCTGTGATAGTCTTTTATTATCAAAAATCAGATCAAAATTCATGATTTGCTGTTACCTCCTACATTTCAAAATAGATCATAAAGTTTGATTGAAAGCATTGAAATCAAAAGTTTTCATACAATAGAATCCAAAAATATGTAATAAATTATACTGTAAAAAGTTCATACATTTGACTGTTCCATAATTTTTTCTATCATTGTAATGCCTAAAAGATTTAGTACTTTTCTTGTAGGACATTGAAGCAAATTCTTAGAGTATTCAAATAGTGTCCTCACAAATCGAATCGTTGAAAGCAATTATGTTAGAAGATGGGTATAATTCTAATGGTTTTTCTCGGTCGCAAGTGCAGCAATGGACAAAATATTATGAACATGGAAACTTAACAACTACTCAAAGCTTTAATCAATGGGCAGAGAGTCAAATTCATTGTTTAAGAGGAGAAGATATCTCTTCTCATAATGATCTATCATTTCAAGATTTACAAGCATTTTTACAATGTTTATATATATATATATATATATACACACACACACACACACACATACACACACACACACACACACACACACACACAC
>MU227529.1:39727-62359 GCA_018584345.1 Thuja plicata | reverse complement strand
TATATATATATATATATATTCATTCTCCACATGGAATTCAAAGTGGTGATTGTTACTTATTCATTATTTGACTTCTAGTAATAATTTGAAGGTTCACATTCTCAAAGAACATATAAAATGGAATTGTATGTGAAGGCTCTTGGTCTTCCAAACTTTCAATTTGTGACTATTGGGCTTCTTCCACTCTCTGGCTTGGTGACTCTTGGTCTTCTTAAAAAGCTATATATTTGTATTAATTTGGCACATAATTTTCAAATGGAATGAGATTTATTCTATTGTTAAAGGCACTTGAGTCCTAGTGACCTTTCAAAAGTTCCAACAACTCACTCATGAACATCACCTATATGAAATCACTTTAAAGTGAACCATCCAAGCTCATGACATATGTGTTCTTATGGAAAACAACATATACAATATGAATTGATGAATAATAGATGAAAATAGTAGATTTGAATCCTTGTAAAAACATCACATAATTTAGCATAATACAAAAATATCAACTAAACAGAAATTTGTAAAGATAACATGCTTGCCTTATAATATGAACTAATTAAGATTGACTAGAAAATATGTAATTGAATCATGGTAAGTTGCATACTACAACAACATTCCTCCATTGAAAAAAACATTCCTCCGTTGAAAAATTCTAGAGGTGTTTGATCGTTTCTTCCAACTGGGTGAGCGTGAGCTCCACATAAATTAAGAAAAAAATTACTAAAAAAAGTTTCCCACACACACACACACACACTAATAATATATTTTGTCATATTATAATATAATATGATTAGTATATTAATATAATATTATCAGACTTAATAATTAACAAATGTATGATGAGGGAAAGATACAAATATTTGATGATCAACAACACTCTTGGCATATCATGCAATGGGTTTTCCAAAATGGGAGGTGGGTGGAAAAAGCCCTTATCTTTCCTAATCTGTCAGGTAGAAGGGTTGAGGTTTCTCTAGAGAAAACTGGTTCACATGATGTTCAGGTAAGGACGAATATTTTTCCCTATTCAATAGATTTTAAGGGTTTTAGATCTGAGAAATGTAGACCAATGCTTGATAGATTTAATCAGTATTCTTATGGTAACGGTTATCAAAAGAGTAATTATGGGAATGGAAGGTTTTGGAAAATCCTTAATTTTAGCCCCGTGTGGTTTAGGTCATGGGGGATTAGATCTAACAATTCTAGGTAGAAATTGACCGGGGATCATGAAAAACTTATATATAATAATAGTATGTTGCACGTGTTCAATTCTAATTCTAATCACAAGAAGGGTTTCTTGACTGCCCTACTTCTAGGAAAAAAGGATGGATATTAAAAAACATAATCCCTTTATTAAAAATAGTGTGAGGCAATCAGTGAGTGGTCTACAAAAAGAAAACTTGATTGTAAACCCTAAGTCATAGGAGAAAACTGCACAGTTGGAAACCACATCTATGCTTCTTGGGAATAAGGCTACCAAGGATTTGAGGAATACAACTAGGGTTTGTAACCATAGATCATAGTGGGGAATTTTGAATGAGACTCTTCAAGATTAATTATGGCTACCTATTCCACTCATTGAGGTTGGAGAAGATTTCCAATAGTGACAGGGTAAGATTTGTCTTCCTATGCGACCATTCTTTCGGTACATGGGGTGAGTTCATCCCACTTTCTAACTTGTAGAAGAGGCTTTTGTACAAACTTTATGGAATATTATTCTTCCAAGTTCTAACTTTGAATACCTTCATTCTAAATTTTTATTCTCAAGAATAAAAATTGAAAGCATTAGAATATGATTGTTACTGGGTAGGCATGAAATGCATCTTCGTTTCTTCCTGGAAACCTTTTTTTCAGATGTATCAAAATATTTCTAAGTTTTTTCCTCAATGGTTTACTTTACCTAATCTCCCATACGAATTTTATGATTCTAAAATACTTAGAAAATTGAGGGATTCCTTTGGTAAATTCTTAAAAAGTGATTGTGTCATGACTAAAGGGGTTCTATCTATTAAAATTTGTGTTTTAATTACTTCATCTTCAGTTATTCCTAGAATTTTTAATGCCAATTCTCCTTTTGGAGAATGGAGATAGGAAATTGTAAAGCATCCTTCTAGTTTCCCTATGGATAATATCCTTATAGACTCTTTTTTCCAAAAAAAACTTGAAAATTTTGGGTTGAAAGTGATTCCTCCACTTGTTAATGAAGATGTTACATTGGAGAAACCCTCTATCTCATTGACACAACCAAATTGTATTTGGATGAGGGGGATAGAAAGAGTGCAAAATTTAATTATTGAGAAGCTTGTTACTCCTTATTCTAAAGTTGTGGACTAATTCCTTAATGATAAGCTCACAACTTCTATATTGAAAGATTGTGTAGCACTAACTTAGGACAATGATGTTGATCTAGGCCATCCTTTTTTTGAGGGAGATATGGGAAAGGAGACTAATTATCAATCTAATAATATTTTATCCATGGCTGCCCCCTTGTACATAAAGCCTCACACTGATTATGATTTCCTTGGTTAGAAGCCTTCAAACATTGTTGTTACCAATTCAGACATTTCTAAGGTTAATGTGATCCTATCACCTCACACTCTAAACCACAATATTAATATTTTTTTAGTTATATCCAATAAGAATATTAATCATGTTGTAATTATGCCTAAATCACATCTGATTAAATAATTTCAAAATATTTTTTATAAGGAAAATGTGGACCAATCTTATACAATATCATTGATAAAGTTGTTGATACCATTAATAATGATCTTATTTGGCTATAGGAGAAGGGTGAGATTCTTTTCTATATAAATCTCTTTGCGGTGTTATCTCCTGACAATGATCAAAATCATTGGATATGATATTAATTTGTTATTCCTGAACGAAATAGTGGTAATATGGTATCTTTGGGTAATGACAGTTAGTCCTATTCTTTAATCTCCCATTCCTTTTAAATTTCCTCTCTCCTTAGGAAAGCGTCAAGGAAGGAAACCAAATAGATTAAAAATACAAATGAAAGTGGATGCAATAATTCAGTCCATGTTTTTGTCTCCTTCTAAATTTGGAAAGAAAAATATTGCATTTAGTCCTCTGGTGACTATGACCTCGATGACAAAAAGGAACTTGCAGCCTAAGTTTGTGTCATGCCC
This sequence comes from Thuja plicata, assembly GCA_018584345.1. Taxonomy (NCBI): domain Eukaryota; kingdom Viridiplantae; phylum Streptophyta; class Pinopsida; order Cupressales; family Cupressaceae; genus Thuja; species Thuja plicata. The sequence goes on along the minus strand of MU227529.1, from coordinate 59,213 downwards.
AAAATTTAGGCAAAACACACCAATCATTTTTTTTAAAAGACTTAAAGTTATCTACATTTCACATGTATGTGACTCAATAGTGACTAAGTAGGTGATTTTTTAGTTCCCTGATATATATTGAGATCCCCAACTAGGTTTGAAGGGTATCATGACCAATGTTGACATGGTCAACCTCCCTCTAGGTTTAGAGTCTCCAATTGTCATCTAGAAAAAGTGTTTCGGGTAGACGAGTAGTTGACTAATGTTTATCCAATAGGTGAATATAACATAAAGGTCTTTAAATATTTTCCAATTGAATAGGTTTGAAATATGCTAACAAAAGGAACGTTAATATTTTAATTCACATTTAAACAATTACTTTAAATTAGTTACATTGGTATTACAATCCCATAAATCGAATATATCAATATAACAGTAATATTAATGTTTATATATGATCCATTTATTAAATTTAACTCATTCTCTTAATGAGTAGACTTAATAATTTATTCTTATCAAATTTAAAATGATAAATTGTTTTATAAATTACTTTCTAATAGGATTAATTATTAAAATAACCAATTTTACTTCATCACTTTAACATTAACCCCCAATTGACATTAATAACCTCTTTGATAAAATTTGTTATGGCATGTGACGGGAGAGGCGTCGAGTGGGATAAAAATTTCAAATTTCAAGGGTTCCTCAGTCATGCATGGCAGTCTAGTTGAGGGTCCTGGTTTTTGCGCAAGTCTGGAGAATGTTACGGTGGACATGGTTAATATTTGTCAACTTCTCTAGTACCTATTTTGGGTCTGGCATTGTAGTTGTCAAATCCTTCTCTATACGGTAAGGATAACCTTTATCCTTTCCAGGTTGTCACGACTAGTTCCCCAACCCTATTGGGTGTACCCATGATTTCTTCAAAGGAAGTGTTGTCACGAACTCGTAGGTCATCAATTCAAAGCCCACTGATTGTTAGTAAGAATGTCCTAGGGAATAGGCCTAGCCCTTCTCTGGAGGAGAAGAAGGAAAAATAGATCATTACAAGGACCCACAAGTGGGGACCCATGAAATGGCAAGCACTGATAGTGTCGAGCTCAAGCCTTCCATTTCCAAAAGGCGGTCAGAAATTCTGGGAGCAAAACTGGTGGGAAAGCCTTCTACTCCTACAGTTTCTATTAAGGCGGGTATCCAGGCTGGAGAAGTTGCTATATTTGTTCCAGAAACTCTATTGGATGACTCTATTTCTGCTATGGAGCTTACACTGGTTGGTAAGTTCCTAGGCCCTCAACCCAATATTGAAATGGTTAGATATTTTGTTAATAAAAGATGGATATTGAAGGGTCAGGTGGACATTGCCACTTTACCCAAAGGTTTTTTGTCCTTTTCCTTCTCTAATGAAGAAGATTTAGATAATTTTTTATGTGCGGGTCCTTGGATATTAAGTAGAATGGCTGTGGCCTTTCATAAATGGGCTCCAAACTAGGACTATTCTAAAATTTCTTCATGGCCACCCCCAACTGGGTAATATTTCCTGGTTTGCCTCTCGAATACTGGAATGAGGAAGTCCTTAAGGGTTTGGCTTCCACCTTTGGAGGGTATCTTCTTTTGATTGAATCTATGATGATAGCCAAGTCTTGTCTGGTTTTTGCTAGGATTTGTGTCAATATATGCTAGTTTTACAACCTTCCTTTGGTTATTAACATTAACTCTAAACTAGGCATATGGAAGTAGGAAGTAGAATTGAATCTCTACCCTTTTCCTATTTTGTGTGTCACAAAATGGGTCACTGGGAAAAGAACTGTCTGAAGAAAGTTAAAAAGGATACTAAGATAGTGGATTCAGGCTCAAAACCTCATAAGGAGACCAAACAAGTTTGGAAGGAGGTTAAGTCTCTTATTGTGGCTAAAGGTGATTGCAGCAACAAGATGGATTCAGTCCTAGTGGGAGGCAAAGGAGATATGGTATATTCTAATGGTCAGCCTAACCTAGAAGATGGGTATTTTTTTGAATCTATTACCCATGTCTCAGATTTTTTGGTAAGTGACTCTTCCATGGAGTTTGCTTCTAGGATGGAGAACTCCCAGATCTCATCTCATGATGGTAATGTTGGATCTTTGGGATATCAGATGAAGGAGCTCTTAGTGTCTGTCGAGGTTATCGATCCTATACAAGTTGGTGAAATTGACCTCAAGGGTTTTCTGATCAATGCGGAAGGTGCCCTGCATATTGCTTAGTCGTATAGTGATGCGATGGGGGAGAATTCCTTGCCTATAAATCCTGAAAAGTATGATGAAGAGGAATTTTCTTTTGTTCCTAACACCCATTCTAGGAGTGTAGATGAAGACCCTATTGTTCATGGTGGCCTTGATCTCCTGGATGACATGAATGGAGCTCTCTGGATCACTCAAATAGGGAAGAAATAGATAAAACAATAGAAAATGTTTTCAATTCCTGTCTCTAAGGGAGTAGTTACCTGTAGTAAAGAAGATGTGGGATCCAAGGTTCTATGTTTGAAGGCAAATGTTGGATCTCAGAAAAAAAAAACCAAGGAAGAAGTTCAAACAAAGAGATTATAGAAAGATAAAGAAAGAAGGATGTAGAGGATGGCAAGCAGTTGACCATCCAGGAAGTTTGTACCTTGGTTAAGAAATGAAAGTCATTTCATGGAATATCAGGGGGTTGAATGCCTCCCATAAGCAGGATTCAATTAGGAGCTTGGTTAGATATCACAAACCTGATATTATTCTTGTTCAGGAGACCAAGATGGTGAAAGAAAAAGTGAAAAAATTTAGAATCCTTAACAATGGTGGTGTTGTTGGATTTAGGTCTGATGGAGCTTTGGGTGGTATTGTTGTCTTTTGGAACTAGAATAATATCAGAGGTGAATTTTTAGGTGATAACTTGAACTTCCTGAGCTTTAAATTCATCCACCTTAAGTCTGATTTTGAATGGTTTACTACTAATATTTATGCTCCTAATACCAAAGTTGGTAGGGCTAAGTATTGGAATTTAGTTGAGAATTAAAGGATTTCTTTATTTGATTCTCCCTGGCTGGTTATGGGAGATTTCAACTATCCTTTGAAAGATAATGAGAAGTTTGGATGGGTTGATATCCAGAGTCAACTCGATGGTAGAGTTGAGCTCATGGACTTTGTTAATAGACATGATCTCTTTGATATTGATCTCCAGGGTGTTAATTACACTTGGTCTAATAGAAGAGTTGGTATGGATCTTAGTCATGTCCACCTTGATCATGCTTTGATCTCTAGAAGTTGGTTCAACAGTTTTTTATGTTCACTTTCCTCTCACGAAGGTTGGGTCCAATCACTTTCCTATCTCCTTTTTTGCTGACTCGATTAAGGTTACTCGTAATATCCCCTTTAGATTTAAGAAAATGTGGATACATGACCTAGAGATTGAGCAGAGGATTAATGACTGATGGAAAGTTAACATTCGGGGCACTACTATGTTTAGGGTGTCTAAGAAACTCTAGCATATTAAATAGAATATTAAATCTTGGAGTAAGGAAGTGTATACAGACATCTTTAAAACAAAGCATGATCTAAAAAGAGAGCTTGATGATATTCAGGAAACTATCGAGTAAATAGGCATGTCTCAAGATCTTAAGGATAGGGAGGAGACTCTTTTGGCAAAAACTCATAATATCATATCCAAAGAGGAAGTATACTGGACACAACGGTCAAGATCGCTATGGCTGAAAGATGGAGATAAGAACACTGGGTTCTTCCATATGTCTGATTCTAAACATAGAGCTTCCAATAGAATTTCTAGACTCAGGTTGGATTCCAATGTGGTAAGTAATGATAAGGACATTTCTTTGGCTATGGTTGACTTTTTCTCTTCCCTCTTATCTAAAGATAATGTGCTTTCCTTGGAAAACCAAGCCTTGCTTCCTGATGCTATCCCCTCCATCATGGATGATGTTACTAATAAGAAGTTGATTTTTATCCCCTCCTTGGAGGAAATCAAGCTTGTTGTGTTCTCCTTTGAGGATGATAAGTCCTCAGGCCCAGATGGGTTTCCTTTATTCTTTTTCCATAAATTTTGGCACATCGTGGGCCTGGAAATATGCAATGTTGTGAAAGAATTCTTTGGATCAAGAACTATGCTTAAATAAATTAATGTTACCTTCATTGTCTTGATTCCCAAACAACCTAAAGCTGATTCTGTGGATTCCTTTAGGCCGATCAGTTTATGTAATTTGGTGTACAAAATTGTTTCCAAGGTTCTCACCCTTAAACTGTTAGCTATTCTTCCCAATATTATTTCTCCCCAGCAGAGTGGTTTTGTCCCTAGCAGGAAAATTATTGATTCCATAGTGAAGGTGCATGAGGTTAGTCACTCGACTCACTCCTCTAACAACTATGGTTTACTATTGAAACTCGATCTCTCGAAGGCTTATGACCGGGTGGATTGGGATTTTTTGATCAAGATTCTTTGTTCCTTTGGTTTCTGTGATAAATTGTTGTAGATGGTTTTTCATCTCATTGGTACTTCTATGGATGTAGTTATTGTGAATGGATCTTCTTCCATATTCTTCAAGCCTTCCAAGGGGCTCCGTCAAGGTGATCCCTGGTCCCCCATACTCTTTTTGATTCTGGCGGAGTGTCTTAGTCACTATTTTTAGAGACTGGTGATTGATGGATCCATCAAGGGTCTCACTCCTTCCTCTGCTTCTAGGTCATGCTCCCATGAGAAATTTGTTGATGACACTGTTATCATGGGCTCTTTGACCATCCAGGAACCCAAAATGATTAAACAGGCACTTTCTAATTGTTCTCAGGCTACTAGTCAAATTGTTAATTGGAATAAGAGCTCTCTATTTTTTATTAACACGCAGGTGAAAAGACAAAATAGAATTGCCAGAATTATTGGTTGCAAAATTGTTGGTTTGTCTGCCAATTACCTTGGTCTACTTGTGGGATTAAGACCTCCCAACTCTTTTTGGGCTGGGATTGTGGAAATATTCAATAGGAAATTAGCAGGCTGGTAAGGAGCTTTGTTAAGTCAAGCTGGTAAAATTCAACTCCTGAAGGCCTCTCTGTAGAGTCTCCCTATCTATGCCCTTAGGCTATTTAAAATCCCTGGTAAATTTGTAGACATAATTCAGAAGATTCAGAGAAATTTTCTTTGGAAAGGGGTGGAAGAACGAAAGAGATTGGATTTAGTTTCTTGGGACATGGTGTGCACTCTGAAGAAGTGGGGAGGCTTGTGGATCTGCCCCTTAAGAGTTACCAATCAGGCTTTACTGGCTAAGAAAATTTGGAGGATCTTTGGCAAGAAAAAAGTATGGAATGAGATTATCCACAATAAATATCTCTACTCTTTCCCTCATATATCATATTTTATGATGTCTTCTATGAAGATGCAGGGTTATTTTATTTGGAATTGTATCCAGCAAGCTAAGGAGATGGCTTTCAAGGGAGCTAAGTGGTATTTGGGTAATGGAAGGAGAATTAAATTCTGGGAAGATTGCTGGCTTAAAGATTATCCCCTAAATTCTATTCCTTCACTCCATCCTTTTATTGACATTTTCTTATAGAGATTCAGTATGTGGGTTAGAGATTACTAGGGGCGCCAATCTTGGGTTGATATTTCTATTGTTGATGTCTCTCTTAAGCCTCTGATGCTAGATCTGAATGTTTGGAAAGTAGACTCTACCAGGGGGGATGACTTGATTTGGGGGGTGCTCCCTTCTACAGTATTTTTTGTCACCTCTGCCTCTGAGATTTTGTTGAAGCAGTCAGATCCTCTTCCCTTTTGGGCCCAAGTTTGGGATAAACGGTTAATTCTTAAAATTAACATTTTCTCTTGGCTGGTTTTGCAAAACAAGATTTTTACTATTGATAATCTCCAAAATAGAGGCATGATTCTACCTAACAGATGTTTTCTCTATAATAATTTTGAGGAGTTGGTTTACCATATGGTTATAGACTATCAGTACTCCTCCAAAGTCTGGTGCTTCATTTTGCAATTCTTCAAGATATGCTAGTTTTTCCCAGACAATATGGATAATTTCTTCACTCAATGGAGAAATGTTGAGGTTGTAATGGATAGGTTGCTGTGGAACATCATTTCCCCTCATGTTATCTAGAAACTAGGGAGAGAACACAATGACAGAGTGTTTAGAGACACTTCCCTTCCTCTGGTGATGATAGCCAAGAAGATTAAGAGAATTATTAAGGAGAACTATAATGCCATGAAGGAAGTTAAGCTAGATTTTTATGTTGGAGTTAATTCTGCTAGCACCAAAGTGAAATCCTCATCCTAGTGGGAGAATGCCATCTAGCTTTCCCCCCTTTTGGTTGGATCAAATATAATTTTGAATGTGCGACAAAGGGTAAACCAAGGTCTGCTAGCTATGGTGGGATTATTCAGGGTGAAATGGCTAACTATCTTGTTGTCGTGGCACTCCCTATTGGCGTCCAGACCAATCATGTGGTAGAGGCTATGGCTGTCTTTCAAACTTTGATAAAAGAGGACATGTCTTCAAATGTATTGATTGAAGGTGACTCTATGAACATTTTAAACTATAATCTAAGCCATCATGGTCTATTAAGGAAATTATAGAGGAGGCTCGGATAATCATTAATCCCTTTATTAAGGTTATTATTTCTCATAACTTTAGGGAGGCTAATAGTATAGCGGACATGTGTTTGCCAACATTGTTGTTAGGGATAAGTAAATTATGACTTGGCATGGAGGAAATTATTTGACTATCAATTTCAAGGCCAAGTTTCCATTTGATATGACTCACAGCAAAATAGAAGATTTGGAATATCTTATAAAGATATGATGAAAAGACGCAAGTTAATTAAAGCAGTTATAAGGGATATGAAAAGTCTCAACTTTCCCGAGACGGATGAGCATAGACACATTTATACTAGTGTGGTGTTCAATTTGAAGTCTGCCATTGTGTTCTATCTTTGTATTGTCTCTTCCATTTTTATTGAGAGTCTATTCTATGAGGGAATTATGGGTGGAGGGCTTAACCGCAAGGAGCCGAAGAATCGCAAAAAATAGAAGAATAAGACTAAGGTGTGGGACAAGCTTTGGAAGGGAGGACTCACTACGTACATGAAATGCCTCCATGGGATCAAAGAAGAAGTCACAATATCTTTTGTTGAAAGCTGGAAGGATGGTACTGTGACTATTAAGGAATGGCTATGAAAATCATCAAATAATTTATTGTGGAGGTGTCTAGGTTGAACACCAAGGGCATGAAGTTCTATAGAGACAAGAAGATCCCCCAATAGGCCATTCAACATTTCCCTAAAGACAAGGTGGATGCCAAGTGCTTGGTGAGGGACTCTGGTGGTTGTTATGATGTAAATACTTTCAAGGAGATCTAGGCGAAGGTTATGACTTCTGTAATGGGGTATATCACTCTGGATGGAAGGTATAAGCGCGTTCACTCCTATCATTTTGTGCTACTTTTTCATTTCAGACATAAGGTTAGGGTTTATTTCCTATTTTTCTACTATAGTTCCTTCACCATAGAATAATTGATCATAGGAGGGTAAAAGTACAAACCTGTGTCACACTTTTACAAAGGAAGAGGACCACGACATGCAAAGTAGTTAAACATTAATGACATAAAAGTGGTATTTGTGTTTAGAATTTGAAAATGATGTAAACTAATGAAATGTGTAAAATTGGATGTATTTTATGCCTATAATTTTTTTTAAATTTTTTGAATAAGAATTGACATAGTTTTTTCAATTTTTGAAGTCCATTTTTTAATTATTGAAAAACCCTGAAAATCGAGGGTCTAGTTCCCACCAACAAAATATATTTAAATAATATTTTTTTCCTCTGATTTAAGAATATGTTTTAGATTACATGTACAACTAGTGCAAAAATAAAGAAATATTGGTTTTCGGTAGATATTTTGTCTGTTATAACTATTCAAAATTAGAGTTACCCAAAATTAATAGTTTTTGTCTCCCGTCTAATTTGCCCTAGCAAATCTACACCAAATACAAAACAAATTATATATTCTTGAAGAGGACTCTCTCCCCTAGTGTTAAATATAAGTTTTAAATTTTTTTGACATGATTTTCTATTTTTATTTTTGAACGAGCATGTTCTTTAATGTTAAAATACCTACTTGGATTTTTTTTAACTTATAGTATATTATACATAATCAAAAGACTATAAAACTTATATGACCATAATCTAGACTCGGAGCTCTACAAAATGGTATTTTTAGATTATTTTTTTTTAAATAATTTTGGTGGACAATTAAGCCCCAAAAGTGACATGTTACATATTTTCCCCTTTTTTGGCTGCCACATGGGATGCCACATAAGTAGTTTCGGCTGAAACAGGTCTGGCCAAAACTGGTTTGACCGGACCTATTTTGGCCGAAACTAAGGCCGACCAAACATGGTCGCCTAGATGACCATGACCCTCAAAGCTCATATATAAATATTTTTTTTAAAATTTAAAAGAAATTATTAATTATTCTAACTTAATAAAGGTTTTTTTAATAAAATCATTTTTTAATTGTTCTAAAGGCGTATTTTTGAGTGTTTTTGATTAAAAAAGAAGCCAAGACAAGGGGTTGATCTAAATAGACATAGCCAGCACGAGAAGTGCAAACTACCAACAAATTACTAGTACATCATAAAGGTCACCACACCCTTAGCCAATACCTTTTTTTAAAATCAAAAACCAAAAATTAAAACTAATAGGCCCCAACTCCAACATGGAGGTGGTAACCAGCCTGTTACCCCTAACAGACCCCAGCTTCACCTTGAACATGGTAACTAGTCTATGAAAGTAAGTATCAAAGTAATTGTGGTTAATATTAAAGTAGAAATTAATATCAACCCAGGAATAAAAGTTCAATAGAAACACAAAAAAGCCCACAGTGGCCAGCCGACGGATCCCAACAAAAAAGAAAAGCATGGAAAACAAAGAAGGCTAATTGGGGTTTTTACCCCCACTGTCCAACAACATCTTGAGCCAATCCTCCATGAGGAATTGGAACAAATTCTCATCTATGTGCTCTTCCCCCAGGGTAGACGCCTTCGCCATTTTCAATAGTTAGAGCGTGGTTGGCACTGAATGCATAACCTTGACTGTGAAACCAGCCACTCTGTGGAAGCTTTCACCAAGTTTTTTGATTTCCTCCTTGACCTCCCAGATATCCTTCATCGAGATCGAATCCATGGAGGAAGTATGAAGAGCTTTAATGTCCTTCTCTAGAGTTGGGATATTTCACTCGCCGCGTTCAACATGCTCTCGGTCCATGCTTCCTTAATCTTTGGGGTCTCATCTTTGATTTTCCAATCGACCATGGGGTTCTTAGCCATCACCTGGGGGTCTGTTGGAAATGGGGTTGTGGGCTGTGAGTCCTTGGTCTTATCTTCAAACAGCTTTTTCTTAGAGAGATCCATGGTGGGCAGAGTGAAGCTGGCTGAAATTTGGGGAGAGTCGTGGATCTTCTCTTCCCCATCTAGGTCCTAAGGGTTTTTTCCTTTTTTTCACTCCTTAATCTTTCTTTTCTTCCCCCTTTTTGTGTTCCCACTAGTGTAAATCTTCTTTCCCTCCTCCTCTGAATCTTCCTCTTCCTCCTCCTCATCTTCATGGTATTGCTTTCTAACCACTTTATGTTTGTAGTAGGTGTTTGTTGCAATTCTGTGGGACCTCCTTCTACTATCATTATCTTCCTCCTCCTTAGACTCGATGGTGATTTGGGTTCCACCCATGGACCCTGCTTTTTTTTTCTTAGATTTTTTAGGGGTTTTGGAGGAAGATGAGGGGTTAGACTTGGAGACTGTCACCTCCTTAGGAACCTTCTCAGTCGGTGTGGTAATGCCCTATAAAGAAACAATCCTAAGGGGACATAATGCAAGGTGGAAATTGTAAAGGTAGAGAATAATCCCTTCGTGGAGAATGCAATAGTTCTGCCTGGTTTTTAATTTTTCCCTAACATCCAAAATCATAGCTTCAAGGGAGTGAAGCAGGTAGAAGGGGAAAGAGATGGTATCATTGTACCTGAAATGGTTTAGCAAGGGAAAGTGGTAGTTGTAGCAGGTGCTGAAGTGGCCTTCTAGGGTAATATACTTCATGAGGATGAGACAAACATCATTCCATGGGCTTGGCAACTCCTCCCTTTTGAATTCTCCACGGATTGGAACTAGGACCTTCGATTTCTTGAAGAATCTTACCTTACCAAAATCATCGTGGCTCTTTGTGATATTTTTCCATTTCTTCCCTTCAGTGGAAAGCCCTATAGCCTGGGCTATAACTTCTTCATTTACCTCAAAGGTAATGCCATTCATTATAACCTTACACTCTATCCAGGTTTTAAATAGTTGTATGGAGATAATATCATCACAGCCTCCCATAGCTTCCATGAAAGGATAGAAGCCACCCTCCTTCAAGTAGGTCATTGCACACTAGCTCTTGAGGAACCCATCCTCAATCCTAGGAGGTTCCACCCAAACCATATCACCACCCATATCAGAGCTGTATTCAGGATGCACCACTTCTTGAATCTCCACCTACATTCCACCTTTCCCACCTCTACCCAGAACCCACTTAACCAGAGTCTCACATAAAACACAAAAATCATAGTACTAGAGGGCGGAAATACACAAGGCGAATAACTAGGTGGGAATAATATCTATCGAATTAATGATTTGGCAAGTACCAGTTACATAGTTGGCTGGAGTGATTGTAGCACCTTCGTGTATTGTGACATGATTGCCTTGCCATGATTAATGCACCACTTAACCCCATCCATCTTGTCAAGTTCTTTCAAACTCGTTCTTTTCCCCACGTCAGCTCCAAATTTGAAAAAGCCCGTACTTTTTCCAAAATTGGAATTAAGAGCCCATCTTTTCAAAATTATAATAATATTATAATCCTTCCCTATAAATTTTTTAAATTTTAATTCACCTCAATCCTCGTGATCTTGTCTGCCGCCTCTCCCATCCAATCAAAAATGTCCTTGTACTCCATAGGTTAATTACTTTCTTTTTCGACAAGAAAGGCAGTTTGCTTGGAAAGGGATCCCAAGTTTCTCCAGCACCTTAAGCCTTGGTGATTAAGACTTGTGGCTGCCAGCTTGTCAGCCATCGCATTTCCCTCTCTGAAAATGTGTTGTATTTTGAAATCATCAAATCTGGGGAGCAACGACTAGATGTTCTGCAGCAGATTAGATAGCCTCCAACCAGCTTTAAAATTTCCCTTGACCATTTCAATAATGATTTTGGAGTCACCCTCAATGACCAGCCTTTTAACTCCCAAAGTGACTGCCACCTTTAGGCCCCAAAAGAGAGCATAGATTTCTTCCATGTTATTTGATCCTGATTCGAGATTAATTGCATAAGCAATGATCATTTTTCCATTTTTGTCTCTGAAGATACCTCCACCCGTAGTAGATCCTTTGGAGGTAGCTCCATCAAAATTTAGTTTGGTGAAATTTTCCTTTGGGGGGGATCACTTCATGTTCCTTCTCGCAACAATTTTAGTTCAATCATACTCATAGATTGAGGGAGGTAGCTACCATTCTTTAGCCACAAAATAGTAAAAAACCTTTGGGGGGAAAGGGGGTATTTTCTAGCAGTAGGTACCAAGGTTGTCCTTCAGTAGTTACACACCCATCCTTGTCGTCCCATCAACATCTTTTTCCTCCCCTCTAAACACCCATTTATTCCTTTCCTTCCATAAGCTCCAACAAACATGCAGGGGTAATAGCCTCCAAAGGGTGTTGATAAGAGGGTGCTCCAGGAGGTTCCCCCAGTTGCAAATGAATTGGTCCAAGTCCTCCATGAAGACTCAATTCAATCTCATAATGCTCATAATTTTGGACCAAACTAGGGTCGCATAGGGACAATGAATAAGGATGTGGTTGATAGACTCAGCATGTATTTTACATAGGGCACATCTATTGACTAATTGGACTCCTCTTTTTTGGAGGTTATCTAGTGTGAGAATTTTACCATGGAGGGCTATCCACCAGAAGAAATTGATCTCAGGGATTAATTGGGGGATCCAAACTTTACCCCAACTTTTTTCATTTGCCACAGCTTTTAAGTTAGTTATATAAACATATTTCACCGTGATCTCCCTCGATTTATTATGGCACCAAATAGCTTTGTCCTCAATAAGGGATATAGGAATCCTGACGCCATCAAGAAGCTTTTGTATTTCATTTACATAGGGCGGCACTTGAGTCTGATACTGAAAAGCATTAGCGAGAACTTTCCATTTCTTACCTTGGGATATGTAGTCGTTGACTTTACCTCCAAAGTGAGAAATCAATTTATCCTTGATGAGACCAAAATTTTCCCATTCGGGGGGTTTTTCCCCCACCCACTAGTCTTCCAAAAAATGAATTTGGGTGCCATTTTTGACCACCCATTTTAAACCTTTGAAAAGAATTCCTTTCCTTTTATAAATGAAATTCCATATTTTTTAAGCCGGAGGGTAAATTTTGACCATAGGGGAATTGGTCATTGGAGAAATATTTGTCCTTCATAATTCTACTCCAACCAGAAGTTCCTCTAAAGAGCTGCTAGCCCATTTTAGTTATCAGAGCCTTATTTAGGTCCTTGATTTTTCTCATGCCTAGACCTCCCAACAGGTCTAGTTGATAGACAGTATCCCAGTTAACCAGGTTCATTCTAGCCTTTTCCTCTGTCCCCGACCACAAACATTTTCTCTAGATTTTTTCTAGTTTCTCCATCGTTCTATCATTTATTTTGAAAAGAGAAAAAAAATAAATAGGAATACCTTGGAGGGCTGCTAAAAGCAATTGAAGTTTTCTAGCATTGCTAAGGACCTTACCTTTCCAACCAACTAGTTTTTTCTACATTTTTTCTATTATAGAGTTCTAAAATTCATCAGGTACCTCCTTCATCGTGAGCAGGAGACCAAGAAAGGTATCCAGGAGTGTAGCTCCCTTACAGCCAAGACATTCCACAATTTTCATTTGAGTTCTCTGTTTAGTGTTGAAGAAGTAAATTTTTCTTTTGTTATAATTTATCACTTGACCAGACACCAAAGCATACTTATTCAGGAGGCTTTTCCATTTTCTAGCTTCTCTAATGTGGGCTTTTCCAAAGAGGAACATATCATCTACAAATTGCTATAAAACTTTTGGGGGAAGAGTGGAAGCCAGTTTAAAACCAGAAATAGATCCCATTCCTTCCAGTCTTAATAAGTTTCGAGCCAACACCTCTTCCACTAGAAGGAAGAGATATGGGGATAGAGGGTCCCCCTAACGTAATCCCCCTTTCAGAGTAAAGGATCCCCAGGGTGTGCCATTGACCAGAATAGAAAATTCAACCATTTCCACTGCCACCTTTATAATTTTAATGAAATTATCATTGAAGCCAAATTTTCTAAGCACCCCATATAGAAATTTTCACAGAACCTTATCATAAGCCTTGGATATATCTAGTTTTAAAGCCATACCTACTTTTTTCCCTTTCTCCATAGAATTTATGATTTCATGAGTGGTGATAACAACATCAAGAATTTGTCTTCCCAGAACAAACCCCTTCTGGTCGGGATTAATTAGTTTCCCAAGAAGGGGTTTAATCCTGTTGGTAATAATTTTGGACAAAATTTTATAGGCAGTGTTATAGAGGATAATGGGGTGAAAGTCACTCATGCATTTAGGATACTACACTTTAGGCACAAGGACAATGTAGGTTTTATTAATTCTTTTCAGGATGCTGCCAGTCCTGACAAATTCACAGGCAGCGTGGATGAGATCATATTTGACAACTTCCCAAAAGTGTTGGAAGAAGGTTGGGGGAAACCTATCCAGTCCCAATGATTTAAAGGCTCACATAGAGAAAATTTTCATTTTAACTTCCTCCTCAAAAAATTGAGACAACAGGGCCTCATTGTCACCCTCAATAACAACATTAGGGATAACTTCCATAAGAAAGTCAAAATCAGTATCCATTCCAATCTGAGTCAGTCTTCAGAAAATACTTGGGAAGAAATCCACAACATGATTACCAATATCTTCATCCTCCAAAACCTGGCACCCATTAGCATCCAAAGATTTTTCCTTCTTTTATGTATGGAGGCCAACCTGTGGAAGAAAGTAGAGTTCCGGTCACCCTCCTTCATCCATTGAACCTAAGACCTTTGCTTCCAGAATATTTCCTCCCTTTTGAGTTTTCTTTCCATTTCCTCCTCCATCCTTCATCCTCACAATGATCATCCCAGGTAGAATCACCCAAATCTATATACTTTTGGAGGTGTTTGAATTTCTCCTCAATTTCTTTTTTGCATTGGAAAATGTCTCCAAACTTGGATTTACTCCACCTTTGGGCCTCCCGTTTGATAATTTTCAAATTTTCAGCTATTCTATATATCGTCATTCCTCTCACTGGGGTATCCCACCATATTTTAATACATTCTTCAAATTCATTGTGAGAGTGCCACATGATTTCATAATGAAAATGATGGGATCCATTTCATTTTCTTTCCTCCCAGTCAAGGATCAAAGGGGAGTGGTCAGAAATTGTTCTTGAAAGGTGAGAGAGGTTGATCAAGGGAGTAACATCTCATCCTTCCAAAAACATCCATATATCTATTCTAACCTGTATAAGGTGTCTCCCTTTTCTATTGTTGGACCAAGTAAGCCCTATTCCCTACAAATCCAAATCAGCCAGATCATTGTACCTCATAAAATCTGCCAGCTCCTGCATACTTTTTGAGTAATCTTGTGTGCCCCCAATTTTCTCATACAAGAATAGAGGCATATTAAAATCCCCCACACACATAGTGAGGTGGCAATGATTAGCTTCAATGAGGTTAGAAATTTCCCCCCAGATTCTAGCATGTTCATTTCTAATGTTAGGAGCAAAAATATTATACAAGTACCAGGAAATATTATTCCAAGTAAACAACACAACAAGGAGGTTATGAGAAAAGGCCACAGCATTTTCAGATAACTTACAAGGGTTCCAGAGAGTGGACGCACCACCAGAGGCCCCATCAGCTTCACTATACAGAAAGGCCGCACCCGACCATATATTTTCCACTAGCAGAGCAAAGCTTTGATACTTTGTTTTAACCTCTTGAATAAAAACCACATCAAACTTGCACTCAAGAATTTACTTCTTCACAGTGAACTATTTTTATAGGGTGTTCATGCCCCGTATGTTCCATGAGAGGAACTTCATCTTTTAACTTTTTGGGATTCTTCTAGGGTTAACTGTCGCCCATTGGCAATAGCCCTTATTGCTTCTTTTTCTCTTACCGCTCTCACCGTCGGTCGACCCACTTTGGTTTCATTCCCCATATCTACTTTTTTTTTCCACACTTTCATCCACCTTCTTTCCTTTGGTTTTCCTTTTAGGTTATGACCAGTCAAAGGTACTAGTCGATGGCGACGAGTGGGTTAGTATAGGTATTTCCATTACTAGTCCTGCCCCAACATAGATTGGGGAGGAAATTTCCCCCCATCCTTTAAACTACTCTTTTCAGCTTCCCTTTTAGTCATCATGCTTTATGACTCCTATGCCTTCTCCCCATTATTGTCTTATTTATTTCCTTTCTTGTTTGGGCTTCCTCTATGAGATTTGGGGGCCACCCTTAGGTCTTCAACAAGCTCTCCTTCTTCTAGGTCCACCACCTTCTCGACCTCTTTATCCTTTCCATTTCCATTCTCCTCCACCCCAGATGTAGGAGATGAACTCCCAACAAGGGGGGGTTGTGTGATAACCACAGTCCCAACTACCTGGTCCCATGCACCATCCTTCATACTTAACAACTCTAAAGCAGACCGCTTAGAGTCTTGCTCTTCAATCCTAGTGGTTACCTTGTAGTCTATCACCACATGCTCATTTTTACCACATTTTTGGTAGTGTAGACTGGAATTCTCATACACAATGTCCTGATTCCAGTTCCCACATTTGGATTTAAGAATCACAAAGTTGGGGAGGGGATTATTCATTGTCACATTCACATAGAATCATCCAAATACTAGCCTAGTTTTTTGAATGGTAACCGTATCCGCTACCACATAGTTTCCAAATGAGTTCCCAATCCATCAGAGAACCTTTTTGTCCCATAATTCAAGGGGAAGTCTAGGTAGGTAGACCCACACAGGCACAAATTTTTGCAGTTGAACCTCTGGATTGAAGCCTGGCTTCCATTTGGCCATTAGCATTGTGTGTTTTCCATAGTACCAAATTCCAGTGGAAACAAGAGTATAGTCCTCTGTAGCATTAAATCTAAAGAGGAATAGCCCCCCGACATAGATGATACAGACAAAGTCCCCTTAACCTTCCATCTGATAGTACACCACCTACGAACCATATCTATGGTGGGACTAAAAGAGACAAACCTCCCCACTAGAGAAAGTTGTAGAGAGGCAGAAATGCCTTCAACCACACCATCTGGGACAACAATCTCTGGGCCACATTCTCCTACCGAGATAATAGGAGGAGCAGAGGTGTCAGGAGACTCTTTTCCCAACACCGCAAGTTTCCAACCACCCATAGGGCCCTCTTTGTTTTCCACCCCATGTTTGGGGCATGAGTCCCCACCTTCCTAACTATGCAGAATAGCAGACACCATAAAGGAGGAAAATGAGGAATCCATAGCTCTGGGGATGGCACAATAGTCACTGCCATCCCTGGGAGAAAGCACTAGGAACAGGTCAGGGCAGAGAGCCTCCATGCTCCCTGGGATCCTTGGAAAAGTGGAGGCTAAAGCCAACATTCAACAATATAAATGGGTGGGAAAGAGCAGTTACAAGTTGCAGAGCGAACTTCCCAACATAAAGGGCAACTAAGAATTAATATTATCAAGGAGGTTTGTATTATTTGCAAGTTTGTTTTTTTTTAGTTTTTTGAGATTTTCTGTCTTTTTAAATAAAGCATTGTTCAATATTAAATTATGAACTTGTCAATATTATTTTTTATTTTTTTTATCGAGATTATATGGTTTTTTGTATGCAGGTGAATCGAAGCTCTCAATTTGAACAAATTATGCAATGGGGAATAAAAGGAACAGAACAAGAAAATATGATCGAATAAGGGATGACAAAATGAAAGGTCATACAAAACGTAATGAAGATGAAATTGTTGAAGTCCAACAAGATCCAATTCAAGTAGGGGAAAAATTGATGGAAATATATCTTTTGACATAGGCAATTTGATGGAGATGGGTGATGATTCATTTTTCAGTCAATTTTCATCTGACAAATTGGTACCTAAAAGCACGATAAAAAAACAATGCAAAAATACTTGAGATGAATATTTTCAAAATAAAAGTCTCATTGGAAAAGAACAATTATTTGCTAGGTTATTCCAAAAAAAATAAATGACTCCTGTTTTGGAGTTGTTAGGTGTTGATAACAAGAAAAACTCAGGAGACAATGTAAATCAAATAATAGTTGAAAATTTGCAAGATGCATTGAATGACATTAACAACTCAATTCGAGGAGCTGATTTAAGTGCTACACATAGAGCATTGATGACTACTTTATCTAGTAGGAGGTTGACACAGAGAAAACAAGTACATGGAATTTCTAATTTTTTTTAATGTATCTAGAAGAACTATTCAAAGATATATCAGGAAGAGAAATATCTTTGATGAAAATATTCAAAAGAATTGGGTTAATATTTGTAGACTTCCTCGAAAAGAAAAAACTTATGAAGGTGTAAAATGATAGGTCATTGAATATTGGACCTCTCACTCTCATGTTTCTTCTAATAGAAGGGATACTATACAGATGAAAGATGAAGAGACCAGTATGAAAATTGCACATCCAAAATATTTTATAGATACAACACAAAGAGAATTATTTGAAGCATTCAAACAAGAATTTTTAGATGTGAAAATTATGTCAAAGAATGTTTGAGAGGTTGCGCCCTTGCCTTGTATGCATAAATAAGGTACGTGAAACTTGTTGTTGCCAAAATCATGTTGAGTTTCATCTATATTTTCAATCATATAAAAAGGTTATGACAGTACTTAATTTGGATATGGTCATCCCTGGAAGTACGACACAATTTGTGAAGTCTATTTTATGTGAGAAATTAGAAGATTCAGATGAGTTCAAAGTACAATGTATAAAGAGTGCATGCAGTGATTGTGGAGATTTACATAAATTTCCATTGCAAATTGAGAATATTAATGTTGCAACACCAGTTTTGTGGAAGAGATTTGAATATGAGACATGCCGAACTAAGACTGGAGATGAATCCAAAAAAATTGTATTGAAGGAGAGTGAATTGTCCTACCTTGAGTTTATGACCATGTTTCATACTATCATTTATCCACATATCCAACATTGTCATGGTGAAATATGGAAATCTAAACAGTTTCGTGATTCCAAAAATTGTTTTCCACCTGGTTGTATTCTTTCAGTTGTAGATTTCTCTAAGAACTATACATTCTCCCCTTAATCAGAGCTTCAAGCTCAATATTATCATTCTAAACAAGTTGCAATATTTGTGCAAGTGACCTACAGACATGCACAATTTGATTTGGATGAGGTAGAAAGTACCAATCCAAATGAACACATTATCATCAAGGAGGTTCATTTCTATGTCAGTAATGATAAGGTTCATGATAGGAGCTATGTGGCTCATTAATTTGCAATGTATTTTGTAGATATTGGGAATCGCAGGATAAAAGCTTCACAACAGTGGATTTCGTCTGATGGTTGTGCATGTAAGTGTATGCACTTCAATTCATTTTCAAATTCTCATTGATTACTTGTTAAATTATTATGTGATCATAATCTTACATATGTAACAACTTAATCTTGCAGGATAATTTAAATCTTCAAAATCCTTTAATTGGCTAGCTATGCAACATGCTAGACGTAATGTTTAGTTTCTATGGAACTTATTTGAAAGTGGAAATGGAAAAGGAGAGCACGATGGACCAGGAGCATGTGTGAAGCGTTCACTTCGCCAACATGAAATTGCAAGTACAAATGGTGTGAAAAGTAGTTAAATATATATATCTTGATATTTCAAATAGTATAATTTAAACTTATATGTATTTGAACTTTAAACTAATAGTTCACAAATTTATAGGTAACACGATAAAGAATTCAAAGAAAATCATTGAATGGTGTAAAAATCATTTTTCTATTCGGGACACCAAATACAACAAACGTTATTTTTGGGAAGTGAAAGGTGATTTATAGTTTGTAGGACAAATCTAAATTAAAATTTAATTTCATGTTCATCTATGTTATCATAATTGTTGATTTATATATGTACAACTTTCATTTCATATTTGTAAAAAATATAGACCAATCTAATCCTTACAATTGTCAAAGGATTGTTGGTATTAGAAGTTTACATCAATTGATGAGTAGCAGACAACATAAGCCTTTATTGATTTAAGTAAGAGAAAAATCATGTTTCTGTGTTGACTGCGTTGAGGACAATCCAATGAGTCAATGTGAGAATATTGCAAATGGATATGTTTCACAATGGGATATGAAGGAGTTAATCAGAATGCCTCCTTATGA
>MU227529.1:16352-34713 GCA_018584345.1 Thuja plicata | reverse complement strand
GTTCAATATGGTTAAGGTTTCATGTTAGGGTTAATGTTAGAGTTTTTAAGTTGATTTATGTTTCAGTTTTATGTTAGGGTTAATTTGTTAGAGTTTATGTTGATTTATGTTTCAGTTTCATGTTAGGATTAATTTGTTAGAGTTTATGTTGATTTATGTTTCAGTTTCGTGTTGGTTTTATGTTTTGTAATATTTTCCTAATGTTTTGAAACATATGTAATAAAACTAAATTAATTAACTAAATAACATTTTCCTAATGTTTTGTAGCATTTTCCTAATGTTTTGTAGCATTTTCCTAATGTAATATTTTCCTAATGTTTTGTAACACATTCCTACTATTTTGTAACACTTTCCTACTATTTTCTAATATTTTCTTACTATTTTGAAACATTTGTAATAAAACTAAATTAATTAACTAACATGTAATCTTAACTGAAAAAAATATTAAATCTACATAAAATAATATTTTATATTTTCTAAAATTAAAAATAACAAAATTAAAACAAAAAACATCAAATAATAGTGCAACTACATTAATTTAACTAAAGAAAACTTAAAAACATTTTTAAAAAACATTTTAAAAAAAAACTAACCTATTTTCAGCTGAAGTAGCCCTATTTCGCTCCATAATTCTCGGAAGCCGCTTAGTGCAAATGAGCCACTCAAACCAAATTTCAACCTATATATAAGTTTTCTGGGTTCGGGCCGAACCCGTTTCGGCCAGACCTATTTCGGCCAAATCCCATCTACCACATCGACACCACATGGCGCCATGTGTGTGCCACATATGTATGACCGAACATGTTTTGGCCAAAATTGGTCTAGCCAAAACAACCAAAATGGTCCTCAAGTGTGACACAGGTTCGTACTATTACCCAGGAAGAAAGTGAGCAAGCCCATTCTGCATGAGGGTCTTACCCTTTTAATTGTGGAATATATTAATAAATTTGTTGTTAGTAGCCATATTATCCCCTTGCCTAGGGACTCTCATTCTCTCAAGGCTTTGGGTAATCGGTTTAGGGAGGGTGAGAGTAAAGAGGAGTTGACATTGGGTAAAAAATTAAAATTTTAAAAGAAGGATGACATGGAAATAGATTCTAAAGGTGAGAGTGTTGATGGTTATGCAGATACTAAAATTTTTCCCCACACCCAATCTACTAAGGAAGGTAAAGAGTCCCTGTCAGCTTCGGTTAGTGATTTTGGTGAGGAAGAGGACAAGGAAGAGTATGCCCATGAAGCCAAGGTAAAAGTTGATGACCCTGAAGCCAAGGATAAAGATGTGGATGTGGGTGGTTAGAAGGTCCCCATTCTGGTAAATTATGCTAGCTCTCAGGAACATGATGTTCCTATTTCCCCAAAGATTGAAGTGGTCATGGAGGTGCAATCAGATAGGAAGGATGATAATGAGATTCTTGTTTTGGAGATTTATTAGAAGGGTAATATCCCTTCCCACTCTAGAATCAATCCCTTTGTGAAAACGGTTGACATGCAGGAAAGGAATATTCAACTCCTTAAAGAGGATATGGATGACAAGGTTGATCCCCCTTTCAGTGTCCTCCAAATGGAGAAGGTGATGTCGATGTATTCGTTCCACCTCATGAAATGGTTTTTCTAGGAAATTAAAAGCCTCAATCTTAGTTTCTTCTCCCTCTCTGCCAATGTTGATCTTCTTCAGGAAAATTTGGATACTGGGTCGGCCGAGATGGAAGTCTGAAAGAACAAAGAGGATGAGATAAACATGAAGGATATGTGGGACAGAATGGAAAATTTGGAGAACACTCTTAAGAAGCATATGTTGGATAACAACCTTTTTATGGGTTTTTCAATGGAGTGCTTCAATACCATCAAGTTTGAGCTTGATGATGGATCTCTGACTATGAAGCTCAAAGATGATAAAGATGATGTAGGTGATGCAGGTCCAGGAAAGATTACACAGTCTGCAAAAAAGAAGAAGATCCATGATAGGATCCTGGAGCTCTTAGATTTTAATGCAGTGATAAAGAAGGTGTCTGAGGCTAAGAAAGAAGCAGATGGAACTCTTCTGGAATTTGCCTAGGTCTTGTTGTTCCCCTATTTTTGTGCTAGTTTGGTTTTAGGTTTTCTGTTGCTGGGTCTTATTGTTGGTTTGTGGTTTTTTGGCTTTTTGTGCTGGTTCTTGGTTTGGTGGGTTGGTTTCTAGTCCTATTTCAGTTTAGTGGGATTAATTTCTATTCTTTTTTGTAAGGATTGTAAGGGGTTTCAGGTCCCCCTAAAACCTATTTTTACCAGCAATCAAAAACATTTGTTTTAACAATAATATGTTAATATTGTTTATTCCTTTAATTAACTTTTTAATAAAATATTGCTATATTAGAGTCCTTTTATAGGCTAGATTATCACATTGATCTATAGTCTCCAACTAATAATCTAATTATCAAATTGATGATATAATTCATAATGAGAATTTTTAAAGTAACTTTTAGTAACCCATAAAAGTAATAAGTATTATTAAGAGTTAATTAATAACCCCGAAATTAATATTAAATTTCCATTTAAAATATCCTAAGTAATATCTAGATAATGTTGGAATTGGCTTATTTTGGAGTTGTTAGCATTCATGTTTTTTCCTTGATGTCAACATATATTTCAGATGAAGACAGACAGACTGGTTATCACTAGTGCATGGGTGACTGACAAAAGTGTACAAACACTATACAGATGTTTCAGAGTATGAAAAGATGGAAATGCATACAAGGATGAACCTTTCTCTTATATCTAAGGTCTCTTGATTTTATGTTTCTTTTTTTTTGAGTTATAATGATTTTGGTGAAGGTTATTTGTAGAATAGTGGTAGAGAATTGTGACAGAGCTAGTCTGTGATTTTTGTGGATAACTTGAGTACGAGCATGATTCATGTTATGAGAGCTTGGGGAATGTCTGGAGACATGTTTTGGAATATTTTTTTATGATTCTTAGGTCCCAAGACTCTTGGTGATGTCATATTTCATGTGTATTTTGTAGAAGACCTATTTGGGGCTGACTTCAGAGATGTGTGTATTATGGATAGCGAGCATTTATTGTGGATCTTGAATTATATTTGATGAATTATAATTCATGTTTTCTTTTTATAGGTATTGTGTGTATCTTAGCAAGGGGTTATGTAATTATTTTTTCTTTGGGGAAGTCTTAATTGGACAACCTAATTTCTTATTGTAAACTTGTATAAAGGAAAGTTGTTTTCTTGGTTAGGACAGTGGACATTGAAGTGTGGAAGCTACGAGCTTGTATTTGCAAAGTTTTCTAGATGTAGAGAATAGGTAGTGATTGATCAACTTCATTGGAACTATTTCCTTAACATAGTTTCCTTGACAACAAATGGTTGTGTTATGGTTTTGTTGTTAATTTTTTTAGAATTGCATTTATCTTTTGATTGGTAAAGGTTAAAGTTTAATTATTTTGCATACAAATGATTCACCCCCCCCCTTAGTTGTTCTGGTGGACAATTATTGCTAACAATTGGTATCAGAGCTTCTGGTCCTTTGAGAGAAATCTTAACAGCTTAAGGTGATCCTGAAGATGGTGTTCAATAGGAAGGAGAGTCTAAATTTTGATCCTAAAAACTTTGACAGTTTGAAGAATATGATGAGAACTTACTTTTTGTGTTTGAGAGTTGACTACTAATACTATCACATAAAGATATCTTGATACTACATTTATATAAATTAAAAAATACTAAATTCAAAAGAATAAACTAACAATATCTTTCATGTAATCCAATTGAATGTCAATCCTCAAGATTCATATATTTAACTAATTAAGAATACCCCAAATTTTCAGTCACATTTAACAAAATGAAAAATACACAAGATATACATAGAAAAAGGATATATATTTTTGGAACATATCAATCATTATTAAGCATGCTTAAGAGTTCCATTTTTTTTTAAATATTAAAAATGCAAATCACATAATTATTGTTTAAAAAGTATAAATGAGAAGAATTAATTTTGATATTCATCTTTTTGTAACAAATATTGTGCTTAATTATAATAGTAAAAACTATGTACATTAAACCAAACAATTATATTTAGCATTCCAATTATAATATGGAGTACTAACAATAAGAAATTATAATCAAGTATTTCATATTAAATTACTAATTGCTAGTCTTAAAAACATGATACAACTAAAAGATTAAGAATATAATAAACCATAATATTTGATTCTATATATTAATGCAACAATTGATATAGGATTCTTAGGTACTGCACCTGCAGTACCAGCATCACCATTTCCAGGCTTGGGGTTCGAAAGAGGTTTCCCGCTCAAAGTTTCCACCATCTAGTTTTGATGGCGATGTTGCTGCTGCAGGTGCAGTACCTGGTCAGGATCCTCAAAATGACAGCACTACTAGAGGGATCCAATGACAAAATGAGAAAAAGGCAGAGATTGACCGAATCAGGGCAAAGTCAACAAAGGCAACTATCCCTAAGAGTACTTTCTATGAGGGCCCCTTGGATTTTGATGGGCCTCGATAGGCTAAAGAATCTCTCAAAGTAGGAGCGTTAGCTCCAAAGGGAAAGTGGTCTGGACTCTTTGGTATTAAATCAACAGGGAAATCCTCCTTTCCAGCGGTCAATGTGATCTCAAACCCTATGAAAGGTGAATTTTCTATTTTTATTCCTGACCCCCTGATCGATCATTCCATTTCTGCTATGGAGATGACCCTTTAATGCAAGTTTGCTGGGGGGAGACCTAATATAGAAGTTGTCAGGTAGTTTGCGAAGAGGAAATGGTTCCTGAAGGGGAAAGTTGATATTGCTGCTATGACTAAATGATTCTTTTCCTTTTAGTTCTATAATATGGAAGATCTTTCAAATATCCTCTGTGCTGGCCCTTGGATGTTGGGACGTTTCTCCTTTGCCTTGTGTAAATGGTCCCCAAATATGATCCTCAATGACTCAGCTTTCTTTGTCTCAGCTCCAGTCTAGGTCAAATTCTTGGGTCTCCTTTGGAATATTGGCATGAAGATGTATTGGGAGGACTAGCTAGTTCCTTTGGAGACCTCCCCTTGATTGCTCCAATGACAGCAACAAAAATGAGAAGGGTGTATGCCAAGGTTTGTGTTAACATCCTCCAAATGGCAGATCTACCGAACCCTATCGTGATTAACTCAAAACTTGGATCCTGGTCTCAAGAAGTTGAGTTTGAATCCCTCCCTTTTGTGTGCTTCACTTGTAAGAAATCGGGCCATAGGGAAAAAGAAGTCCCCCTCAAGAATCAGAAAGTAAAAACCATTACCCCCGAGGAACCAAGGAAGATTTGGAAGGAGAAAACTCTGGTAAACCCTAAAGGGACCACCTCGACAGACTTAGTTCCCTTTTCAGGGAAAGGTTCATACTTAAGTCTGAATGACTCATCCCTAATGGCTAGTAATCTAAGAAGTAATGAGGATCCACCTCTGTTGGAAGAAACATAACCAGCAGACTACTTTGAAGAAAGAAAAATAGAAGGTGATCTAGCAGGTATGGAAACTCTTTGCATTGAGAAACCTCCTTCTCCTGTTGGTGTAATCATTTATATAGATTTTAAATCTGATGATATAATCTTAAGCCCCCAAACTCCTAGGATTAATAATAGCTAGGCAGACTCTCTTGAAGAATCTTACCCCTTTCTAGCATGTTCAGAGGACTTATCGACTGAGGTTTCTCACAGTAAGAAGAAACAAAGTAGCTTTATTCTTGGGATGCCCCTAGGAGGTGTTGTAACTAGAGCTATAAGAGCATATGTGGGAAATCCCAAACATCCTAGGGGAAGACCTGAAAAATAGAGTCACTCAAGAATAGGAAAGTAGACAAAGTATAGTGGATGGGAGACAGAGAACCATCCAAGATTGCTCCCAAAAGTTATAAATGAAGATTATATCCTGGAACATCAGGGGATTGAATAGCCCCCATAAATAAGATGTTTTGAGAAATCTAGTTAGAGATCAAAAGTCAGACATCATTCTTATACAGGAAACTAAAATGGCTAGAGACAAAGTGGAAAAGTTAAAAATGTTCAAAAATAATGGTGTTGAGGGCTCTAGTTCTGTGGGAGCCTTTGGAGGGACTGCTTCCTTTTGGAATCTTAATACTATTGCAGGGGAAATTATTAAATTAGAAGGAAACATATCTTCTATTTGATTCACTTATATTAGGGATGGCTTCACTTGGGTTCTTTCCAATATTTATGCACCCAACTCTAAAACTGGCAAGGATAGATTCTGGCAAAAAATGGAATCTGAGAGAAGTAGTTTTAATAATGATTACTAGATGGTGGTTGGAGACTTCAATACCCCCTTCTTTGACTTTGAAAAAATTGGAGGAATCACATCTCAGATTGATAGTGGAGTGGCTCTTATGGATTTTATTAATAATCAGGCTCTCTTGGACGTGGATCTTAGAGGCAGTAGCTTTACCTGGTCTAATAGAAGAACTAGGGAGAACCTGATCTAGGTTCGGCTAGATAGAACTATGATTTCAATGGATTGGATACTCCTCTATGAATTTTATTTTTCTAATCTTCCTCAAGTAGGTTCTGATCACTCTCCTATCTTAATCTAGGCAAATTCTATCTCGGGTAAGATAAACTATCCCTTTAGATTTAAAAAAATGTGGATGCAGCACCCTAACCTGGCTGAGAAGGTTGCTGAGTGGTGGGATGTCCAAGTGGAAGGTACTACTATGTATAGAGTTGTTCAAAAACTATAAAGAATAAAGAAAAAAGTTAAAGTCTGGAAAAAAGAAGAGTTTGGTAATATTTTTATAAACAAAAGCTTGGTCCAAGCTGATCTCCAAGAGATCCAAAGAATTATTAAACTAGAGGGCTTGACTGCGAAGAACAAAGTTAAGGAAAACAAAATTCAAGCTGATTATCATAACATTATTTCTAAGGAGGAGTTGTTTTAGAGACAATGATCTAGAGATATTTGGCTCCACGCGAGGGATAAGAATACCCATTTCTTCCACTTGACTACCTAGAAGCATAAGGCGACTAAAAGGATAGAACATTTAAATGGGACTCAAGTTAGACTGGGCAAGGAGGAAATAAAAAATGAATTATTTGGCTATTTTGCTTCTCTTCTCAAAGAAGACCTAGATCTCTCTGAGGACAACCAAAAGCTAATTTTGGATTCCATTCTATGTATCTTGTTAAGAGAAGATAATAAGATGTTGAGTAAAATCTAATCTACTAAAGAAATCAGGGTTGCGGTCTTCTCCTTTGAAGGAGAAAAATATCCTGGTCTGGATGGTTTCCCTCCTTTTTTCTTCCAGTCTTTTTTGCACATTATGGAGAAAGACATTTTGGATGTAGTGAAAGAATTCTTTGGGTCTGGGTCCCTCTTGAGAGAAGTTAATTATACCTTGTTTGTCCTTATTCCCAAGCGGCAGGGGGCAGATAGTATTAATAGCTTTAGACTGATCATCTTGTGTAACACTTTCTATAAGATCATCTCTAAGGTCCTCACAGCTCATATTTTGAAGATCCTCCTAGACGAAATCTCCCCCCAGCAAAATGGTTTTGTCCCAAGTCATCAGATTCTAGATTCTATTATCTCTATCCTTGAGAATATTTATTCTCTAGAGGTCTCTAAAAAAGATGGGTTCCTTATGAAGGTGGATCTCTCAAAGGCCTATGATAGAGTAGATTGGAAATTCCTTTGTAAATTCCTTACTGCTTTTGGCTTCTCTTTGAAAGTGATTGGCCTTATCCAACAACTCATTGCTTCTTCTTCTATCTCGGTGATGGTGAATGGCTCAGCTTCTAATCTCTTTTTCCGCTTTAGAGGTCTTCGTCAAGGAGACCCCATCTCCCCCATCCTCTTTGCTATCATGGTTGAAATTTTGGGGAGATTGTTCTCTAAAGGGGTCCTGAAGGGGTTGATTCAAGGGCTTCTTCCCTCATCCTTTTGTCCCCTCAGCTCCCATGAGAAATTTGTGGATGATACTGTGCTTATGTGTTCCTCCTCCATTAAAGAAGCTAAAGCTATCAAGAAGGCTCTTGATACCTAGTCCTCGGCTACAGGTTAGCTAATTAACTGGGATAAGAGCTCCCTCTTTTTTGTTAACACCCCTCTAGATTGCCAGCAGAGAATGTTGACCATCCTTGGCTGCACTATTGCAAACTTCCCCTCTGGCTATTTGGGTCTCCCATTGGGCCTGAAACCTCCAGACTCATTCTAGAATGCTATTTCGGATAAGATCAACATAAAAATTTCTGGATGGAAAGGCACCCTTCTTAGAAACATGGGTAAAGTCCTTCCGCTCAAGAGCTCTATTCAAAATCTTCTGATTTATGCACTGAACCTCTTCAAAATCCCATCCAAGATTGCTGATATTATTGAGAAGATCCAGAAAAGATTCTTGTGGTCAGGCACTGAAGTAAAAGAGAGAATCCACCTTGTATCTTGGGAGAAAGTGTGCAAACCTATTAAGTTTGGGGGCCTTGGCATTAGAAAAATTAAGGACATTAATATTGCTCTCCTAGCCAAGCAGTGTTGGAGAACTTTTGGAGAATAAAAAGGCTGGAATAAAGTGCTCAAGTCTAGATACCTTTTTGCTACTCCCTCTATTGAATCCTTCCTCTCCTCTCCTATTTTAGTTCAGGGCTTTGTGATTTGGAATAGAATTTTGTAAGCTAGACCTCTTGCTGCTAAAGGAGCTCGTTGGAAAGTGGGAAATGGGCAAAAAATCAACTTCTGGGAGGATCCTTGGTTTATGGATAAACCTCTCATCTAGTACCCTAGAATGACTCAATTTGCAGAGATTTTCATCCTCAAAGTTGGGATTAAGTTGCATACTATTGGAGAGATGATAAATGTGTCAATTTGATTGGTATAGACCCCCTCCTAAAAATTATTAACCCGGATCTAGCCCCATGGGTTATTAAAGATAACTGTGAAGATGAAATCATCTGGGCCCCTAATTCAAATGGAAAATTCTCTGTGGCCTTTGCTTATTTGATGATCTCCCCTCCTGATGAGGAGCCCAACTGGACAAAGGTTTGGTATCCCTCCCTGATTCCTAAACTTAACTTTTTCTTTTGGCTTTTTACTTGGGACAAAATCCTTACTACAGAGAACCTGATGAAAAGAGGATGGATGATCCCTAATAGATGCTAACTATGTATGAAAGATGTTGAGCCCTCTTCTCACCTTCTGCTCCATTGTCAGTTGTCTAGGGATATCTGGAGGGTTGTGTTGCAGCAATGGAAAGTGAGCTGGGTTTTTCCCAATACAACTAAAGAATTTCTGGAACAATGGAGATCTCCTATACCTCACCAATTGGGAAAACTTGTTTGGGATTTTACTACCCGTCATGTCATATGGAGGATCTGGAAAGAAAGAAATGATAGGATATTCAGAAATAACACCTCCACTCCCTACTTGATCCAAACTAAAATTATAATTAGCATAATTGAAAACACTAAAGTTGCTTGTGATTTAAAACCAAAACTTCTGGAAGGGATCTCTAATATGGATGTTATTGAGCAATGGAACTTTGTGTCTAAGAATAATCAATCTCCTTCACTCCATGAGTCTACAATCTAGAGTTCCCCTCCTCCTGGATGGCACAATGTGAATTTTGGTGGTGCGGCTAAAGGAAACCCCAACATTGTTGGATGTGGGTGTATTGTTAGAAATTTTGAAGGTATATGTATTGCTGCTTGTGCAAACCCTATTGGTTCTCAAACCAGTCTTGTGGCTGAAGTAATGGTGGCCCTCTATGCTTGCAAATTAGATAAAATACAAAATTTCTCAAAACTGTGGCTGGAAGGGGATTCCATGAATACAATAAATTGTAAATTAATGGAATCCATTCTCCTTCCTAGAATACGAGCCACATCATTAATCAGATAAAAAAATTTGTTGCTGGCTTTGAAGTCACTTACATCAACCATGCCTTCAGAGAGTCGAACTGTGTGCAGATAGCCTGGCAAATGAAGGTGCTTTCAGCGATGATGTCATAAATTGGCAAGGTAATGAAGGATTAAAAAATGATATCCTAAATCTCCTAAAGTATGATCAAATCCACCATAAACCCATAAATATCCCTAATTATGATGACAAGAAAGGATAGTAATCAGAGTTGCCTCAAAATTGGGCTTCGTATGCACGATAGAAAATGCAATAATCATAACATTAATGGGAGAGGTGTTATCATTTATTAAAAAGGCAACATATCCCCATTATTCACTTTCTCAGCTCTCATCAAATCTATTATGTGCAATTTCATGATATCTGGTTTATTAGAAAAATGGGAGGGAAGCTGAAATGGGAAGAACCCACTGTCTACAAATGGAAAAAAGAAGCAGAGGTTTGGAAGATACTAAAGGAAGGAGGGGTCACAAATTATAGGAGAGACTCCATGGATACAACAAGGATATTTCAAAGGAATTTGTGGACAACTGGGACAATGGAAAGGTAACTCTCTATGTTAAGACCTTCTGTGTTTCTGAGAAAATCATTTCTGATATCACGGGTCTTAGAATGTCTAGCTTGAAATATTACAAAGGTGGGGTTATGGATAAAAATGTTGCTAGAGTGTACCCTAAGACCCAGGAGGAAAGAGATTTACTTGTCAAACAGTCAGGGGATTTTCTCTTGCGGTGTCATATGAAGCTCTTTTGGGCTAAAGTGGTTAAATCTCTGATGTAGTACTTTACCATTGATGGTCGATATACTAGTGTTTATAAATTCCATTTTATGCTGGTTAACCATTTCTACTACAATAGGAAAATATCTTTCCCCTATTTTCTTCTAAAATCATTGGGTAATAGCATTATGGAAATTAGAAAGAATGCTAAGAAGCCTATTCTCCATGATGGGATAATTCTTTTGATATATGAGTACACCAAATTTAAGTTGTAGGATAACACCCAGGTCGAAGGTTTGAACAGGGGAAAGAAGGGAAAAATACCTATGGCTAAGGAGAGTAATACTCCTATCAAAAAGAGAAAGGGTAAAGCTACTACTAGTGGGGCTGACCCTACTAAGTTACTCATGGAGGAGGAGGGAATGAACATGGATAATGAAACTGAGGATAAGGGGAAGGTAGAAAGGGGTGAAAAGGGTGAAGTGACCAATTTCCTCTCTGAGGAAACAGGTGTGGAAATAGGGGAGGATACCGAATCCCTTGAGCAGATTATCTCTAGCTCCTCCGAGGAGATATATAGTGATAGAAAAGGCAGCTCTGAATACATGGAAATGGAAGGACAAGAAGGTAACAAAATGCTAGAAGAGCCTGGAACCCTTTGTGAGGTGAGATCTAAGACCCTTGAGAAAAATAATAGTGAGCTCAGTTTGAAGACTCAAGAGAAGGTAAATCCTAAAATTACTCCAATTCTGGTGAATTATGCTGAGTCTCGGTCTAATGAGGGTAATCTTTCCAGAGATTCCAAGGAAAAAGTTGAGGGCAATAAAATTGAAGACAAAAACAAAAATGATAATGAGAAATCTGGTGGTAGCCATGAGACTGAGATAGAGAAAATTCAAGACCCTCCTAGGTTTATGCAGGTTGTTAAAGAGCGGGCCGAGATGGATTATCATCTGAACTCCAGGCTTCTGGATGAAATTAGACATATGTGGTAGGTATGATGACCTCCATGATAGAGTGAATAAGATTTATATTCTGAAGGCTGAACTTGTGAATAAGGTTACCAAGACCAGTGATAATTAGGAGGATGAAATGGATAAAAGACTACTGGAGAAACTTGAGTTGAGAATTAATGCAGTGGTCAACTTCTGCCAGCATACAACTAAAAGTCACATTTAGAGTATTGAAGATACTCTCAGCCGTATGATGAAAAACACCTATGAAGGAATGAAGGTGACTGATAGCATCTTAAGGGTGCTTCTCTTTGTGCTGGATGGGAACACTACTCCTATCACAGTGGATGATGATACCGCTATAAACCCCAGCACTGCTGGCCCAGGTTCTCATACTAGAGTGAGTGCTTAAAAGGCAAAATTAGGTAGCACAAAGGAAATTAAAGATCTTAGAGAGGCCATCGATAATTATAAAAATGTGATGGCAAACTCTACTGAGATTATAGAAAAATTGACTTGACTATTTTTTGGGTTGGGTATCTTTTTGTCTGGGTCTCATTTTTTGGATGGTTGTAAGTGCGGGAGGGGTTTGTAATGTTTCCTTCTTTTTCCCCCATCTATTTTTTTTTTTTTGTTCGATCATTTTTTTTAGTGTTGTTTCTTGCTTATCTCTAGCTTCTTTTGTATAGGGTTACTATTCCCTTCAAAAACTACTTTAACCTTAATCGAAAACAATTGATATAGGAGATCAAGAAAGACAAGTAAAAACATACTTGAAATACAATCATATCACCAAATAGTATATGTTTTATATAACAATTTTAAGTTAAAATAATTATTATAATCATTTATTTTCATATGTAATATGTGTTGAATAATTCATATTAAGTTTTTAAATTCATACCATATGATGACCATAATCCATTAGTTGTTCCTATTTTGAGCATTGAAAGAAGAAGCACTGCACAAATATCTCTACAACTTGATTGCGCTCTTACAGTACACAAATCTCAAGGACTAACTCTTGAAAAGGAAACTATTGATATAGGCCTTAGAGAAATAACATGCCTTACCTTCATTGCAATATCTCATGTGAAGTCGTTACAAGGATTGCACATAATGCCTCCATTTACATTTGATAGATATGAAAAAATTAAAAAGGGAAAATATGTTCAAAGAAAGAAAGATGAAGAAACAAGGTTGAAAGG
The DNA here is from genome assembly GCA_018584345.1 of Thuja plicata. Lineage (NCBI taxonomy): Eukaryota > Viridiplantae > Streptophyta > Pinopsida > Cupressales > Cupressaceae > Thuja > Thuja plicata. Next base: position 21,936 of record MU227529.1, on the reverse strand, counting down.
ATTGCAAATTAATTAATATTCAAAATCCATCTTTTCTATGAACCCACTTCATGTAATGGATTATAATTTGTTTCTTCCATATTTGCAATTTTGTTCAAAATATTTTTGATAGATGTGAATGAAAAATGCAAATATTTTGATTCATCCTACTACAATTTGTGAAATATGCTCAAATTAGTATTTTTACTAAGTTTATTAAATTATATAACCAAATTAGCTATTTTTCATTATATAATCTTGAACTTTTGAGAACCGTCATACATATTTACTACAACATACAATTCACAATAGATATATGAATCTTATTCAATAATTAAATATTTTTGAATCCAAAATCATCCATTACAAATACCAAATTGACTATTGCAATAGAAAATGCACATAATTTGATTCATCCTTCAACTCTATTATCAACTTATAATTCATATAGTATTGTTACTAATTTTATTCAATATAAAAGGAATTTGGTTACTTAGCATTGTTTGAATTTCATTTTTTTATAATATGAAAAAATGTTGATATCTTGCAGATTTAATGAATGACAAAACAGAAAAAGAGCTATGGGAAGAGTTGTTAGAGATATTATTGTTTATGATTTTAGCAACATTATCTACTAAAAATATAATGGAGAGAGGAGCGGGAGGAGCGGGAAATTTGAATGCAAGAGGGAAACAGTCCTCACAGGTGTCAGACTCTGCAGTGGGAGGAGGGGATGGCAGAGCCTTGGCAGACCAAGGAAAGGAGGACACAAAAAACAAGGATGGGGACGCATGTGAAAGACAAAGGGATCCAAGAATAGAGGTGGGGTCTAAATCCCCAAAACAATTAGAGACCTCGCATGGAGACAAGGAGGACTCATCTTGACATCGGCCTTGGTCAACATTATTCGGGACTAAATCCACATGCAAATCCCTTTTTCTAGCTATAAAAGATCTATCTGTTAAGGAAAAGGGAAAGTATGCTATCTCTTTACCGGATGGTCTCATAGACCATAATATTGCAACAATGTCCCTCACATTGGTGGGAAAGTTTCCATTCTCTAGGCCTAATATCGATATTGTTAGATCCTTTGCCAAGAGAAAATAGAATTTAAAGGGACAAGTTGAAATAAAAGCTATGGAAAGGGATGTTTTTATCCTTTGAGTTTTTGTGTCTAGAAGACTATACCAAGATCCTCTGTGCTGGGGTGTGGGCTATTGGGAAATTGACACTTTCCCTATAGAAATGGACTCCTAATTTGGACCTGAATGATTCATTTTACATCCAACCTCCGGTTTGGGTTAGGTTACCTAAACTCCCTCTGGATTTATGGGTTGAAGATGTCTTTGAGGGTTTAGCGATCTCCTTTGGCGAGCTCCTTTTGATTGACCTAGTGACAATGGATAGAAGGTTTCTCACCTACGCAAGGATCTGCATAGCTGTCAAAGAAGGGAAAGATATGCTAGAGGTCATAGAAATCCACTCAAAGTTAGGAAAACAATTACAAAAAATGGAATATGAAAGTGTTCCTTTTGCGTGTTTTCACTACAAGAAGGTAGGTCATATGGAAAGGAAATGCCCAGTTCTAGCTAAGGAGAAAGCTAAGAAAGCCCAAAAGATAGAGGGAAAATCCAAGGACCTAACTACTGATGCCTCCAACTCTACGAATTCCCAAACTATTTTACAGGTCTGGCGCAAAAATGAACCTTCATTGGATTAGCCTTGCATACATGGGGAAGGGGTTGAACCAACCAGTTCTTGAACTAAGGACCCAACAAAGAGCCCAATGATGGTGTCAAACTATTTGGACTTGATTCCTTTTGCGAATGCTACCCATGTCTCAGAAGGAAGTATCCTTAAAGCCTTTGAAGACTTGTGTTATGAAACTAAGTTTCCTCCTTCTCCATCTTTGGTGGCTCCTCGATCCCCCAAAGCATCTTGGGAGATTAGTGTTTTCTTGCCAAGGAAGGAACTCCTGATGGGTGATTATCCACATGAATCCCCAAAACTAGAGGGTCAAGAAAAGGATCTGGATGATTTGCTAAAATTCGCTACTCCAGGGAGCTTCACCAAAATGCAAGCAATATTTGCAAAACACAAAGAAGGGAAGGAGACTGAATGGACAAAGGTCAAGAATAAAAAAGAAATAGAGACCCATCCCCAGTATATCCAGCAACAACTATAATAAAAAATAAAGTTGATTTGGGAGGAATAAAGAACATAGCAGATGGAACTTAACAGACCATCCAAGCAACTTGCACTCCAAGTTATAAATGAAGCTCATTTCTTGGAACATTTTTGGTCTTAATGGGCCGCATAAGAAGGATGTAATAAAAAATATGATCAGAGATCATAGACCTGATGTTATGTTAATCCAAGAAAGGAAGATGAAAAAGGAAAAATTGGAAGGTATCAAATTTTTTAAGTCAATGGATAGGATGGCCATTAGCTTGGATGGTGCTTCTTGTGGGCTAATGACTCTATGGAACTCCTCTCTATGGAATGCTGACATTGTCTACGGAGAAGGTGGGTAAAAGCATAATAATCTGTCACCTTTTAGGACAACTTATCAGCACAGCTGAATTTTAGTATTTCTAACTAAAACTTAATTTTGGCCAAACATATGGTCTAGCTAGATTCATTATAGTTAAGTTAGATAAGGTTTTTAACTTTTCCAATTGGAAATGTCTATTAAATGCATGTTTTATACCAGTTTGAGGGCAATTACCGTAGAAATAAAATTATTTCAGAAAAGTGATGTTTCAATAACTCGAAGAATTTTTAATTATATTTTTTAAAAATACAAAAATACCCTTTTTTAGATATCAGAGTCAAGAATATCTCTTATATATTTTATAGTGTTTTAATTATACATAGTCTATTATAATTAAAAAATATTGCAAGTAGGTATTTTAACAGTCAAGGAGATGTTGATTTGGAGAAAGAAAAAAAATAGTAAAACATATTAAATAAATTTGAAAAACATATGGTGCACTAGAAGAGAGATTCCTCTTCAAGAATATATATTTCTTTTTTTGATTGGGATATATTTGTTATGAAAAGTATGGCGGGAGATGAAAACTATCGATTTTAGGTGAGTTGGAATTTGAATTGTTATAAAAGAGAAAATTTAGGTCACAAACCAATTTTTATTTCTTCATGCACTAGCTATATATGTCATCTATAAAATATTTTGAAATTAGGGGAAAAAAAATTTATTTACATATAATGTTTTGGCGGGAACTAGACCCCTAATTTTCAGCATGTTTCTGCAACTGAAAAATCATCTTTAAACATTAAAAAAATATATCAAAACTTATTCAAAAAAATAATTAAAAATATTAATCATAAACTTCATCCATTTTAAAACATTTTATTAGTTTACATCAATGTCACTTTTATATACTATTAAAGCTGAACAACTTTGATTTTGTCATCCTTTTCCTTTGTAAAAGGGTGACAGATTATTGTGCTTTTACCCAGGTAACATTCTGATTCTTAATCTCAAAAAATTAAAAACTCATGATAGATGGAACATTATCAATATCTATGCTCCAAACTCTAAAAGTGGGCATAGATCTTTCTAGGATAAACTTAGAGGCATTATTTCAGTGTTAGATCTCTCCAAATGTATTATCATGGGGGACTTCAATACCCCTCTCAAAGTAGGAGAGAAACAGGGTGGGATAAACCCAGATCCTTATAGCAGCAAGGACCTCATGGACTTTATCAATGACCTAGCTCTGCTAGATGTGGACCTTTAGGGGGCTAATTTTACTTGGAGAAATAGGAGAACCAGGTGTGACTACATCCAAGTTAGGCTAGATAGAGCCTTGATTATGACTGACTGGTTGAACCCCCACAATAGTAAACTTTCTACTCTGGTGAGAATTGGCTTGGACCATTCCCCCATTTTCCTAGTCCTTGACCCGCTTATCAAACAAAGGAACTTCCCCTTCAGATTTGAAAGAATGTGGATCTCACATCCCAACATTAACAATAAAATCCTAGAATGGTGGAATATCGATATCAAAGGCTTAGAAATGTTCAAAGTCGCCAAAAAACTCAAAAATGTGAAGATTAATATAAAACTCTGGAACAAGGAGTTTGGGGACATCTTTGCCTATAAAGAAAATGCCATCGGAGATATTATCCTGATTCAAGAAGAGATCCAGAGAGATGGGTATGATGAGTCTAATCTCACTCTTGAAAAACAAAAGCTCTCAGAGTACCACAATGTGATCGGTAGGGAGAAAATATACTGGAATGAAAGGTCTAGATCCATATGGTTGAAGGAGGGGAACCAAAATACTTGTTTCTTCCACCTCTCAACTATGAGAGATAGGGCTTCTAACAAAATCATAGGAATAAGAAGAGGAGACCAAATTATGCAGGAAGACAAAGACATCTCTTCGACGGTTGTCAACTTCGTTAAATCCCTGTTGTCCAAAGATCTTAACTTGTCTAAGCAGGACCATGAAAATATTTTGAACAACATTCCTTCTATCATCTCAGAGCACAAAAGTAAATCCCTATGTGCTATTCCCAAATGGCTAAAGTCAAAAAACCACTTGACTCCCTTGCAGGTGACAAGGCAATGGGTCCTGATGGCTTCCCCATGTTCTTCTTTCACAAGTTCTGGGAAGTTGTCAAATTTGATCTGGTTAAAGCAGTGCAAAAAAATTTCCGGTCCAAGAATCTTCTCAAAGAACATAATGCAACCTTCCTTGTGCTCATCCCAAAGGTTCTAGGGGTAGACTCCATGGATCTTTTTAGACCCATCAGCCTTTGCAACTCTTTCTATAAGATCATTTCAAAATTCATCACTATTAGAATTATCTGTGTGCTCCCCTCCATCATTGCTCTCCAACAGTCGCATTTTGTCCCAGGAAGGAAAATCTTGGACTCCATTATGGAAGTGTATGAGGTGATCCACTCTCTTAAAGATGGGAATAGGGAAGGTTTCCTTCTCAATATTGACTTGTCCAAAGCCTATGATAGGGTGGATTGGTCGCTCTTGATGAATGTGCTGACTTATTATGGCTTGAATGGTAACTTATGTCTTATTATGTCTCAGCTCAACTCCTCACCCTCCTTTTCAGTTTTGGTTAATGGCTCCCCTTTGGCCTTCTTCAAAGCTTCCAAGGGCTTGAGACAAGGGGACCCCATGTCCCCCATTTTCTTCATTATATTAGATGAGTGCCTGGGCAGATCCATCTCAGCTAAAAAGATCATTGGTGAGTTAAAAGGCATCAAGCTTTCCTCTGGTCAATCCATTTTTTCTCATCAACAATTCATTGATGATACAATATTAGGAGGAGAAGCTTCAGTGAAAGAGGCCAGAGTGGATAGTGTAACCACCTAAATTTGGTCTATTCTAACTATGGACCCTATTTTCCCTAAGTGTGATCATACCCTCGATTATGTCCAAACGACCCTGTTACTGCTTGGCATAATCTTTAAATCAATTTAATGTCCTAGGTGATTTTTATCACTAATTTATATTAACTATTATAGCCATGTAATTCAAATCAATTTTGACCAATTAAATCAAACCAAAATCAAATATGGCTATAGTATTTAATTATAAAGGAATTAAATAAAT
>MU227528.1:781610-796185 GCA_018584345.1 Thuja plicata | reverse complement strand
CTCTATTTATAGATTTTTGGGAGAGAAGAGGAGAGCTTGGATGAGGTGGCATCTATGTGGCATCCACATAAGAGCCACATAAGGGACACATAGGCTTGAAGGGATGGCTAATTTTGAGTCAAATATATCAATAAATATTGAGTGGCTCAAGAATTTCATGTGGGGGGACAAAGGAGTAAAGAGATTTTAAGAGGAAAGGGTGGCCATTTTGGACACATGGGCTTGGAAGGGATGGCCAAATTTGAGTCAAACTTGGCATTAAATATTGAGTGGCTAAATATTTCCAAGTGGGAGACAAACTTGTAAGAGGAATTTAAGAGGAATGGGTGACCTTTTTGGAGTGAATTTCCCCATGTGGGTGAGCATTCCATTAGCCTTAAGAGGTTAGGAATCACACTTTAAGTATAATTAGAGGATAGTTAGGTAGGGAAGCATGCTTAGGTAGTGAGGTGATGGGAGTAGAGTAGGAATAGGGTAGGCTTAGGGTAGGTGTCTAGGTTGGATTAATAGGTTCCTAGCTAGGGTTTAGATTATAATTTAAATTAGATTTGAATAAATCATAGTTTAGAAGAATTAGGAATATGTAGGTATTTTAATAAATATAAATTTACTAAAGAGGGGATTTTTGTGAGACAAATGTATTTAAATAAAATACATTAGAATAGTATTTAGATTATTGATAAATACTAGCAATGAAACGATTTAATTGATTTAATTAAATAGTTAGAGGAATAAGAGGAATTTAATATTAATAGTAATATTAATATTTTTGGACGTCTAAATTTTTCCCCTCTTTTACATGGTGTTGCAAGTGACATTACGTAAAAGACAAGAAAATAAGTTTCCTGAGAGGAAGAGGGTTTCTAGGAGTCATGCGGAAGCAACGACGATATAGGGTTGTGCCCCCTCAAGAAAAGAACGCAACAAAAACAATGCTACAGGATTTTCTCAAAAAAGGACGCAATAGGAAGGAGGAAGGGAGAGGATGGAATAAATAGAAGCCTTCTGAAATGCAACTAAGAATGCAATGAAGAATGCAAATACAATGAAATTAAATGAAACTAACGAGCCTTGGGGATGCATTTGTGTGAAAAATATGGAGAGCACATCTGATTTTGATATTGCAAGAGGAGGTATGCATCAGGTGTTAGAAAACATAGATGACCAAATTCCTTTGCGTGGACTAGATGCTCAAACAAAAGCACACTGCAAAAGATGCATGTATCAGTAGGCATCAGTCACAACGCACCAAGATATCACAAATTGAGGTAGTGGTGAGTAGGTTTAAACTGACACAAAAAGATAAAATCAATAAAGAATGCCTCGTGACCAAGCAGTCATTCAGTCCAAATTTCTTGCCATGAACATGATTGATGTGATGAAGGATTTGATAAGCCAACGCTGGAAGGATGCATCCTGATGGACAAAGATTGGATTGGATTTGATTAAAAGATATTCGCTAGAAAAAGCTGTAAATAGGATGAGGAGCAAGGATAGTCGGTCGCAAAACTGATTTGTTGAAAAACATGATCGCAGCTGCAAGAGTCAAAACATCACTGAAAATCAAAAAACTGAGTGATGCAAGAAAAAACAAGGGTTTATTGCAATATTTTAAAGAATTTTTAATTTTTTTTTTACGTTTTTGGAATTTGTGAATTTTTTTTTGGATTTTTGGCGATTTTGAAATGTACAAAGATTAATTATAAAAGAGTATGTATAGAGGTTCCTGCCAAGACTTGATTGGATCTTGTTGTTTGATGCATGCGATAGTGTAGTATGCTGATTGATTAGTTTCAAGAGGAAGGATACATCCTACAAGAACCTAGAGATGATGATGATCTAGAATTAAGTCAATGAGAGGAAGGATGCATCTTCAAAGGACCCATTTCTAGAAAGATGGGATTCATAAATCTGATTGGTCAAAGGTGCACTGCGATCAAACTGCGGACCCAAGATGTCATGAAAAGGAACTTGCTGAAACATAGGATTCTAAAATCGTAACTGGATCACGTTCTACCAGAAGACCAACCAAGGACACAAGATATATACAAGCAACACTAAGAAAAAAACCAGACGGAACATGTACAGGACTGAAGCTCAGGAGTGGAGATAGTACAACGTATTGACAACAATATACAAGGTTGTGTGTACAAAAGCTCAGGACATGAGATAGGAGGATCACTTCAGACTAGTGCATGTGATATGTGAACACCCAAGGAATACTAGCGAGATTTAGGGGTAAGAGGATGTGATAGGGGAGATGGAGGATGGAAGGGAGTGAGATTTTGATAGATAATTGAACGGTCCACTATGTATGATGCCTATTGCCAGGTTTTCATCACCCATACATGTCCAAGGCACCTAAGTGCCTAGTTTTCACCATTGGACAAAATTTTTCTCTTTGTTCTTTCTTTTGCTTTGATTTTTTTATTTCTTTGGATCTTTTTGATGTTTTTGATGTTGTCCAAGCACCTATTTGCTAGGTTTTTGTTGAGACAACCATTTTTTCAGCTTCATTTTTTAGCTTTTTTTGAGATTTTTTTCAGGACTCTTTTACATTGTTTTTGTACCTTTTCAGGAATTTTTATACTTTTTATGGATTTTCTTAGATAACTAGAATTAAGAACCAGCCATCAGGCATAGAAGTGCCTGAGATGAATGATGTTGATAGGATCATTCAAGGGTTCTCCTTTAGGAGTGGAGAGTTGATATGCCCCAGAACTGAAGCATGCAGTGACAACATATGGGCCTTGCCAGGTGACTTTAAACTTACCTTTCTTTTCTTGATCAATACCTACTTTCTGATTCTCATTTAGCACAAGGTCCCCCACCTGGAATTGGCATGGGTGGACCTTCGTGTTATAGTTCTTCTTGAGTCTATTTTGGTAGACAATCAGGTGATCATAAGCTTGCTGGTGCTTTTCATCTAGTAGATCAAGCTATGTGAGTCGTGCTACTCAGTAATATTCATCATCAACCAAACCTCTTAGTGATACTCAGAGGGATGATAGTTTAACCTTAATTGGTAAAACTGCTTCAGCACCATAGACTAGGGAATAGGGGATAGTGCCAGTAGGAGTATGATAGGAAGTGTGATATGTCGAGAGGTGGGATTGATCTGGAGATGCCAGTCATGACCAGTATCACTGACAACTTTTTTGAGGATTTTGACGAGGGTTTTATTAGTTGCCTTAGCTTGGCCTATACCTTGAGGGAAATATGGACTAGAGAAATGGTGATGGATATGGAGGTGAGCACATAGATCACTAACATGTTGATTTTAAAATGGTGTACCATGATCTGTGAAGATAGTGGAGGGTATGCCGAAGCGGCAGACAATGTGATAGAGGATGAATTTGGATATCTGGACACCTGTAGTGAGGGTGAGCGAAATTGCTTCAACCCACTTTGTAAAGTACTCTATTGTTTTGATTATGTACTTGTGGCCTTTAGAAGAGAGGGGAGTAATCTTACCAATGAGGTCAAAACTCGAACAAGAGAAGGGCCAAGGAGGTGCAATAGGTTTGAGGTCCTAGGCAAGAACATGAATCAGATTGGCATGCTATTGGCAAGGTAGACATTTCTTGACAAACTCACAAGCATCATGTTCCATTGTAGGCCAATAGTACCCTATGCATAAAATTTGGTTGGCTAGGTCCATGCCACTTGTGTGCACACTGCAGATTCTAGCATGTACCTCTTATAAAGCCTGGGCAACTTCTTTTTCATCTAGACATCTAGAGAGAACATTGTGATAGCCTCGACAATAAAGGGTGTTGGCTATGAGGGTGTAACGGGAAGCTTTGCGGATAAATTTTTGGTGTTGGGTTGCAATGATATGAGGGGATATGATGCCATTTTGTAGGTAAGCTTGGGTACCATGTTACCACAGGGACTGGGGACCAACCAAGACATATACGTGATTTGATTCATCATTCTCATAAGTGGGAGCATGTAGTTTCTCAACTAAGAATTTGTATTGCGTAGACTCGTGAGGAATCTCTAGGAGGGAGCCAATTTTGGCCATTGCATCAGTAGCCTTGTTCTACAAGCATAGTACTTGTGTTATCTGCAAGTGGAGGAAATGTTCTTTCATCTTGTCAACCATCTACTTATATGGTGTCAATTTGTCATCTTTGGTTTGATACTCATCGAGAACCTATTTGTTGATGAGTTGGGAATCACCAAAGACATTTAGAGCTATGATGTTCCATTCTATAGCCATGCAGAGTCCTATGATTAGTGCCTCATATTCTATAATGTTATTCATGCAGGGAAATCCCAATTTGAATGACATAGGGATGTAATCACATTGAGGGGTGACAAAAAGTATTCCTGCCCCTACACTATGAGTTGTGTAGGACCCATCAAAGTAGAGTTTCCAAGTAGGTTGTTCTTCTATCATGTACAAATGCTCATCTAGAAATTCTGTGACCAAAAGATATACATCTACCAATGGCACTTCTGCTAGCTGATCAGCGATGACTTTCCCTTTAATGGATTTTTTGTCTATATATTGAATATTAAACTCGCTTAGCAACATAAACCATTTTGAAATTCGACCTATGAGCATATTCCTAGAGAGTAGATACTTGAGAGGAACCACCTTTGAAATGAGCTTGGTTGTATGACTAATCATATAGTGACGAAGTTTTTGAGTGGTGAAGACCACTTCCAGACATGATTTTTCCATAGGTGAATAGTTGATCTCATAACCCACTAAGGTCCGACTGAGTTAATAAATAGCTCTTTATTTACCTTCATCATCCAACTGAGTGAGGAGTGCCCCCAGTGCTATGGTAGTAGTAGAAATGTATAGGATGAGTGGTTGACTAGGTACAGGTGGTACCAAGATGGGTGGATTAGCCAAGTATTCTTTGATTTTGTCGAAACTCTTCTGACACTGAGGATCCCACTTGAATGTGTTATATTTTTGTAGGAGATGAGTGAATGGCTAGCACTTGTCTACTAGTTGAGAGATAAAATGGTGCACAGATTGTAACTTTCCTTGGAGGCTACGTAGATGTCGTAGTTCTTTTGGTGGAGGAATTTCTATAATAGCTTGCACCTTCTTTGGATCTATTTCAATGCCTCATCTGGATACAATGAACCCAAGGAGTTTACCTGAGGTGACCCCAAAGACACACTTCTTAGGGTTGATCATTAAGTAGTAGGGTCCAATTCTATCAAAGACACACTCTAAAACATTGAGGTGATCTTCCCTCTTAAATAATTTTTCCAAGATATCATCGACATAGTCTTCAATAATTTTGTGTATCATGTCATGGAAGATGACATTCATGGCCCTTTGATATGTTTCCCTAGCATTCTTCAAGCCAAAAGAAATCATGTTATAGCAGAAGGTGCCCCAGGGGGTTGTGAATGCTATCTTATGCTAATCTTCTTTTGCAATGTGGATCTGATTATATCCAGAAAAGCTGTCCATGAGTGAAAACATCTCATGTCCTACTGTGAGATCCATAATCATGTCTATGCTTGGCAAGGGGAAATCATCCTTGGGACATGCCTTATTGAGATCTATGAAATCTGTACATATCCTAATTGATTTATCAGGCTTAGAGATGGGCACCATGTTAGAAATCTAGTCAGAATAGTCAATGGGGCAGATCATCTTGGCTTGGAGTAACTTCTCAAGCTCTTCTTTGACAAGTAGTGCCACTTTAGGGTACATCTTCCTGAGCTTTTGTTTGATAGGTTTGATGTTTGGGTCCATTACAAGATGGTGAACCACCAAGTTGGGGTCTAATCTCGGCATGTGGGAGTAAGACCATGCAAATTTATTGATGGATTCATTCAATAAAGTGACAAGATCACTTTATTCTGCTTTAGTTGCAGATGCTGCTATGTATGTTATGGTGGGATTCTCTTTAGTACCCAAGTTGACAGGTTTTTCTTCTTTGATGAGAATCGATGACTGTTCACGCCTATAATCAAAGATCAGAGGAAGAGGAGAATCTTCATCTTTTGGCACCTTAGAGAGGTTTTCACTAGGGGATACGCCCTTTTTTTTACTATTTTATGATCAGATAGTGCCCTAGAGGGGTTTTCACTAGGGGATCGATGGATCAATTTTTCTCTTTTTTATTTTTGTTTTCTTCTTCATTTTTGCGGCTCAAGTTCTCCTCTTCCCCAAAGTATGCCTTTGGGTCTAGTTTGTAGACATATCCTGATTCTTGCCCCCAGTCATTGCTTTGATCAATTTATCCCATAAATCTTTGGAGCACATCCTCACTTTGGAACTCATCAACATGCATGACACTTGGTTGGTCCCAGTCTATGAGTTTGGGATGGTGGAGGATAAGGTCAATGAAGAGAATGGAAAGTTGGTGTAGGACAGAATTTCCTCAGAAGGTTTCATCATCAAAAACATCGTCATAGGCTCTCACAACTTTCTCTTCCAGGATATCTTCGATGTTAGCAATTTCACCCAGGGACAGACAAGAGGTAAAGATGTTTTCATTGGTTCCCCCATTCATGTTAGAGCCCATGCCAAGGCCTAGGTGTTTTTCTATTCAGGTAGGTATAATAGGATCTTTCATTCCTAGCTCTTCATAACCAAGGCCACCTCCTTGGTAGTTCCATTTTTCTATCACCAGTTTGTGAGTTGTGGGGTACTTATCTTTGAAGTAATTGAGGTGACTTGTGTCCTTGGGTGGTGGATCTTTATAGAGCCATTGGTTGATGTTTGGTGTCATTTCCTGGCTAGTCAAAGTACCCTTTGAGATAAAAGTGGTAGAACTAAATTGTAGCACCTTGGTCATCTCTGGTTCTATCTTGCTTAGATTAGGTCAATGACCTTGAGTGTGTGGATCAATTGGCAGTGCTCCAACTACAAATACATCAGATAAATTGTACTCACCACAACCTTTATTGTTGATCTAACAATGGATAAGGTGGAAGAGAGGATTATTTCTAGGTCTGAATGGATTTGAGATGAACTGGCGATAGAGGTGCCAATATCGATCCTGGGACATTGATTAGAATGTGGAAAGGATGTTTCCAATGCATTGTAGTATGCAAAGGGCTTGGGATCTGCATGGATGGTGATCTCTGTGCCATTATATGGAAATTTGATGCACTGATGGTAGGTGGAGGGGACAACTTGCATAGAATGAATCCATGGGCGTCCAAGGAGGATGTTGAAGGGAAGGTCAAGATCAACAACATGACATAATGTATCTTGGATAACTAGGCCCACTTGAATGGGCAATGATATGGTGCCTTCTGAAGTACGCTCCAGTTTGTCATATGCCTTTATTGTGATGACATCATTTTTTATATCAGCTTTAGTGCAACCCAACTATTTTATGAATTTTAAAGTACATAGGTTTAGGGCCGAACCATTATCTATCATGACCCATTTGATGGAAAAATCTTTAACCATGATAGAAATACAGAGCGGGAGATTATGATCGAGTTCTTCTGAGGGCACATCTATTGGTTTAAAGGAGACCCCACAAGATATAGATAGGTGTCTGACAAGGTTCTGAAATTTAGTGAGTTTGATGTTGCTAGGAACACGGGATTCTTGCAAGGCTTTATTGAAGATCTCTTGATAAGTGGGTGAAGTGCGGAGGAGATCCAGGATGGAAATTTGGGCTGGAGTATTCCCTAGATGTTCCAAAATGTTGTATTAGGTCCTAGTAGATGGGGCGGGAATGGAACCTACAACTATTATCCTGCCTCTATGAGTGGTGATTGCGCATTGGTTATCAGCACCCTTGACATGGACGACATTGACAGAGGAATGGACTTGAGATATGCAGCCAATGAGATTATCATAGTTGATATATGCATTTGTATAATATTTTCTGTTGGCATTTTCTCCTTGCTTACCCTTCCCCTGATTAGAGGACTGAGTAGGATCGTCTGGGCCTGTACCTGAAGTGTGTTTATGGAATGCATTTTGATAGATTTTAAGGCCTGTGTTTGGTGATGGTTGAGTAGGAGAGTCCACTTTTATCTCTTTACAGTCAATGAGATCTTGGATGTAGTGTTTTAGCTTCATGCATTTGAGAGTGGTGTGTCCCTTAACACAGTGATATTCACAGTACTCGTTATCTTTATACTAGGGAGGCTTAGGTGTTGAGTCATCAAATGGTTGTATTTTTGGGTTCACGAATTGGTTAGCTTGGACCAGCTTTCAGAAGATGACATCTATGGGTTCACCCAAAGGGGTAAACATGTTTTGTGGCGCATTCTAAGCATGAGGTCTTTGTTGTCCATGTTGGACTGATATAGCATTTGTCTGATTCATAGGATCTTGGTAGTTGTGTTGATAAGATGTTCCTGGAGGGGGATAGATAGTTGCTCCTTGAGGGTGAATTTTTTGCTGGTAAGTCAGTTGGGGATACATAGGATTTGGTTGTTGATACATGGGAGGAGGTTGAGGGTACATTGGTGGTGCTTGCTGATAAGTTTGGGTAGGTGCATTAGGACTGGCCACTAGAACCTGAACGTGTTTGGTGTTAGTGGCTCCATAAATTATGCATTCTTGTTCTTGTTCTAGTACCATGACTGATCATTATTATGTTTTATAGGCTAGGATTCCTTGTAGTGCTTGATGGCATCGTCTTCTATGAGACCTCATTCAAGATCCATACCTTTGATCCTGATGTCTTGATAAGTTTGTATGCAATTCATGCGCATGTGATAGGCAAGCTTAGGATGGAGGTTTTTAATGAAGATTTTGATAAGATGTTGCTCTAGGGGTTGGTAGGACAACCTTGTAGTAAGTCCTTGCCAGTGCTAAAGATAATCGGCCAAGCTCTCTCCTCCCTTTTGTTTGGAATTGTATAGGTCAAGGGGTGAGAGTTTATTTTCGACGTTATGTGCGTATTGGGCCACAAAATTTCCAGATAATTCAGGGAAAGTAGAAACTGTGTCATAGGGGATTTTGTAGAACCACTTGAGAGCAGTTCCTCCTAAGCTCTTGGAAAATAGTCTCATGAGGAAATTATCACTATAGGCCACTTCTTGACATGCCATGTAGAATTCTTTCATGTGGCTCACGGGATCTCCCTTCCCCTGATATTTATCAAATTTAGGTGTCTCAAAGTGCTTGGGGAAGGGTATGATAGTGATAGATCGATCAAATGGATAAGGACACACCTCTTCAAACTTGAATGTTTTATCCTCTGTCCCAGCTTTTAGCTCCTTGAGAGCATTCTTCATTTCCTCCCATTCATGATTTACTTGCGGAAGGAGGATTGTTAATCGTGATTGCATGGTTTCCTTGAACCTGATATGGATTGAATGGTGAGTATGGAGGATTCTATAGGGGATATTGTGGTGTTTGATAGAATGGTTCCTGGTCAGTGTATATAGATTATTGTGGTGGAAGTTGCGGTTGAGGGGAATATTGCAGTGGAGGAGGTGTCGGTGCTTGATAAGGTTGTTGCAACTGTTGGAAGTATGCTTGTATTTGCTAAGGTGTTGGATAGGTGGGATGAGCCTGTTGTGTACCTATATAGGATGGAGGATAGGTTTTTTGTGGTGGAATGCCCCCAGTGGGAACACTGAATTGTTGTGGAGGTGGAATGGCTTGTGATGCAGTGGGAGATGGCATGGCTAGGCAGCTAGCGGAATGAGTTTGTTGTTATTGTATGGGTTGGTTGAAAGGATTAGCAAAATGTTGCGGTGGTTGTGCCATGAAGAGATTTTTCCCCTATGTTTGTGTTTATGGCTGTTGAGCAACTTGGAGGGTGGACTGTGCAGCTTTGAAGGGGTAGATTTGTTGCTGTTGTGCTTGGGATGTGAATGGGTTGGTAATTTCCTGCTGCAGTTGTTGTTGTTGTTGGGATGCTTTCTCGATGGATTATTTTTTCTACTATTGGATTGGTTGCTTTTGTTTTTGGATAGGTTGTTGTTGTTGTTGGTTGGGTATCTGGGGTATGATGAAGGGATTGGTAGATGGTTGTTGCATGGGAGGATTTGGATTGGTTTGCATTTGCGGAAAAATTGTTGGCACACGTTGCGATTACGTTGCTAGTGGAGTGGAGAAAGTGGACCCTTGTAGATATAAGGGTTGGTTATAGGCATTGGTAGGTGGCATGCCTATGGTGAAGAAAGGTAGAATAGGCATGGAGACTTGGGTGCTTTGATGCTATGAACTGGTTGCTGAATTTTTATTGG
Organism: Thuja plicata; assembly: GCA_018584345.1. Taxonomy (NCBI): domain Eukaryota; kingdom Viridiplantae; phylum Streptophyta; class Pinopsida; order Cupressales; family Cupressaceae; genus Thuja; species Thuja plicata. Next base: position 786,030 of record MU227528.1, on the reverse strand, counting down.
GCTGAGTAGGGATGGGTGTAATGGTGGTTTGTTGTGTGCTAACTAGTGGTGGTGGAGATTGTGCCACAAATGTTGGGAATGTTTGCAAAAGTGGAGCGGTTGTGAACTGAGAAAGTGCTTGCATAGAGATGGGGGGTATTGTTTGTGTTGCTGATGTTGGATAGAGAGGTGGGGCTCCTAAGGTAGATGAAGGTGTCGTGTGCATGATGGAGGGTGGGATGCAAGGTTGGACTACTTGTACGATAAGAGTTCCCACCTATAGGGTTTGTTGAAGTGGATCAAAAAATTCATTTCTAGTGGGATGAGGATTTTCCCCTAGAAGTGCCATATGTCGTGTAACAAGTGTGGGTATAATCCAAGGTGAGAGTTGAAGTCCTTGTTGCTGAATGTCCAAAAGTAATTGATTGTTGTTACATCCACTCATGGCATTCACCATGTGGACATGCCCTAGATGATTGATAAATGTTTCTATGGTACTCATGGTAGGTATCTCATTAGTATTTACTCAGATATGTTCAATTTGATCATTGGGCTGAGGCACATAAGTAACCATGGCATTAGTATCGTTAGTCACAGGATTAGATGAACTAGCAGCAAGATTGGGGTCCATATTCTTCCTCTTCTTAGTGGCTCATGTGATAGGTGGCATGAAATGACTATCTGAAGGGAATATGAGATGAAATATGTAATGCAAGGATGCACCTAGGAAGCTAAGGATGATGATGCTAGAACTAAGATGCATCTAGGATGATGAATATGCTCCTATGGATTTAAGGATAACTTGATGTATGAAAGGATTAAGGGTTGCTTTCCCTAGTGTAAGATCAAGTGGATGTGATTGTCTACCTAAGACAGACTTGTGGTCTTCAGCAGACAAGATTCTCTATCAATGCAAACCAACCTTTTGATCAAGGTGATGGGGTTGTAAAGACAAAGGGGATTATCCTAAACAATGCTTAGTAAAGGACACTTAAGATGGGGGTTTTGATTAAGATGTAGGTTTTTAAGCAACTCAAAAGGGGATGCAATACCAAGTGAAGGATGTGATCAAGGATGCTTTGGATGATGATTAGGATGATGCTAGGTTGATTAGGATTGATTTAGATTAATGTAGGATTATGCTGGGCTGAGTGTGTGATGTGTTTCAAAAGATGACAACCTAAGGGAGGTCCTAAAAATACAAGCTAAGTGAGCTTAAGAAGAGGAGGAACTTTTGTTTGTTGTGGCAAACCACCTAGTCATATTTCTCAAATCCAACAAAAGCAGAGTTTAGACGATATTTTCCCATGAAACGAGCAACCTTGTTGTTGTAGATCACTTTATCAAATTCTTCCCATTTATGAATCTCTTGTTTGATGGAATCAATGATGTGTTCATACTTGGTAGCCTCTCGGGTTGTGTTCTTCTGTTCTCTTTGCACAGGTGGTAACAGAGTTTTTACCTTCTTTTGCTTCTTGGAATTGGTCATGTCCTATAAATAGATCTGATCTTGGATGAATAGTTGGAGGTTTTAGGACATATCTCATAAAAGACCAAATTCTAAAAATTAGAGCTCATGGTAATCTTTGCAAAGGGACGTTGTCTTGATGATTTGGAAAAATTTTGATTTCTATTTGATTATCAATAGGTTTGTTCCATGGAAAGAACCAATTTCAACATAGTCAAACCAAAAAAGAACAAGCATGTGTCTGAAAACAATCCGACAAGGGACAAAGCAACCTTGAAGGATACAAGCAACTAACAAATTTGAATGTTGGGTATTTCGTTGTGTTTTGGATTTGTCAATGTTCTTCAAACACTTCAAGCACACATCTACCCAAGGAATTGGCTTCAATGAAATATTATAGACCCATTGCTTGGTAGTCCTTCAGCTCACACAGTAGTGTCACCCCCGAAAGGGCGCCCATATTTTTGCCTTTTTCCAGGTATTGTTGTCGTGCTACAAAGATCTCTTTCGCAACACAATACCTTGAGACACATATGATGGGGATCTTGGGGGGAGATTCTTCCCTCCCCTCGCACTATAATAAATCACCGTTCGGAGGTGAATAGGGTAGCTTCTATGCCTAGAGTGTTTATTAAGTGTCTTTGTTTTATTGTATCCTCTATGTCTGCGCAAGCACAATTTAGGCATAAAGCCCCATAGAGCATCTTGGAAAAAGTGGTCACGTAAACATGATTGAGACTGTGAGGCTGCACTTTAGTTAGATGATAGCCGAGTATAAGCTCAAATTCCAATCGAATCCTGAGGCTTTAACCCCAAGGAGTAAATTTGATTAACGTGAGTTAGAGTGGTGTGGCTTACACCTCGTTCTCACGTGGGTCATTCTTGGGAGAATTTTTCCTTGACCGGCAGGCCCATCTAAAGGATTAACTTGAAAAACATGGATTGCAATGAGAGGGGTCTATATTTCTTATTTTCCACAAGGGGAAAAGAGCATACTCTCCTACCCAATGTCATTTTTTCTCAAATACGCAAGACAAAGTTTGTTCTTTCCCAAAAGATTCACTTGTTTAACACAAAGCAAGTGTGTCTAGGTTTTTGTTCTTCCTAAAAGGGAAGAGAGAATACTCCCCTAACACTTGTTTTGGATTAGACAAAAAGATCCCACTAATTATTCTATGTGCCTAAAAAAAATCAAACTAAATGCTAACAAGCACGATCATTTGGTCGATTTAAATCAAGGCAACCTGCAAGACAAGTGTGAGTAATCTTATGAAGTTGTGTCTTGGGGAAGCGGTGCTGCAATTGGTTAGTAGTTTGAGCTTTTCCAAATCTTTGACAAGTGATAAAGGTGATCTGCACAAAGAATTCACTTAAAAAAAATATTTCATTAGCATAAGATATGAACTTTTGAAATTGAAAATGAAAGAGTAACTTTGGAAATTTGCACCAAATTTTTGAAGTGGAATCTTAATAAATAGCTTAAAAATCTGAAAATTTCTCTGATTCAGCTTTTCAACTCTTTTTAAATCATCAAAAACAGAGTCTGTATGCAAAAGTTATGGATGTTTTCATGATAGTGTCTCTATTTGCAAGCAGAGTCGCCTGTGTACAAGCAGAGCCGCCTATCTGTTAGAGCCGCCTCTGTAGAAGCGGAGACGCCTGTCTATGAATCTGAACATGTTTTTGAGAAGAATGAAGATATTTTGATAAGGTTTAGGGATGTGGGTCCCATTGGGAGTGCCAGAATGTGTATGAGGAATTCTTCAACCTATTGGGAGCAAGCTCAAACATGCAAGATTAGTGGGTTAGCACATATAATCAATTCAAAATTGTATGAAAGAGAAAGCAAGTAACAAAGAACACCAACTAACATCAGATTAAGCTAAAATAAGTAAGCACCCTATTTAACTTGTTTGATTTTCTCATTTTGATGGATGTGGGTGTGCTCTCTCAAACACACAACATGCAATGGATCCCAATGCAAATGCAAGATTGTAAATAATGGAGGAATTCAAGAACTAATCTCAAATCCTTCAAAAGGATGATATTCTAAACTATGAAAATGATATGCATATGCAAGAAACTATGATTCATTTACCAAATTCAAGCCTAGCATGTGATTTCTATGTGAATTAAACAAGAAAACTATAATCATGAAACTAGCTATGAAATTCTAAAACAATTCTAGCATGATAACAATCCAAATTGAGAGATGAAAATTGAAGAGGAGAAGGCCTCTATTTATAGATTTTTGGGAGAGAAGAGGAGAGCTTGGATGAGGTGGCATCTATGTGGCATCCACATAAGAGCCACATAAGGGACACATAGGCTTGAAGGGATGGCTAATTTTGAGTCAAATATAGAAATAAATATTGAGTGGCTCAAGAATTTCAAGCGAGAGGGAAAAGGAGTAAAGAGATTTTAAGAGGAATGGGTGGCCATTTTGGACACATGGGCTTGGACATTAAATGTTGAGTGGCTCAATACTTTCAAGTGGGAGACAAAATTGTAAGAGGAATTCAAGAGGAATGGGTGACCTTTTTGGAGAGAATCTCCCCATGTGGGTGAGCATTCCATTAGCCTTAAAAAGGTTAGGAATCACACTTTAAGTATAATTAGAGAACAATTAGGTAGGGAAGCATGCTTAGGAAGTGAGTTGATGGGAGTAGAGTAGGAATAGGGTAGGCTTAGGGTAGGTCTCTAGGTTGGATTAATGGGTTACTAGCTAGGGTTTTAGATTGTAATTCAAATTAGATTTGAATAAATCATAGTTTAGAAGAATTAGAAATATGGAGGGATTTTAATAAATATAAATTTATTAAAAAGGGGATTTTGTGAGGAAAATATATTTAAATAAAATACATTGGAATAGTATTTAACTATTGATAAATACCAACTATGAAGCTATTTAATTGATTAAATTAAATAGTTAGAGGAATAAGAGGGAAAATAATATTAATAATAATATTAATA
>MU227528.1:767906-780591 GCA_018584345.1 Thuja plicata | reverse complement strand
ATATATATATATATATATAAAGTGATATTAATTTTATTAGATTATTTATTTCTAGTGATTTTTTTTACCATATGATATTATTTAATTATTAAATAGTATTAATATTAGGAGTTGAATATTAATATTTATTAATAAATGTTACATCTATATTTTCTTATATGCTGTAATTACATTCAAATTTTAGTAATTATTAAATAGGTTAATTTATATATGTTTGATTTTATAAATTAATCTATAGGAGTTTTAATTTACATTATCCTTGGAAATTAATTATAGTTTTGTTAGTAATTTTATTGGATAAACGAATTTGCATAATGTTATTACAAATTGGTTTATCACGGAGTTTTCGATTAGTTCTTTCTGAAAATGTGTTTATCATTTCGTAATGTATTTTTGGGTGATTATTGAAATGAATTGTGTATTCTTTTCTGTAATGAAACTCTATCATTTTGGGTATCTATTGGGAATAATTAACTTTTAGGATGTAAAACTAGAGGTTTTGGGATTTAATTCTTCATGGTGTCTTGTATGATTTTTAGTGCAAGTTCCTTATGATGTCATTTTGGTCTCGATCTATATACTCAACCTGGTTTTTCTAAACTACCTTGTGTGATCTTGTGAGAGTACTTTAAGTTTTTATGGTTAATTGAAAACCAATGTGTTCATGTATGAGAAGGAAGCGGTTTGAGATTTATGTTATACCTTCATGATTTTGTTATGAGTGTAGGTAGGTTAACTGAGTGTATAGAGGGGAAGTGGCTTGCAATGGGGGCCAGGGCCCTAAGTGGCTACAAGGGTAGCTCATTGGCAAGTTAATTAATAAGTGAAAACATGAAATATTAAAGGGGTTTTCAAATGAACTAATAAGATGTCTGAGTCTCTACCCATGCCTTGAGTGTTATTACAGGCTAGGATGGGAGTTAGGATCCTTGTATTCACGAAAGGATTACTAAGCCACATAGAGTCACTTGGGGGCTAGGGTCCAGGGAGGACTACTAGGGTAACTCAAGGGTAGTCTTATGTGATGACACTTCCCTATATATAGCTTAGGCTATCCTATATGTGTCAGTTACCTCTAGTAATGTGTAGATTCCTTATTATAATTTAGAGAGCTTCTAGGATCTTCCTATGATTTTCTTTATAATATCTTGTATACCTTTGTTGTTACCTTCTTTTTGTATACCCGTGTGAGTGGGCTTGATATTATCTCCTCAACATGGTGTGAGTGGACCTTTGGTTCCACAAGGTTGGGTGGTAGTGATTCTTATTACCATTAAGATCTGATGGTTCTTCTTCATGCTTGGATGATCCTTGTTATAGTTGTATCTTTTTATTTTTCTAGAGACTTGATCAATTTCATGAGTTGTATACTTGTACCATATGTGGATATTGGTTAGCATCCTTTTGGAGGATGTATTGTATTGTTATGATTATTGCATACCATGTGAGTTGTACAATAGATTTTGATTCGGTTGTATACCTTGGGTATCATATGTATATGTGGTCTTATTATATGAGATGTATATTATGGATTCAGTTGATATATCTTTTATGTTAATTCTTTATAGTTTTTATTCGTAGATTAGTTTTCTTAAGTAATTCTACATCAAGGAACCCTCGAGATTTGTAACCTTTGTTCATATTGTACTTATGTGTATGTCTTTTATCTCATTTTGTTTCTTCCATGTTGTTATCATTATTGTTTGTAAACATTTAAAAAAAATTATCATGTTAACTTAGTTGCATATTTAGGTTAGTTCTCCTGGGTTCCCTAGTGGGGCATTACACTTGGTATCAGAGCCCACATTTCTACACTAGGATCTCTGGGAAATTTTTACTCCCATTAGTTTTATTTTGGTTTAAAACTTGAAACAAACATAGACATAAAACTCTGATGTATTTAAAACTATTTATTTGTGATTATTTTATTTTTGTTTATCGCTTTTGGTTTTGGTTTTGGTTTTGAGTTGTTGTGTTGGCCTTTGGTTGCTTCAGAAATCATGCCCGTTGAGAATAGAGCTACTAGGAGTCAATGTAGAGGCCAATATGGTGGCCATGGAATGGGTAGAAATCATAGTCCTTCCACGAGTGTTCATCAACAGAATAGAATAAGCAGAGGGATGAGCATCGGGCTGGGCCAGAAGAGCTAGACACTAGGCAGCTATTGAAAGATATATTGAATCGTCTTGGTCTTGATAAGGTTAGAGTGGAGAAGGATGTTTCACATCATTCTTAGTTAGAGCAGAGGGCGAGGGTGAGATTTAGGAGCCCTCCGAGGACCATCACAATTGATCCTGATGTTGTGGCAGTAAACCACATTAGGGATCTTATGAGAGTATGACCTACTCCCTTTGATGGGAAGGGATCAGGTTCTAAGGTAGAGACATGGCTTATTGCCTTAGAGAGGATTTTTTCTATGCACCCCTTTAGTAGAAATACTAACACTAGGTATGCGGTGATGCGACTCTCTGATTTTGTAGCAGTGTGGTGGAAGATCAAAAAGGAGAAGTTAGGGCTCCACATTGATAAAATCACCTGGGAGTTGCTACTTGAGAACTTCTGAGAGTGCTTCCTCTCAAATCAGTGGAGGAAGCAGTGATCGGACGAGTTCCATAACCTAAGACAGTTGACCTTGTCAGTGGAAGAGTATGAGCGTCGATTATTTGAGTTCAAGCAATATGTGGGTTACGGACATGATTCAATATTTTGTTAGAGGGCTTAATGAACACATTTTTGGGAAAGTTGAGCTCTTTGAGCCTATGACCCTCAAGAAGCGGTCATTAAAGATAATCTTGTGGAGGCAAATCTAGCTTTGGGCCATGGTGGTCAATTGGGAGTTCAGCCTAGTGGACCTACTTCTAGTTATAGAGGTAATCATTCTTAGGCAGCTGGGAATTCTAGGGGTTCTTCTACCTTTTCAAAATTTAATCAGTCCCAATAGGAGGGAGTATTCATTCCTCCTACTCAGAGTGGTGGTTCTTGGATTATGAATTTTTGTGATATTCAGTGCAACAAGCACAACCAGACAGTTCAGTTAGCGCAAATTGTGCATCAGGATGTCAGTAGGGGTGGTTTTCAACAATCTAGTGCACCTTCTGTTAGAGGAGGTAGTAGTAGATGATCTTGTTTTCCATGTGTGCAGTGTGTTCATATTGTGGTTAATTCTCCTCAGCGTGCAGCATAGTTCTCAAGATAGAGGCCAGTAGCTTCTGAGCCTACAGTGGGAAATGTTGGTCGATCTCATGGAGCGTATGCAGCCTTTGATCACCCTCCAGTGGTGTATCATGCTACTATGAGTGGGGTTGCGAATAGAGGACCAACAACTAGTTTCTGCATTCCTACAGTAGGGAATGATCCCCACTATTCGAATCAGAGACCTGGGAAGGGTCCTATGGGAAAAACATGTTGAGTCTTTTGTGATTCAGTGGGATGCTTTGTGTTGAGGAATTTATATCTCTATCTTTGTTGTAGGCTTCCAGGAGTAAGCCTAGTTTTAGGGGGGGAGGATGTAATACCCACCCCTTAGTTTTCTTTTCTGTTTTGGTTACCGAACACTTTTAGACCTTTTCATGTATGTTTCATTTATTTTAGTTGGTTTTTAGGATATTCATGTAGTACTTTTCATTATGTTATTGATCCATTGCTTAGTTGTGTTATATCTTCTATTTACATGTGATTTATGGTTGTTTCATGGTGGTTATGTATATGTTATGATGTCATTTTGATTATTATTTTCTAACAATACTAACCCTATATCTGTATGCACATGGATCAGTTGTATGTTCTACTCTTTTGATTGACGTGTTTCATATGGTATGGGACAGAGTCATAGTTACTTGCTTCAACGAGATCCACATGATAAACTAGTCTCAACCATTGTTTTTAATATTATATGTATGCATATGTTCATCTTTGTGATGGCAAGTTTGTAGGTACCGAGCTAAGTCTTCCCTGAATTAGCACGAGTGAGTGTGTCCCATTGTAACATCTCAATGGTAAGAGAGGGGAGATAATATTCAGGCCTAAATCCCTACCCTAAATCCTTATTTTGTCCTAGAACTGGAAAAGAATCTGACTGACTAGCCTATTTGAATCCATCAAGTGACATGGATTCGTGAGCCTTTCTGTGTGTGCTTGTGTGTCTATTTCAGTTGTTTTTTCTATTTTAGTTGGTTTTTCTATTTAAATGGGTTTCACTTGACTTAATGATATTTTTGGCTTGAATTATTTAATGATTATTTATGGTAAATATTGATGTAATAATTGCACATTTGATAAGGTTAAAACATTGATATATTAAATATATGGCTATTTAATAATTAAATATTAATTAAATGCCTATATTTAATTAATTGATTTAATTATTAAGTCTTGATTTAAATAATTGAGATTTAATAAATATTAAATTCAATTATTTTAATTAATTGTGCAAAGTTGAATTATTGAATATTACTTTAAGTTGCATGGTTAATGGATTTATTTAAATTGAAATATTCTTATGCATTTTCAATTATGACTTTGTTTTTTTATTATAAAGTTGAGTTGTGCATTGCTTTAAGTGAAATTAAAAATAAAGCATTTCTTTTAGTTTTAATTAATAATTAATATTCCATTAGGGTTTCACTTTTTAAAAACCTAATTGCCTGGCTTTCTATATCCTTAAATTGAAAGCCTTTTTGGAGGGGGTTTAATCAGGGAGAAGGAGAATTCAGGTGATTGGAGATTTGTGGAAAGCTTATGAGTATTTTGGATTCTTCATTGCTTTGGATTATAATAGGTTCCTCTCATCAATTCCTAAGGTAGGATCTTGATCTTGATAATTATAGCTTCCAGATCCCTATCTTCTATGCATCTGAAATGCTAGGATCCTTTGTTTGAATCTTCCTTGTTTGTTATTATGTGGTTTTATTGCTTAAAATTGGAAGAATAGGTTATTGGATCAATTCTGTCGTATTTCCTTCATGTTTCCATTACATATTTGTGTTTTGGGCATCATGGTTTCATTTAAAATGCTTTGGTTGTATATGGGCATCAAGGTTCTCATTTGGAATGATTTAGTTTTCAAATTTAGCCTTTAGGGTTTTAGATTTGTGAGAAAAGTCTTCTTTTGTGAGAAATTTGATAAATGTTTCCAAAAAGGGGTATTAGCCTTCAAATCTATGAATCACTTACCTTGGAAATAAGAAATTTTACCCTTACCAGCTTCCTGTCCAAACCCTAGATCCATATTTGCATGGAAAATAGATCAATAGACTTAATTTCATGCTTAGAAATTATTAAAAAAATAAAGGTTAACCTTAGATTTAATATATTCCCTTGTTTAAATCAATTGTTTGATTTTAGAAAATCCTCCAACATTCTCCATTTGGAATTATCTCTCTCTTCTTTAAAAAAATAATAATAATACTATATGTATTGATTATATGGGAATATATCTATTAGAAAAATAGCTCTTTATCATTCTATTGTAGAAAAAAAATTAAATAAAAAAAATGGGTGCTTGCTAGAAAAAAAGTACATATTGGTATTTTTCACTAGTTAAAAAAAATTAAATTATAAAAAAATTAATTAAAAATAAATAAATGGAAATGATTGTTTTAAGTGTGTTTTTTTCATTAAAAAATTTTTTTTAAGAAAACTTTAAAATAAAGTTTTTTGTTAAAAAAAAATCTAAAAAGGTAGGTGGTGGGGACCACCACAACCCCCAACCACCCGTGGGCCGCCATCGCGGGATCCACTATCATGGTAGTGGGTCGTGGGGGGATTGCAGTTCCACTGCCTATGACAGTGGGCCGTGGTTCCACCTGCGTTACCCACTACTGTAGTGGGCCACGGTGGGTGGGGACCGCAGGGGAGGTGGAGACCCGCGGGTCCCACAAACCCCTGGTTCCCAACTATTTTATTTTAAATAAAGTTTTTAATTTATTTATTTTGTTTTTTAGTTTTAGTTTAATTAAAAATTTTAATTTTTAGGTTTATTGAAGTTTTATTATTATTATTAATAAATTTAGTTTATTTATATGTTAGTTACATTTATTTATTGTGTGTGTGAGATTACACCTTCATGAAATTAGGGTTAGTAACAACAACTCTATGGAAAGAAAATGCTATTTAATCTAAGAATTGAAGTTAAACCCATGACATCTCATGGTTCTCTATCAAAGCTTTGTTAAGAGAGATCTCAGTCTTAATCTCTCTCAAGGACAATCCTAGAACGAGAATAAAATGATAAACATGCTCTAATCTAGCTCAAATGCTTCAAGATTTACTATGAAATCAACAAATGCTTCTAAACATGGTATTCTAAATGCTATGCAAATGCTGAAATACTCTCAAATGCTCTCCAAATGCCTATAATAAGGATGCTTTGCTCTTGAAATTCTTGGATCCCAAACACAAAGGAAATGGCTTGTATATATAGCAATTTCCCAAGGGTAGGGGGTAGAGTGAGTTGATCATGATCAAACTTTGGTTGAGTGAAAAGCTTTGAGGTGTTTTCAAATGGAGGGAAAAGTAAGTGGTTGTCCTCAAAGAAATTAGGAATTATATAATTCAATCATTTAATTAATTTAGCCATGTAAGGGTGAATGGGTTGGATTTGATTTTTTTGATTTAAACTATATAGTTAATTGATTAAAATCAATTGTATAATTTGATTAATCCCTTTTAGTCTTGAATTTAATTATTTGATTTCATGATTATTTAATCCTTTGATTTAATTTGATTTTGTCCACTTTGCTTGATAAATGTCCATTTGATTTGATCCATTTTAATCCATTGAGATGAGATTTGAGGCAATTGGCTGAGATTTACAATTTTGAATGTTTAAGATACACCTGGTCAAATTTAGGTGTCTACAAATGCCCCTCTTTGAATTAATGTGTGAAGCACATTGATTCAAAGAAAAATTGATGTCCTGATCATTGATTTGATACTGATGAGCTGATTGATGCAAAACCTGATATGAAACTCTGATATGAAAACCCTGATATGAAACTTGATACGAAACTCTGATGCGAAACTCTAATTTCAAACTTTGATGCGAAACCCTGATATGAAACTTGATTTGAAACTTGATTTGAAACCCTGATTTGAAACTTGATTTGATGCCCCACTGATAAAGTTTGAATTTTTAATGCCCCAGATTTGATATAGATATGATGCAGAATCCCAATTTGATGATATGATGATGCCCCCTTAGAAATGAAAGCATATTGATCTCAGATGTGAAAAATTTGATGAGCACTATTGATAGAATAGATCCAAGATGATTGCATTTCTGATAAACTATGACGCTGAAAAGATGTTGAAAAAATGCCCCAGTGTGCAAAATATACAGATTTGGTTTGATTGGGTCAAAAATCTTACAAAATTAGGGTAAAATAGCTTAAATAGGTTGAAAAACCCAAATTTACTATTCATTTTCACTTTTCACTATTGAGGTTTTTCTCTGATCCTTTGACAATTGACAATGATGGTGGTACCCATTTGAGAGCATCGGTTTGAGCGAGCGCACCGATATTAGAGAACTCTTAACTACGAGCCTCTGGTGAGTGGTTCGAACCTTCCTAGTGCATTTATTGCTCAATAAATAGCATTTATTACATGTTTTTAATGCTTTCTAGGTAGAAAATGGTGAAATGTCGCGTAGGATAGGTAAAAAGCTGCTTAGGGTAGAGAAAAGATGCCTCCACACATTGAAAAGCTGTGTTGGAGCAATTCTTGGCTGCCTAGGAATTAGGTCGAAAATGCAACCCAAATAGCCAAAAGCCGCCTAGAAAACCCTATATTTTAAAGGCTGCCTAGGATACTTAAAATGTCGCATAGGACTTTAAAAGGCCGCCTGCTTAGCAAAGTGCGGCCTCCGATGATTAAAGTGTCACGTGTAAAGCTTTTAATGCCATAGGGCTTAAAAATCTGCGTACACTTATTAAAGTGTCACCTACCATGAATTTTGAAAACTGAGATAGAAATAGATGAAGTCCTTTGCTCGATCGTCCAGATAACTCAATTGAATTACAAGCTAGAAAATGTACGTCCAGAATGTCACTTAGTGTTTAGGATATTAGAAAAGTCATATTGATGAATGTTCGATATGCCAATCAGATTGATTAAAATGATTACAAATTTTCCATGTATCTCAAGATCTAGAGGTTAGAAGCAATAAGTTGATGCACTCAAAATAGAGCAAGGATAGATTTAATGTGTTTGATTGACTTATAATGGTCCACCAATAGAAAGACTAATATGATTCACTTTATTTCAAAATGTAGGAACATTACCGCAAGTTGCAGATACGAGGTGTTGCATCTTGGATTTTTTATTTAGTTGATGAGCTCACGCTGCCTGAGTGACAGACTATCAAGACATGTGGTCTCAGTTTCCTTCTTGATCTCTCTCGGTTTCAGCTGAACCAAGGTCTTCTAACAGCTATGGCAGAGCGATGGCACTCTGACCATAATACGTTCCATCTACCCCTTGACAAGATGACTATCACGCTCGAGAATGTATATAGATTACTAAGGATCCTGACTCATGGAGAGAAGGTATATTATGATTCAGTGTATGATAGCAGTGTATGTAGAAGGGTGTTTGGAGACAACACCATTGATGATGATCGTATTACTTGGGCACATTTTTCTTCATTTCCTACTTTTCCAGCATTGTTAGGAGTAGTGATCAGAGGATTACTACTTCTAGATAGGAGAGGTCGTGGCTTTGTGGTTGGATGGGACTAGATACTGGAGGATTTGATTGCACATCTTCAAAGATTTGATTGGGGTTCTTGTGTATTAGCGCAGTTATATCATGATTTACATGAGGTTGTATATAGGCGCAGTGCAACTCTTTCAGCAGGTGCAGTTTTGTTACAATTGTGGACATGGGAGCATATCCCTATCATGAGACCAGTTTCAGCACAAGTGCGGGCCCGAGGGTATCCGTATGTATTTTTGTATGATGGCATGGTTGTCCAGCATCGTCTGGGCAAGGTTGAGTTTTTGAGACATACTATTGATGACATTGATTAGGTCATGTGGAGGCCATATCTTCTTTGCGAGAGGTGGCGAGAGGATGATGATGAATTTCCCTATATGTTTTCTCCTCAGTGGATGATCGGTCGATAAACACTATATATTGAGAGATTTTTCTTTGGCAGAGTGCTCCGTCAGTACGACCGGGTTCAGGACATGCCTTAGGGTATGACACTTTATGCTAGAGTATAGGCCGAGAGATCTATGTGGGGAGCATAGGTTGATTATCAGTTGGCTTGTTTACAGATTGATCAGATGGGATATGTTATGTGGGATATGATGACGCATGTAGCTGATGTAGACATGTCAACCAAGTATCAAGAGTCATTTATGCGACATCGCTTTGTAAGATTTACAGATCTAGCAGAGCCTATTCCTGATGTGGATGAGATTTTTGATGATGATGGAGATGATGTTGATGATGGTGACGATGGAAGGAGACCTCGGAGATAGAGAGTTTAGAGGGCACCTAGGGCTCCTAGAGCACAGAGAGCTATAGGACCTTAGATGCGGGCTGGTCATGTTAGAGGCTGAGGTGGTGGATATAGGCATCCTAGATAGAGATTAGCGTAGGTACAGGTACCCCAGGGATAGGCTCCTGCCAAAGTTGGTGTAGAGTGGGCTAGGAAGAGACACATACATGTCTAAGTGGCTAGACAGGTTCCATTATAGGGACATATTCTATAGAGACCTCTATCTCCACAGAGATAGGTTCCACAGGTTGATCCATAGAGTAGTTCAGCACCGCTGATACCACAGGTACCATTTGCACCACAGGCACCTTAGGCTCCCCCAGCATCACAAGCACCTCTAGTTCCTCCCATTGTGGATGGCTTAGTTCAGGATGTGCGAGGTTTATAGGTAAGGATGACTGTGATTACAGTATGATTAGATCAGGTTTCTACTATGTTGCAGCAGTTTCTGACTACATTAGCTCAGTTACCCACCAATGCGAGCACTAGTCAGGCACCACCTAGTACAAATGATAGATCAGGTGATAGGGATCCTAATGATGTAGGGGGTTCAAGTACAGGTATTTTTGGAGATGGATCAGGTGCCCCTGCTAGGTCATGAGATAGATTGGGATCTATGATATCTTGATATTGCATTGATGTATCATATGTATTTTTGATCAGGACTTTGATGTATGGATCATATATTGATGTACCTTTAATGTATAGATTTGTGTTATAGACATTGATGATGGACATTTATCTATGATGATTTTTGATTCCCCTATGGATGATGTGTTTATTAGATTTCCTTTTATGCATATCTACATGCTACTATGATGCATTTATTTCTATTATGTTATGGATGCAATGTCTTAGAGTAGGACATAGATAAATGGATGCAAATTATGTTAATGAAACTTAATTCTATATGATTTTATGATTTAATCATGATGTATGGATTATGCAATGCAATGATATGGATGCAATATGTAGTGCAATGATAGATGAATGCAACTATCTTTTTGATCTTTTGGATGTATGCAATTTAATTTATGATGTGCAATTCTAAATGATTTGGATTTAATGACTAATTATAAATGTTTCTTTTCTTTGCTTTTTCATTTGATATGAATATATAATCATTAATGATTAATGATTTATGTATGCAAAAGATAATCTCATATTGATGACTTGAAACCATTAAATTGATGAAGTGTTGTCAACATTAATTCCCCCCTTTGAACTTGGAAAAGTGCTAGAAATAAAAACCATTTTAAACTAACTTGAAAATGCAATTAATCTAACATGAAAATTCAATGCAACTAATTGTCCTTGAGGTTTACGAAAGAAATGCAAACATAGATATATTTTCATCATTGAGCATTGTGGAACTAGGATTCAATACAATTCTTACTGGTGCCACTGCGACCATAAGAATATGAATATGACTTTCTCTCATGTGGTAACCCCTTCTACAAAACCAATTACAACCCTCACTAGTTGAATGACCAACTATGGGAGTATGAATACCGGTTTGATCAGATTCAATGTTGCAAGTGGATGTTAGTATTAAGATATGGAAAATCTAAATAGCCAAGGTATCATTTTGCATGAACAAACAAAGGTTAACCATCCTTCCTATACGAATGTCCTCAATGGTTCTTTGATGACCATGTCCTTAGACTAATTCACACAAGTGAAAGGATCTTCCTCAAAATAGTCATTCAGAAGCTTAAGAAAACATCATATCTCTATCATTGCCAATCTAGTCGAAACATCATCAATTAGCTAAAAAGAACATGACTCAAAAAAGGTCAATGAAAAACTCATCAAAAATTTCCAAGTGTTTGTGAAATGTATCAAGATTTTCAAATAAGAATTCTAGATAGTCTGGTCATTTAGGGTATGTCAATTTTTAATCCTAATAAAATAAGTCAATGAAACTCAAGGATCATGTTATGCGATCAAACTGTTTAGGGTTGAACAATGATATCCATCAAAGGTTCCAAAAATCTCTCTTCTGAATCTGAAAATCTACTTCTGATGTGTGACCAAGATGTTGCACTATTGAATCTGTCTGGTATCAAAATCCATGAGGTGTGCTCCCAAGTGATAAATGTGATCAATGTGAAACTTAGGGCAGCTGAACCTAGAATGCAACAAAAATGCAGCTCTGAGACTTTATTAGAACTATGCACAAATGACAGATGCAATGAGGATATGGAAAAATGAGATGATGAAATACAATATGTACAAATGCAACTAGGAAAGACTTAAGGGACAAAAGGTGCTTGTTTCTAGGTTTTCACCTTTTGGGATTATTGCTCTTTTTCTCTTTTTTTCTTTTTTTTTTTTTGCTACCAAGGTGCCTATTGCTAGGTTTTCACCAAGGCACTTTTTCTCTTTTTCAAATGTTTTTGGCTTTTGAACTTTCTAATTTTTTTGTATTTTGATCTTTTCTTAATTTTTTTGGTATTTTTGACTTTTTCCATGTACAAAGGTGATGCTGACTCATCTGATACTCTCAACTTATACTCTTTCCTCTGAGACTCTTTCCTCTAAATCAGGAGTGAAACCTCTTAAGATGAATGCTATTGATAGGTTCTTACAATTCATCACCTTCACAATTGGCCAATTTCTAGGTCCCCATTCCAAATGAAGAAACAATGACAAAAGGACCAAGCCAATTTGCTTCCCACTTTCCTTTCTTTTCTCTATCAGTCTGATTTTTTGGATTTTCCCTCAATACTAGATCTCCTACTTGAAAGGTTCTTGGTTTAATATGCTTGTTATAGTTTCTTGAAATTTGATTATGATACACTTTCAAATGATCATAGGCTTGAGTTTGATGTTCCTCCAACATCTCCAATTGTTGAAGTTGGGCAACTCTATAATCCTCATATGTGACTAATCCATGCAATGAGACTCTTAGGGATGGTATTTCAACTTCTAAAGGTAGAATAGCTTTGGCCCCATAAACCAATGAAAAATGTTTAGCTCCTGTCAGGGTGCGAATGCTAGTCCTATAGGCCCATAAGGCTAGATTGACTTGAAGATGCCAATGTCTTCCCGACTTGCCAACTGATCTTTTAAGGATTTTAAGGATGTTCTTGTTGGTAGCTTCTGCTTGTCCATTACCTTGGGGATAGTAAATGGATGAAGAGTGATGTGTAATATGGAATGTGTCACAAAGTTCAT
>MU227528.1:756171-767856 GCA_018584345.1 Thuja plicata | reverse complement strand
TTGTCCATTACCTTGGGGATAGTAAATGGATGAAGAGTGATGTGTAATATGGAATGTGTCACAAAGTTCATCAACATCTTTGTTCTTAAACTATTTTCCATTATCCATGATGATGGCGTGAGGAATGACATATCTGCAAATGATATGCTTTAGGTTAAACATGGAAATTTGCTTCCCTGTTGCATTTGTTAAAGGGACAACCTCAACCCATTTAGTGAAGTACTTTATTGCTGTGATTATATACTTGTGTCCATTTGAAGAAGGTGGATAAATCATGCCAATAAAATCAAAGCCTCATTGATAGAATGGCCATGGTGTGACAAATGGGTGTAACTCTTGCGTCAGTGCATGGATCATGTCTCCATGGTATTGACATTTTGCAAAAACTTTGACAAACTGACAAGCATCTCTTTCTAATGTTTTCCAAAAGTACCCCATGCGTAGGATTTTCTTAGCTAGGTTTAAACCACTCGAATGTGACCCACAAATTCCCTTGTGGACGTCTTTTAAAGATAATTTTGATTCATCTTCCTCTAGACACCTAAGGAGCATTCCATCAAGATTTTTATGATACAATGTGTCAGAAAGGATGGTATAACGAGCCACTTGTCTTATGAAATTTCTCTTTTGAGCATGTGTTTGGTCTATAGGTAAGGTTTGATATTTTAGGTAGGCATAGATGGGTCCATACCATGGTGAGTCATGTCCATTTAGAAGGGAAATAATTTGGGTATCAGGTAGGGTAAATGCTGGTTTAACCAATTCTTCCACCAAGAACTCATACTTTTCATTTTGATCAGGCGTTTGAAGTAAAGATGCCAAAGTAGCCATTGCATCTACTACTCTATTCTTGTCTCTTGGAATTTGTTCAAAAGTAATCAAAGCAAATTACTTTTTCCAATCATCCACCAATTTTTTGTAAGGCATCAATTTTTCATCCTTGGTATTGTATTCATCATTAACTTGATTGATGACTAATTGAGAGTCCCAATAGACTTGTAATTCTATGACATTCCATTCCAAGGCCATCTTGATACCTATGACCAAAGCTTCATACTCTGCTATGTTATTGGTGCAAGGGAACAATAACTTGTAAGGTTTTGGGATTGTGTAACCTTGTGGTGTAATCAAAAGAATGCCTACTCCACTACCATTTTGGGTGTAAGATCCATCAAAGTATAAAGTCCATGTTTTAGCTTCCACATTAACAATTGCAGAATCTGGAAACTCCACTTGAATAGGATGTGTAGACTCTTGAGGATATTCAGCTAATTGATCTGCAATAATTCAATCTTTGATTGCTTTCCTATCAACATATTCGACGTCAAATTCACTAAGCACCATTACCCACTTTGCAATCCTTCCAGTTAAAGCTGTTTTGCTAAGTAAGTATTTTAAGGGATCAATTTTGGCTATGAGCTTCACTTAATGCAAAAACATATAATGTCTTAACTTTTGAGAGACAAATACCACTGCTAGGCAAGCCCTTTCCATGAAGCTATAGTTTAATTCATATTTTATCAATGTTCTACTCAAGTAGTAGATAGCTCTTTCTTTTCCTTCATCATCTTCTTGTGCCAATAAGACTCCTAAATATTTTTCCATTGCTGAAATATAAAGTAACAAAGGTTTTCCTTGAATTGGTGACATCAAGATAGGTGGATTCATCAAGTATGTTTTCAACAATGTAAAGGCTTTATCACACTCCTCGTCCCATGTGAAGATGGTTTCTTTATGTAGTAATCTGGTGAAAGAATGACATTTTTCCACCAATTGAGAAATTAACCTCCTCATAGATTGAAGCCTTCCTTGAAGTGACCTCATTTGAATAATATTCTTTGGAATGTCCATGTCCATTATTGCTTGTACTTTTTTAGGATCTACTTCAATGCCTTTTGCTGAAACAATGTACCCTAGGAGTTTTCCAGATTGTACCCCAAAAGCACATTTCTTTGGGTTGAGTCTCACTTTGAATTGTTATAGCCTTGTAAAAATATTTTCAAGTATGGATAAATGATATTTTATTTTATGTGACTTAACTAG
The DNA here is from genome assembly GCA_018584345.1 of Thuja plicata. NCBI lineage: Eukaryota > Viridiplantae > Streptophyta > Pinopsida > Cupressales > Cupressaceae > Thuja > Thuja plicata. The sequence continues at coordinate 765,813 of MU227528.1, read as the reverse complement.
AATGTCATCCACATAATCTTCCATAAAGGTGTGCATCATGTCATGGAAAATGGTAGTCATTGCTCTTTGATAAGTGGCTTCAGCATTTTTGAGACCGAAGGGCATTACATTCCAACAAAAAGTACCATATGGGCATATAAAGACTGTCTTCTCTTGATCCTCAGGTGCAAGGTGAATTTGATTATACCCACTAAATCCATCCATAAGTGAAAACATAGAATGACCTGCAGTGAGATCCACAATAGCATCAATGCTAGGCAATGGAAAGTCATCTTTTGGACAAGCAAGATTTAAATCTCTGAAATCTGTGCAAACTCTTATGGTTTTATCATGTTTGGTAACTAGTAGAATGTTGGAGATCCATTCAGCATATGCAATTACTCTTATAAATCCTGCCTTGAGTAACTTTTCCAATTCTGCTTTGACTAAAAGGGCTACATGTGGATGCATTTTTCTCAACTTATTCTTGACAGGCTTAACCTAGGCTTCACATTTAAATGATGCATTATGAAACTTGGGTCTAATTCGGGCATGTCAGAATATGACCATGCAAGGTTGATTTGTCTTCCTTGAAAGAATTCAATGAATTCTTTTCTCTCCAAGGGACTCAAAGATGCTGCCAAGTGAATGAATTTAGGATCCCCTTCAGTTCCAATGTTAACCTTTTCTATGGATTCAAAAATTATATGTGATCTTTCATCTTCATGAGCTAGTAAGGTGTCCAACCTCTCTCCCTTAGGTGCCACAGTTGGGTTTTCACCTTCGGAAACATCCTTTATTTTTACTTTTTTTGGGTCTGGCACTGCCACATGGTGGTTTTCACCACTAGACCTTCTCATTTTTTTGTATATTTTCTCTTCATTTTTTGGATTAAGAGGTTGAAAACCTTCCCCTATCATCATGTCTAGAGTAAATTCATTGGTGGAAGAATTGGGTTCAACTGCATTGAGGTATAAGGCCATTGCATTGTCATTTGGGAAGTAGAGTAAGTCAATTGGCTCAGAAAGATCCCACTCAATAAGTTTGGGGTGCATTAAGGATAAGGATTCATTGGATGGGCTTTCATTTGAAGGAGTTAAGGACATGACTTCATTTTATGGTTCATACATTGTATCGTCAAGGTCTATGACATGTGCCTCTTCAAGATGGTCCATGGAAGAAGGATCAAAATCCTCTTCATTAGAGTCCTCTAAGATTTCTATGGGAAAGAAAGCATGTGGATTAAACACTAGATTAGAATCTCCCACCCACAAAGGTACCCAAGGTTCACCTACCCATTGAGTGTAAAGAGGTGCTTGTTCTACATTGACTTGTTGAGGTTCACTTGATGTTTGAGTTGAATTCAAACTTTGAGTCACATGTTCTTGATTCTCAACTTTAGGAGGGGTTGCATAAGTGTGAATGGTATCAACTCCTGTATCATGACAAGATTCTTTAGATAGGGAATCCCACTCATAATCCCTAGAATCATATTCACTTTCAAAACCTACCATATGGATATGTGAACAAAAATCATGCATGGGACTTGAACTTTCTCCTTTATGTTGAAAACCTATGCTGACTTTCTCTTCTTTTGCTCTCCAAACTGGTTCAATAGGTTCTAACAACCCTCTATGTTGAACTCCTAAGGGTCCTCTTCCCTTATACCCCATTTTCTTCATGATATAAAATCCTTTTCCATATTGATCAGTTTGGATGTTTATATGTTGCACCCTTTCATTGGAATTAGTTGAATTATCGTCCTCTTTATAAAGCCATTGTAATACCTCATTATATTCTTTTTCCATTTCTTGCTTATCACATTCTCACACAAAATGGGAATTTTATTTATGAGGTTGATGATCTTTGGATGGCTTCCCATGTGTCCTTGGAGATGTAGGTAAATCAAATAGGGAAATAGAATATTCCCCTACCCCTTTTAAGTTAATTTTGCATTGATTCATCAAGTCACTCATCTTTTCATAATGATCTTTCTTAGTTTGTTCCCTTTCCTCCTTAGAGGGTTTTGAAGTCTCCATTCTCAATGTTTTTTATTAAGGTAACAACAGGTTTTGAAGGGACCCCAAAACCCTTTACATAATAACAGAAAGATTAATAGGAAACAACAAGAAAAACAACGAGTTGTCAAGCATGACAACACACCGAGAAAGGGCTAAAACCCAGATAGAGCTTTAGAATTCAGAACAAAGAAAAATAGAAAACTACAAGAAGAAAAAACTCCCAACAGTTGAAGAAAAAAAAACTTCCAGCACCCAATAACCTCCATCCAAGCAACTAAACATTTTCCATCTAGTCTTCCAGCATCTGAACTTCGACCATCTGAAGTTCCAGTCAATTGATAGAATCCCTTAGCTTGGTAATATCTTTGGCCTGGATGTTGGTTTGCCTTTTTGTGCTAGAGCATGTCCTAGATCTAGGACCTGAAATCTGAATTTCTTGGGGGTCTTCATTCTCAATCTTTACCTTGTCATTGTAGTTACTCTCAAGAATATTATAAAGAGAATCAAAATTATCCACAGAGTTTTTCATGCCAATTTTGCTAATGTTAACAAGTTTTTCAGAAGTGCTTTGTTGTTGTTTATCTTATCAGTAATATTTTTAAGCATGTTGTCTACCAGAATGCTAATCTTTTTATCTGTGTTGTTAACCTTATCAAAAACATCATTACCTTGCTGATACATAATTGAGTCATTGTGCATTTTGTCCACTATATCCTCCAGCAAAGAAATTCTATCTTCCATACTTTTGTGGTTAGCTTTCATCTTGTTCCTATCATCCTAAATCCACTTATCCATATTTTAGCTATTCTCCACTTTGTTTCTAGCCATTTGAACTAAGGTAAGAGAAGCCATTTTTTTAACATTGACCTCCTTATCGTGGAGCTCATCATTAAGGCTTCTATTCTTCTTATCATTATTCACTTCACCTTTATCACTCAGGGATTCATGGCTGTGCTCATCATTGACATCTTTAATAGTTTGCTCATCAGGGATAGTGGTCTCCTCTTCATTCTTATTATTTACCTTTTCAATCTCAGAAACATCCATTTGCTCCATCTTATTGTGAGGGATATGACAATCTTGGTTCTATTCCTCCTCCTCAATAGTTTTACCATCATGATTCTGAATAAGGATATTCTTATCCCTTGACTCCCTGTTAGAATCCTAATAATCTTGATCGTGCTCCTTGTCCACCTTGTTATTGGCAGTGATATCCTTGATGTGGGTGTCGTTGATATTTTCAATTTCAACCGTGATCTCCCCAAGAATAATGTTCTTTGTCTTCTGGTCTTCCTCTTTCTGGCCTTTACCCTCTAGCTGCTCAACTTTACTATTTTTAGTATTATCATTTTTTCTTGGGTTTGTCATGAAACCCTCATCCTCAGAAGAGACAACATCCTGATCATCGTCTATCTTCATTCCCTCAATATCATCATAGATAGATAAGGAGATATCAGGCTCAATAGGGATATTACAGCTTTGTTTAGCTTTAAGCTTACTAGGGCTCTTACCAGTGGGCATATTCATGTTCTTCCTTTTAACATTCTCAATGCTCTTGGGGATAGGGTCAGGGATATGATATTTAATATATTCCGTTATCAGTAACATAAGACCTTCATGTAAAATAGGGGAAGACATTTCCCTATGATCAATGATGTCTCCATTCTCAATGTTGAGGTCTGGACTGAATTATCATTTGAATTTGAACCCTCATAACTCATCTTTTCTTTTCCCTTAGTCAATGTAGTTGAGTTAGTTTGAATAGGATTATAAGTTGATGTGACATTTGATGTTGGTTTTGGACTTTCCTCCTTGGCTTCTTCCATGGTAATATCAGGGATGACTCCTTCCCTATTATGAGGAATATAAAATTCATGACTTGGCTTTAAAGCATTGCAATATTGGAAAGGGTTTGAATCTCCTCCAATCATGATCTCTTCCCCCATGTATGGAAAATTTATGCATTGGTGATATGTAGAAGGTACCACTTGCATTTCATGTATCCATGGCCTCCCTAGTAAGATGTTGTAGGTCAATTTCATATCAAGGACCTGACATATGGTATCCTTTTTGATAGGTCCCACTTGAATTGGTAGAATGATCATACCCTTTGAAGATCTTTCCTCCTCATCATAAACCTTAATGGTGATTTTCTTTTTAGGGTCAATGGAAGAATCGGTTAACCCTAATGACTTGAAAAGGTTTAAAGTGCAAATATTAAGACCAGCTCCACCATCTATGAGGACTCTCTTGACTCTATGTCTTTGAATTAACACCTCTATATGCAAGGGTAAGTTTTGAGGATGCGTGATAGACATATCATCTTTCTCTGAAAAAGGAAAGACAATGACGGGCTATGAGATGCCCTACCATGTTCTGAAACTTGTCTTCCTCCAAGTTTATAGGAACAGTGGTCTCAACCAAGGCTTTTTCTAGAATCTCCTTATGATTAGGAGATAATTTAAACAACTCCAAAATGGATATTTGTGCTTGATACTTTTGTAATTGATCTACCAAACTATAAGGCTTTATTGTGGATGGTGTTTGTTTAGCCAAAATAGTTGGTGTTTTAGGGCCAATATTAATAGGAGTACCCCCTTGTAGGGTAACCTTTGAGGCTTTCCCCCCTATGATGGCATTAGTGAACTCTTGAATAGGTTGATCTTTGATCACAACAACATTGATAGTATTGTCATAAGTATGAGCAAAGTTAACAATACTATTGCCTCTTGCATTATTCGTACTATTTCCTCCATTGTTTGAGTTGGAAGATTCTCCTTTTTCATGTTTATAGAAAGGAGTCTTAAAGGCCATGTGATCTTCATTAGTTTGAGGGCCTTCCACTTTTATCACACCATTGTCTATGAGATCTTGTACCACATGTCTGAGATGCATGCAATCATTGGTCTTATGTCCCCTATTTTGATGATACTCACAATGATTATTCTCACTCCACCAATTTGGCTTGATTTGAGGTTGATATGGTTGAGCCTTTGGTAAGTCAATAAGTTTATTTTCAATAAGTGTCCTTAATGCATTTTCCAATGGTTCACCCAAATTAGTGAATTTCCTTTTGGGTGTAGGTGCAAAGAAAGGTTTAGGTTTGTAAACCGCATGATTATTCCCAAAGTTGTTATTAGTGTTGTTGTTGTTGTTAAAGGGCACTTTGGGTGCTTGATTTACATTATTGTCTTGAACTGAGTTTTGAGTGAGATTGAAAGGGGTAGCCTTTAAAGTGTTAGCCTCTACCACTCCATTGTTAACCACTCCTTTATTGTTGTTATTCTTCGTCCAAAATCGGTTGTTGTTAGGGGGATTGCGATTTTGATTCGTGTTGGAGGTATTGTTGTTGTTGTTATTCTTGTTATCCTTGTAAAGTTTAATTTATCCAATTTTTATCAATACCTCTTCCATTTTCACCCCATTCTCAATTAGGTCTTGAAATGACCTAGGACATTGTAGCCTTAATTAATAGTTCATTTCATGATTCAATCTATTTACAAAAATATCCATCTTCTCCTCTTCGGGTACACTTCGAGGGTATCTAGAAAATACCGCTCTCCATCTTTGTCGAAAAAGTAGGAATCCTTCTCCTTCTCTTTGTTTGGTGTTACACAAATTAAGCATTGTAACCTCATGTTTGATGTTATAGGAATAATGAGTTACAAAACTAGAGGCCAATTCCTCAAAGGTTCGAATGTCAGAGGGTAACTTTGAAAACCACTCCATTGCCATACCTCCCAAAATTATAGGGAATAACCTCATTAGGTAAGTTGTGTCATGCATGAATTCTAGACGTAAGGCACGAAATTCCCTTAAGTGATCTTGAGGATCAGATGTTCCTTCATATTTGTCATATTTAGGAAAAATAGCATTTGTTGAAAATGTAACCATGATTAAAGACTTATCAAATGGAAATGGACACAAAGCTTCAATAGAAAAGGGTCTAGGAGCAACACTTTGTTTTATCGTATCCAATTGCATTTGGAAAAGTTGACATCATAGTCATGTGGAAGTTTAAGACCTGTTTGTGCTAGGTCTAAAAAGTACTTTTCCTTATCTTTTTCAAACACCTTTTCATAAGCTTCATGAAGAAAGGACTTTGCATAGCTTCATTAACCTTTTCATCAGTTAACTCCTCATCATTAGGGTCAATTTAGCCCCCATTGTTGTTATTGTTCAACACTTAATTGTTAGGGTCAATGTTTGCTCCTCTATTCGTATTATGGTTGGATCCTTTGTTGTTAGGATCAACATTTCCCCCTCCATTATTGTTCATATCCTTTTTTACATGGTTGATTTGATCGGGATCTATATGGCCAAATGGAAAAGATATTGTTGGTTCTGTTTCCTTTATGGGTTCTTGTAAAGGTCTTAAAGACCTAAAAGGATCACCCAGAAAAGGACACTCTTGCCTTAGATAAGATCTGTCTGGTTGTAGGGTAGCCTTAATGTAATGATATCAAGTAAAAATTGGCATTAACATGAATCAAATGAAGATCCTAGGATTTTATCTCCCTTAAGTGATCAATCCATGGATTATTTTACAAAATGTCCAAAAATGGCAGATTCTGATCCAGTTGAGTATACACAGAGGTAAAACGTCCAAAAGGGTATCCAAAAATGGAATTTTCTTATTTTCAAACGCTCAATATATATCCACTATTTTCCCTTCTTTGTTTCTAGGTGGCTCTTTCCTATGTGTAGGTGGCCTTTAATTGTTAATACACGGTCACTGGAATTCTTGTACGCAGCACTCTGCAGTTAGCAGGCGGTGTTTGCTTGTTGATAGGCAATTTAAGACTGTTGACACGCGACACTTTCTATTGGCTTATGTGACTATTGAATGTTTACATGTGGCATTTTAAGATTTTTAAGCGACCCAATTTTTTTTGTACATGGCTCTAAAGTGTTGGTATGTGGCACTTTACTAATCAAAGTTGAATTTATCAATTTTTTTGTTATTTTCTAGATTTAAAATTTTAAAGGCTTTGATCAGATTTGTCAAAAAAGAATCTTGCATGAAAATAGAGTACAAGATCAACACACACATCAAAATTATAGCATATCCCTAAGACAACACTAAAAGTGTATGTTCTTGAATGTTTTTACGGGTATGCACAAGAATTTCTTCCAAACGATCTACCTTAGAGTCAAACAAATTTGGCTTTTAACAATGGCTCTACAAAGGTAGGTTTGATATTTTATCAAGGTTTTAAATCACTTTCATTCTAAATCTTGCCAAGATCCTTTACCCCCTTGCGAGCTTCCCTCACACATGAAAGTATGATTTTGCGCAATCCCAAAGGACTAATAGAGGAAGTGAGGATGGCTTGCACAAGGTTTAGTCACTTTCTAATTAAGGTAAAGTACATTTATTTATAGTGGGTTAGATGACATTGTGGCAAAAGTGTATATCTCCCTCTTTGGGTCATTCCCTCTCACCGTCCTTGTAAGGCAAATATCGGGAGGCAGGCCCTTTAAAGATCTATTTTAGCTAGCATTTATATGCAAAGCAAGAATTGAACTTAGTCCAACAAGTTTGGGAATCTGATTCACTCAACGAGTGAAGAGCATATCCCTATTGTCTTCCTTTGTTCCAAACACCTCAAGCAAAAATTGTTCATTTTCAACCTCTTGACAAGGAGATTCTTAAAATTGAGATGTGTGGTTCAATTCCTTACCCTTTTCTTTGTACTAAATTGATTTTGCATGTTTGGCTTTCTGATTCACTTCAAAAAGTGAAGAGCATATGCCTAATGCTTGTTCAATTTAGAAAAATAGAAGGATTTTCCTAATTATACTAGATTTAAACGAAATGCCACAATTTAATCAATGCAAGCTTGATAAGATAAGTACCTCATTTTCGAGGCTAGCAAAGGCTAGGCACATTTTTGATTGATTTGTGCTTTATTTCAACTCACCTAGTGGCGATCGTTCCCACTCTGGCTCCTCCAACAATTTAGTCAACACAACAAGTACAAAGTGAAGAAAACTTAGAAATCTCAAGAGATAAAAAACTCCTAAGCTCTCTTAATCAAATTTGGTCAAATCAAAGCTTGAAGAACTTAGAAGGAAAATATATTCAAAGAGTAGGAAATTTTTCTTTATAAGTAAAGAACACTTTAATGTAATGATCATAAAGGTGTTCTTCTTCAAATAAACTCTCTAAAAGATTAGATGCATGTATTTTCTTATCATATTTAGCCTTAATCCTTACCTCTTTGCTAGGCCTTGTGATTCATTTCTCTGGTTTCTGCACTTTTGGGTGATTTTTCATCTGCAGCAAAGAAAAACATAGAGAGTCAAAACAATGAGTAGACCATCAAAAATTTGATTTAAAGTAGAAAGACCTACACGACATTTAACAAATAATAAGTGACATTTAACTGTTACTACACATAAATAAAAAATTTCAAAGTGACTTTTAAATATTAATAGGCGGCCTTGGAAATTCCACAGGCGGCCAAATAAAACTGACAGGCAGCACAGAACGTCCAAAGTGCGGTCAAAAGTTGCTGGAACGCGGCTCTTGGAAGTTCACAGGCGGAACACTTTATCTCATGGGAGGCACACTTTATCTCCTAGGCGGCCCACTTTATCTCACAGGCGGGTTAAGAAAGAAAGACAAAGATGAAAGAAACTCCGTACACGGCACTTTACTATTCACAGGTGGCTCTGAATATGTTGTAGGTGGCTCTTCTCCTATTTTCCTATAAAATAACACAAATAATAATTCAAAACACACAAAATATCAAGATAAAAATGTTAGAAATGAGGCCTAAAGCCCCACGGTGGGTGCCATTTGTGTGTGTGAAATTATACCTTCATGAAATTAGGATTAGTAACAATAACTCTATGGAAAGAAAATGCTATTTAATCTAAGAATTGAAGTTAAACCCATGACATCTCATGGTTCTCTATCTAAGCTTTGTTAAGAGAGCTCTCATTCTTAATATCTCTCAAGGACAATCCTAGAACGAGAAGAAAATGATAAACATGCTCTAATCTAGCTCAAATGCTTCAAGATTCACTATGAAATCAACAAATGCTTCTAAACATGATATTCTAAATGTTATGTAAATATTGAAATAATCTCAAATTCTCTCCAAATGCCTATAATAAGGATGCTTTTCTCTTGAAATTCTTGAGTCCAAAACACAAAGAAAATAACTTGTATTTATAGCAATTTCCCAAGGGTAGGGGGTAGAGTGAGTTGATCATGATCAAACTTTGGTTGAGTGAAAAGATTTGAGGTGTTTTCAAATGGAGGGAAAAGTAAGTGGTTGTCCTCAAAGAAATTAGGAATTATATAATTCAATCATTTGATTAATTTAGCCATGCAAGGGTGAATGGGTTGGATTTAATTTTTTTGATTTAAAATATGCAGTTAATTTATTAAAATCAATTGTATAATTTGATTAATCTCTTTTAGGCATGAATTTAATTATTTGATTTCATGATTATTTAATCCTTTGATTTAAATTGATTTTGTCCACTTTGCTTGATAAATGTCTATTTGATTTGATCTATTTTAATGCATTGAGATGAGATTTGAGGCAATTGGCTGAGATTTACAATTTTGAATGTTTAAGATACAGCTAGTCAAATTTAGGTGTATATATATATATATATATATATA
>MU227528.1:726464-746629 GCA_018584345.1 Thuja plicata | reverse complement strand
CTATGTCCTTGATTATAACCTATTTCATTGTTTTTGGGTTTCCATGGTTGATAAATCTCTCACCTTGGAAACTGAATAGTGTGCTATCCCTCACAAGGGTTACTTTTTCACTTCTTGCATGATATCTATTTTCTACAAAAAAATCTCTTGATATAATTTGATATATCCCTTGCCTTCACACCAAGGGGGCAAGGTATTTTCCTTCTTCCTCTATCTAAGGATTTACTTTCCTTAGCTTAGTGGCATTTGTTTATCATATAACATTATTTCCTTATAAAGACATATGTTTTTTACTATGGATACCCTCTTATATGAGAGGTGATGGTCCTAGGTCATCACCTCCTCTTTATTCTGCAAACTATGCTCTTGATAAACTCTTTCTCTTGTTTGGGTTAGATTTTGATGCCTTCATCCTAAGATTCCACTTCCTCTTGATTACAGGGGGCTTGATGATTGAATCTTTGGTCCCTCTTGTCTCTAGAAGATGACATTTTATCCTAAGCACTCCTCTATGGTAGGTCTCTTGTTGATAAGATATCTTCCTCTTTGAGGGTCCTTTTTCCATAAGTGACATATCCATTTCATGATTATCTATGCTCTTGGATGTAAGGGTCAATACTCTTCGCTAAGAATATGGTATACGTTGTTGTAAAGGAGGATATCTCCTTACCTTGTGAAGTAGGTATCCTCTTCCTCTTCCTTGTCCTACCTAGTAGGTAGTCATGATAAGGAGAGGGAATATATAGGGTCTCCCTTGTACTATATTTTACATTAATTTACATTTTGCAGCATGCTGAATCCTTGGAAGGTAACGCACATAAGTTGCTAAATCCTGAAGAGACACACATTTTTACTTTTAATTTTTCTAAATCCTTGGAAGGTAACGCACATAAGTTGCTAAATCCTAAAGAGATACACATCCTTTTATTTTACAATATGCTAAATCCTCAAAAGGTAATTCACATAAGTTACTAAATCCTGAATGGACACGAATTTTATATTTCATAGTGATACAAGAATGTGGATCTATGGATATTTTAAAAGCTGTCAGAAGACACATTTACAATTACAAGCACAGTTTATGGGTGAACCTATTGGGCTCTCCCTCCTTGTTGATTCATAGTAAGGTGGGCATCTTACTAGGTGAGGTAATCACTTTTCCTTCTCTCTCTTTCACTTTCATGCTAGTAGGATTAGATCATGAAGCTATGTTATGTATAGTGTTGCTCTTGTCTTCCTTATGTAATCATGTATGTTTCTATGATTAATTGCTCTTTATTTCCATATCTTTATGTATGTATTTTGAGTAAGAATAATTGGTCTAGGGGCTCATATCCTTGACTTAGTTATATTCTACTTTGTTGTGATCCACCTGTGTCTTTCTTCTAACTTTACCATGAGCATGTTTGATTTCTATACTCCCGCTAAAGTGGGGGCTAAATGTATAGTGAGAAAATAGAAGAACTTCCATGGTAGACTAGTTTAGCCTTTTGAGTAGGTGGTTTGGGGTCATATCAAGCACCTTGAATGGGCTCTTGACTTTGACATGGCTTTCCCCCTATTCTACCTCCTATTCCACTTATTTTCATCTAGTTTTTGGCATCCTGGACTGCAGATCTAAGGTTTTTGACCTCAGGGTCAGGGTTGACCTTTTGGTTCTATGTCGACCTCGACCCTGACCTATGTCAAGGTTGACCTTGAACCTGACCTAGGTCAAGGTTGACCTTGACCTAGGCCCAGGGTTCAAATCTCAGGGTCCCGCAGTTTCTGGATGTCGGTCTTTGCAAAAATTTATTTCCCGCTTCCAGGTCGGCTGTTTCGGGTTCCGAAGTGGTGATTCCTAAATTATATTTAATATAGGTCCTCTTATAGGGGCATGGGTCTAATTGAAATTTAATTCTCCTATTTCAGCCTCCTTAGAATATTGTGCCCTAATTTCATATAAAAGGAAGCCTTTCTCTCTCATTTTCTCTAACAACCATCAACTAAGTGATAAGAAGTCATCAAGCAAAAGTTCAAGCAGTCATTGCTCTACATGTTTTCAAGATTTCAAGGTGTTCAAGTCTTCTTCTCAAGCATTTAATTTTTTCATTTAAAATCAAGGATTCAAGCTTTCAAGCCTTTGAAGGGATTAGGTGCAAACATTCAAGATTCAACATTCAAACCCTAGATCTAGCCATTATGATGGTGTGATCTTCCTTCAAGATTCTTTGTGCATCCCCAAGAGTCTTTCATCATCTCTTCAAGGTGGATTCCAAGCATACAATCATGGAGGTTTATGGTTTCTAAAGTCCATTCTTTCATATTTACATATTTGTCTACATTAGAATTATAATTGCATGTCTATTGAATATCATAGCTTCATTGTTAGATTCAATTCTACTACTTTCTAGCATTCTTATTTCAATTATTGATTTCAAGGTTAATTACTAAATTGGGGTTTGACTAAGGAAAACCCCTCCCCCACAACAAACAAATCTCTTTTTCTTGTAGGTACAGGTTCAGGACTGCAGATTTGGACACAGATCTAGATACCCTTTTCGGCTTTCTGTCGGGCTCCGCGAACAAATTCTCTGTCGGACCTGTGCAGGTCAAGGTTGACATTATTGGGTTAGGGTTGACATGTGTGGGTCAAGGTCAACCTTTTTCATAAGAAGACATTAGATCAGAAAAATATTTCAGGGTTTTGTTCATCTTTGTGTTTCGATTCTGGATTATACTTCAAATTTTCCAGAAACAGTGTACAGACCTCAAAAAACAACATTCTTTGATCTAGAATATTTCAACGTTAGTGCATTTCCCCTATCCATTTCAATTCAAATCCTTAATCATTCTAAATCTATCACACATTTACATTTATTTCAAAACATATTTTAAGAAGGAAACCTAGGATCTCCTTCTTTATTCTTATTTCCAATAGATTGATTCATTTATGCATTGATCCTTTTTGGGTTGATCGATTTGGATCCATCCTTTGTGCATTTGAGAATAAACAGAAATATCTTAGTAATCCCTCCACTCTAAACATTAAATGTAAGGGGATAAGTGATTTGAGTATCAAAACACTCTTATTCCATAAACATCATTTTTCCCCTTTACAATAAGGCTTCTCAGTAATCTGTCAGTAATCATCTTTTGTTCACATACATATCAGGTAGGTAGTCATTCGATCCTTCCAAATCAGATAGTTTTTTACATCAAACTTTAGACTCTCCTTTCTTATACTTTCCATGGAAAATCTCCTTCAAGCGGTCAAGCTTCTTAAAAAGGACTAGGCTTTGATACCAATTGTTAGGGCCAAAATAAGGCAAGGGTGAATCAGTTGTACATACCATATAAATTTAATTCCGCTTTGTCCAACTAAATATGAAAGATAAAAAGTAAATGCAATATCCGCAACACATAACACAAAACACCAAGAATTGTTCTTGCATAAACTTGGTTAAGGGAAAAAACTGGTGGGAATCAAACCCACAAGATGAGTGTACTCTGTTAAAAGCACTACTATGTTAGGAGAAAAATAGAGAACAAAGGATGCACAAGAAACCACAGGATTACAACCTAATCTATAGGCACGCTGCCCAGAGCTTACTACTCACAATACAATCATGGATCTGGCACTGAGCCAGGTTCACCAATCTATCTTCAATATAAAAAGGGTGGACATATAGTCCATTACAATCGAACTAACAAACAATATCTCCAATGCCAATACAGTTCCAATGAAGTACATAATTTGCCTTAAAGAAACACCAACTCTTCTTACAATCTCATACTACCACATCTCTCTCTCTCTCTCTCTTGTAATGATTAAAAAATGATCTCTCATTTATACTGATTACAAATAATAATCTACTACTAGGTTTGCTAGACCTATTACAATAAAATATGTAAACAATAATCTCAATATCCAAAGTGATCCAAATCAAGTTGGCTAAGACTTTGATATGACCCAAATCTTGAATTAGAAACACAATAGTATATCACCAAAATAGCATTAAGAATATCAATACGTTACTCCATCAATTCAGATAAGACCTAAATGAAGAAACACCAACACACTATCCAAAAAAACAAATCCAATCACCTTGAACAATGAAATGCAATAGCATGATCATTACATGATCCAAGAACACCACCAAGAACCATGAATATCGTCCATAACAAAATATAAAATCATCTTCATATCTGATCAATAGGAACACTAGAATACCAGACTCTATCACAACAAAAGATATCTTGGCATACTCTGAATTATGAACAACACTAGTTGTGAATACAATGACAAGGCACCATATAATCACCAACTTTTCAACCTCTGAAACATCAAATCAAAGATGTACCAATCCAAATACTCAACCTTTATACACAGGAACACTGCAACAACATCCAACAACTTGATCAAACCATACTCAAACTATCATCTCAACATCTGTGAGCCTCTATAGAAAAACTACAGACACCATGGAACAATAACTCATGATCGAAACTTGAGATCTTCAATGTAGAACTTGAAAAATTGAAATCTTCTTCACCGAACACACTGTCTGAAACAGTAACAAGTATGTTGAAATCAATGACAAAACATTAATGTCAGCACACCCAAAAACCAAACTCTGACATGCTAAAAAATCATCAACAAAATCTCCTCATGGATTTCACTCTTCCTTGAAGTGATCTTAATTGGTTTATGTTCCTTGGAGCTCCCATTTCCATTATTATTTTTACTTAGCGGGTTCCACTTCAATACCTCATGCTTAAATAATGAGCCTAACAATTTGCCTAATGTAACACAAAATACATAATTTTAGGGATTCAATCTAACCATAAAATTTTCAAACCTTTTGAATATATTATTCAAGATGGGAATATTTTATGTTCTAGTGTATGATTTATCCAATATTTCATCCACCTAGTCCTCCATGAAGGTATGGATCATATTGTGAAATATTTCAGTCATTGCCCTTTGATAAGTAGCTTCATGATTCTTTAAATTGAAAGGTATGACATCCTAGAAGAATGTTCCACATGCACAAGTAAAATTTAGTTTGTCTTGGTCCTCGGGTTCAATTTTGACTTTTTTATACCCAGAAAATTCATCCATGAGTGAGAACATTAAATGTCCTATTTTTAGATCAACTATTGTATCAATGTTTGTTAGTGGAAAATAATCTTTTGGACAAAGATTTGTTAAGATCCAAGAAATCCATACACACTCTAATTCTTTTGTCTAGATTTGATACTGGAAACAACATTAGAGATCCACTTGGCATAAGTTATTGAGAGAATGAAACCAAAATCTAGTAGTTTCTTCAATTCTACTTTGAATCTTGATCAATAATGCTATATGTGGATGTATTTTCCTTAAATTCTATTTTACTAGTTTGGCTCTTGGAGAAATATTGATATGATGCATTATTAGATTTGAATCTAATCTAGGAATATCGACATAATACAAGAAAATTTAATCTATTTCTCTTTGAAAAAGTATGAATTATTGTCTTTCTTCCTCTGATAAGGATGCTGCTAAGTGTATGATATTTGTTGTCTCCTCTGGTCCAATGTTGACCTTTTTGTGGGCTTAATAAGAATAGATGATCTGTCTTGATAGTTCCCAGGGAGTGTGTTCATTCTCTCATCCTTAGGTACCTCAGGGAGGTTTTCACCTTTGGATACATCCTTTCTTTTATCTTTTTATAGACCTAGTACTACCACATGGTAGTGTTCACCACTAGGTATTTGATTCATTTATTTATTTTTGTGACTAAGAGACTTGGCCCTCTCCCGATTCAAATCATAGTGATAGTATTCACTGGTGGAAGTTGGTTTGACCACATTAAGGTGCATGGCTAAAGAATAGTAATTAGAAAAGGTTTCCATTTAAACATGTTTGGTTTTTGCCCAGTCAATAAGTTTAGGATATATCAATGGTAAGGGATCATTAGCATGGTTTAATTCTTTGAGTGTAAGGGTCTTACTAGTGTTATGATTTGGGTTAACATTGTATCATCAAATTCTATGACACTAGCTTCCTCAAGATGATCTATAGAGATTGGATCTTGTTTGTCCTCTCTAAAATATTCCTTAACATATGGTTGTATTTGATTTTCTACCCTTCTATCTTGTGAACTTTTCCTTTGAGATGTTGTAGGTGTATAGGAATAAATTACATCAACATACTTGTCTATACAAGTTTCCTCTTCATTTCCATAAGATTCATATTAACATTTGGTGGAATCTTATTCACTATATGCTTGTAATTGATGAATATTTTCATAGAGATTTTTTGTAGCTTCTTCTTTGGTATATCCTACTCTCATTTTTCTGTTGAGTTCTAAAAGTGGGTATAATGGGTTTTGTGATTCATTTCTTTCTTTTCCCAATAGGTTCGGATCCTTCATAACCTATTTTTTCATGAATTGGAATCCTTTCCCATATTGACGTGTGGGAATACTTATATCTTGAATTCTCTCATTAGATTCATCCTCCTCTTTATACAACCACTATAAATTTTATTATCTTCACTTTCCCTTGATGATGTTCTATCTCTAACTGAAGTTTCATTATAGATTTGAGGAGATTGTAATTATTTTGTTTGAAAGGTATATGATCTTCCATAAGATCTAGGAGAAATAAGAAAATTGGAAACCGATAAGGAATATTCTCCTAATCCCTTTTCATTGAGTTGTATCTTATTCTCAAAAATCCTTCATTAGGGTGTTCATGTTCGAACAATGAGATGGATTATCCTCTTTCTCTTTCCCTTTTTCTGATGTAGAACAACTTGACTATCTCGTTTCCTTTATTTTCTATGGAAGAACTAAGTTATTTATCTTTTCCCTTAGGTGATGTAGATGAACTAGGCTATTTCTCTTTTTATCTTATTTTTGAACTAGAAGATTATTCTTTTATTTCTTTATCTGATATATCTATTGTAGAAACTTTTATATTATGTGGAACCAAGGAATATGTGACTGACTTCACATTGTTGCAATATTGAAAAGGATTAAGATCACCACTAATGGTTATCTCTTGATGAAGATAGGGAAACTTCAAATATTGATGATGTTTGAGGGAACTGCTTGAATCTCATGGATCCATGGCCTTCCCAATAGTATATTGTAATACAAGTTCAAGTCTAGGAGTTGGCATATCATCTCTTTCTAAATTGGTCCCACTATAATTGGTAAAAAAACAAGACCTTTAGAAGACCTTGCTTCTTCATCATCAGATTTGATTGTGATCTTTCACTTTGGATCCATTGCATGTTCAACATAGCCTAGGGCTCGAACCAAATTCAAGGTACAAATATTTAATCCATCTCCCCCTTCTATCAAGATTCTCTTGACTCTATACTTTTAAATAAGGACATAGATATGTAATGGGAGATTTTGTGGATGATTCAAGGATATTTCATATTCTTTAGAAAAATATAAGAAATGGGGTATACTAAGATGACCTACCATGGTTTGAAATTGGTCCACATCATTTTTTTAAGAAATAGCCATGCCCACAAGGGATCTTTCCAAGATGTCTTTATGAGATGGTGAGATATTCAAAATTTATAATATAGAAATTTGTGCAGGGGTATTTTGAAGTTTCTCCACCAAATTATATTGTCTTTATGTGAAAGGAATTTTATTTGATGTTTTAGTATTTTTCCCTCGTAATTTCACCTTTTCTTAACTCCTTTTGATGACATGAATGGGTTCTCTCTCTTTCTTATCCTTGACAATGATAACATTGACGACATTGTCCAAACTTGATAAGGTGCTTACGGTGTTATCATAAGAATGAGAAAAATTCACTTTATCTTTGGCTTTGTGTGGTTATGATTCTTCTGATGATTCTCATTTTTCATTATTAAGGAGTGGAGTTTTGAATGTCGCATGCTCGTCATTATTCTTAGGTCCTTAAATAATTATGAGGTCCTACCCTGACCCATCATAGCACAACTGACATTTCCATATTTTGGCTACCAAGATGATACCTTATTTTGATACATTGACTTATTGGATGATGATTTCATTACATTTGACATTATGTGATGATGTTTATTTTGATGATGCTAGGATTTACTTTTATACGCTTATGATACTATGATCTTGATGTTATGATATAGTAGAAGGATTTGGTTTATGAATTCTATGTTTAGGAATCTCAATTATGTTATGTGGTAAATGAATGTGCACAAAAGATTTTAAATTATGCAAATGATCTTTTATAGTTAAAAGTAATGCTAGAGGAGAGGTGATTATAGGGTTTTGAAAATGATCTTGTATATACTAGTGGATGACCTAATTATGCAAATAATGTCTTTTAAATTCATGACTATTTATATACATCAAATATTTATTATTTTTATATATATGGTTTCTCCCTTGGACTACTGATGCTTCGATCGAGTGTGCAGGTGAATAGACCATGGATTCAAATTGGGAAAACAAGACTGGATTTATGTGAAATTTAGTAAAGAGCCCAGGTTAACTCTACAGAGAGATATAACCTCATTGTTTAGTGATTTATTTTGTAATTGTGAATATGCATGTATGTTATTGTAATATGTTCATTGTGCAATTCCAACTAGGCATGCCAAGTGTTGTTAATGTGATGTGTTTATGTGGTGTCAATTGACACATGTGAAAGTGGGTGGCATGCCCATGGGATTTAAGAGAGATTAGACACTTACCCTAGAGTCACCTTGTAGTGTATCCATGTAGGGTTACTTGTTTTTGAGTCAAACCTTGTGTCCCATCACATAATTTCGTGGGTGAACTCATAGTAGGTTTTATAAGGGTTAGAATGAGCCTAAGGGGGTAGTTAGGGTTAAAATTAGCTAGCCCTATAGGTGTACTATGGGTTAGGAGCTAATTTTTAGTTTTATGGTTGTCAAAATCTCATTTATGACCTCCCTAAAGTACCCTTTTTCTAGAGTGGCGAAAATGGAAGAAGGACATGATCACCATCTTCTCCACAACTTTGGTTTTCCTTTCATTTATGAGAGGAGACAAGGTGGAAGAAAAAGAAGACACAAGTCATCTCTCATTATGATTAGTAGGTGGGAAGTTGGTGAGAGAACCCTTTTAGTGGGGGTTTGGAGGAAAGTTTGGGTTGCTTGCCCACTCTCCAAACTTGGAGACTTCTAGTTGAGTTAGTGAGACTTCGAGGATTGGAACTAGGAAAGGAAAATCTTAAGGAAGGGAAAGGCTCAACTTCACCTCATTTTTCCATTAGCTTGGAGCAAGATTGGTGCTCTCAAGCCATAAGAAAATCTCTCTGTGTTGTATTTTTATATTGTATTGTTGTTTCTTGTTAGAAATTTTATCATGTTGTAGCTTAAGGTTGTGTTGTGAATTCCTTGAGAATTCCTTGTTCTGGTTGTGGTATGCATGAGTTTTGTGTTAAGGATTTCATTTCATTTTCTTTGTTTTCTTGCTTGTGAAATTTTTTGGGGTGTGAAAAGGCTAGACTCGCCCATGGGAGGGTAGAGATCCTTGTGGGTGAAGGATTTGGGAATGCCTTTTAGTGTAGAGTCTCTTATCAAGGAGAAGAGGGATGAGGCATGGATGTATGGGCTCTATGGGCCATTGTTTTGTTCTATTGTTTGGGGGTGATAAGGAGAGAAATTTTTTGAGAAGAAATAGAAGTGTTGGGTTGCATTTTGTTGAGAGCCTTGTGAAGGCATTTACATTTTGGAAAGTTTTTTTATGGCATCTCCTAATGGGTTGATTTTCCACCTTCACCCCATATATGGGTACATAGGTGACCCAATATGATCCAAGCTTGGGAGGGAGTTCTTTGTTGTAGTGCTTTGTTGTTGTTTTGTGGAGTATGTGTGTCACCCTATCCTTTCTTGTTTTCCCAAACTTAGGGGTGGCCATGAAATGGTCTAGGTTGGGAGGTGAGCCTCCATGGTCAAATGGTTTTCTTATTGCAGATTTCTACTTATGAAGCTTGTTGTTTTTGTGGAAGAAAAAGAAGATTTAGTCAAGTGCTACTTGCAAATTTTTTTTGTTATGTGTAAAAGTGCTAAAGATGAAATGAAATGTTGTTCTTGCAAGATGAGAATGTAAAAGCCATATGGCTGAAACTCTTGTAATTTACTTTTGTGTCTTAGAAGAGCAAGAAATTTTTTCTATGTTATTAGAGGAGGAAAAGCAATGAAAGTTTATTAAGATTATGTATTTCCTGATAGAAAAATTTTCCCCAAATGTATATATAGCTCTTTAAATTTGTTTAGAAAAGTGCAATATTCTTGTAGTTGGTTACAAAAAAAAAAATTGAGGAAGTGCATTTGAAGAGCAAGGTTTACATTCATGAATGAATGTTCTTTAAATTTGATTAAAGTAATGAAACAACTCTTGGTACTATTAGAGAAACAAAAAAAAAATGAAAATAAATTATTTTCCTTGCTTGGGATTTTCATTAGCTACATCTAAATTTATGATGATCTAAAAGCTTCTTCTTTATACCTTGAATATACTCATTTCTCATAAAGTAAAGACAAAATATGTGTTAAAAATAATATGAAAAAACTCTATAAATTAGTATTCAGGTTTTCCTTTAAATCTTCCTTACCACAGTTTTTATCATTCGTATTAAGGAAGTTATATATATATATATATATATTCACTTTAAAGCTTTCAGATCTGCATATGAATGTAAATAGAGAGACCAGAAACAAACATATATATTACAGAATGTTCTATTGGGTTCCTCTTACCTATCTGCTTTTTTTTTTTTAAATATAAGGTATTTATATGTTAAAAAAAACTCATATATATATATATATATATAAAAGTTTCGAACTGCTTATATGCCTCGGCCCTCTTGATGTGTCGGGATGGTTGTACTAGCGCAGAGCGTTGTCTTCATCCTTGGGCGTTGTCTTCATCCTTGGGCGTGCGCGGCCGAGATGGAGACGGAAGGGAGTAGCCAACTCCCGTCCACCCCAATTCCCTCCTTAAACTCCTGCGGGGTACACCAGTTCAGCTCGGCACCTTGCTGTGCTCCTCTACCATTTGGACACCCTCATAAAATGACCCCTGTGCACCCTCGTTGACCCGCATTGTGGCCACAGATGGTCGGCCTCTGCATGACTGCCCTCACTGCACCGTGTCTGCGGCCTTCCTTCACCTCGGCTCCCATCTGCCTCACGTGGATTTCAGACCTCCATCACTCCCTCTCACACACATTCAGTATACGAGGTAATTATTGCCTAAGGATTCATGCTAGGGTTAGAGGATTCGATTTAGGTTAGAGAACATTCTCGGTTGGCTCTCCAATTGATGGCCTAGCCCTAAATTCGGTTTAGGGTTGGGGATTTTACATGTAGAATTGACCTTCTTCAAATTAAAAATTGATTTCAGTGGGAAACTTTTTGTCTTTTAAATTTTAAAATTTTCCCTAAGCTAATTTATTTTATTTTTAATTTAATTAGAACTTCACTAAGTTGTTATTTATTTATTGTTTTAAATGAAATATGGTAATTCTATTGAATGAAATTAAACTAAATGTATTATATGTTGTTCTTTAAAATGTAGAATATTATAATTTTAGATGGATTAAATATCAATATAATCTAACTATTAGAATTAAAATTAACTTTACAAATAGAATAGTAATATTTACGGTTGAGATTATGGTTATAATCCTTATAACTAAAGTATAGTTATTATTGGTCCTTAAAACTTGACCAAGGTTATTTCGCAAATAGATCTTTTTTTTTTTACTTCTTTATTTGATAAAAGCTATTATGTATAGCCTTAGAAGATTTTGAATTAATGGTAATATAAAATATGTAGCAATGAGATCACTTAAATTAAAGTTTCAAATAAAATTTATTATAACTACTAGATTAAATTACACTATAAAAGGAGTATCCCTTAGGATTAAAATATTGTGTTTAATAATTACTTGATTTAGAGTTTTAAGTGGATTATAACTCCTAATTGAATAATGAGGAAATTTAAATATAAATTAATTCAAGAATTATTGTGAAAGGAAGTCTGGTTAAAGTTTCTAATTTAATACCGAATAATGTATTTAAAAGTTTACTTATAACTTCTAGAAGCTTTAAATTTAATTGTTAAGGAAACCTATGTATTAGATTAGATTTAACTATTTAAATAGGCTATGCTATTGATTTTTAAATAAAAATAATGATATAGTTACACCTAGAGGCTTAATGTCTAGTAACTAACATTGGAAGATGATAGGTAGTGTTGTGATTATGTATTAACCAGATAAGCTTAAACATTTCCTAAAACATTGTTGTGAATAATACCTTTGAAATTAATCAAATATTAAGATATATCATCACCCTCAAATCCTATTAATGTGTCCTTTAAAAATGGTTAGAAACCTATCATGATAAACTAGAAACTTTGTAAACTCATGGGTTAAGGGACGTTGACTAATGTCATGATCCCCCTTAACCCTAATGACTATTAATAAACTTAACCTCTTAACCTAAACTGCTACGTAACCTTGTTAGTTCGAAAACACTTGTGTAGAAAACTTTAGTTAATTTTTTTGCATCTTTCCCCAACAATTAGTGGTTGTAAAAAATAAATATTGTTGTATTTTTTGCATGTCATTTTTGGGCATGACATTTCTGGTATAAGAGCCATGTTTCAACCCATGGAACCTAAACCCATTACGTCCAAATCATGACTTTTAAATCTTTGTGTAGGATGCCTCCAATCACATGTAATGCTTGCAGACGTGGAAGAGGTCATACACAGGCCTCCTCGGCACGAGTGAATGTTGAGCCTGAAGTAGGGATTCTTAGAGGGAATCAGAATCCCCCTCCCGAACCTCCTCCAAATCTTAATCAAGATATTTTGGCAGCTTTATAGAACCTTGTCAGTATCATTCAGGAGAGATTGCCACCAGTTATAGATCAGCTAGAGTCAGAAGGGCATAGGACCGCTATCAGAGAGTGGATTAGGAGTCCTCCACCTAGTCGTGTTGAGGGCCATGCTAACCATGAGGTAGAGTCAATGCATATGCTAGTACCACCACCTGAGGAAGTACCTAGAGAGGATAGGAGAGCACCCCGAGATGTAGGAGATCTGATTGGGGAGTTACTTCGACTCAAGCCACCATCATTTTTAGGATCCACTAATGGGAGTGAGGCTGAGGTGTGGCTCCTGAGTTTGGAGCGGTGCTTTGTGCTATGCCCATATGGGAGCAATATGAGGGAACATTTTTCTATTCATCTATTGAGAGGGAAAATCTCTACATGGTGGAGAATGGAAGAACTTAAGAGTAACTTGTCTATAGAGACCATCACATGGGAAACCTTCTTAGAAAGGTTCAGAGACCGATACCTATCAGAGCACTTTATGTAGCGTCGGATAGACGAGTTTCATGACCTCCAGCAGAGAGGACTTTTAGTGTTACAATACGAGAGCAAGTTTCTCGAGCTCCTACCCTATGTGGATTACATGAGTGATGAGAAGCTTAGGGTCAACCTCTTTTTCAAGGGGTTGAATGCTTCTATTTCAGGATTTGTATGCATGGCAGCCCCAGTAAATTTTTGAGAGGCTGTAGTGAAGGCCTTAATAGCATAGGAGGTCTAGGGTAGACCTCATGATCGGTCACAGAACCAAAATCCTACACCACAGACTTCTAGTTATCAGAGACCCCCATGCAAGGGGAACCAAAGGCATTCATCAGGATCTTTCAGAACCCCTCAGCAGCAAACTCAACAAAATCAAAGATCTCGGCTACCACAATGTTAGCAAGATCTAAGCCCAAACAATGGCAAACACAGGGACCCAGACAAGATCAGAGATCACATGCACCTTTCACATCTCTAGCTAGGACTCAACAATCCTCTAGAGGTGGATTCAGTGGGTCCAGTAGGACTAGGGAACCACAACAGTCTAGGCCTTAGGGGATTTACATTCAGGCACAATGACCTTGTTACTCTTGTGGTGCCATGGGTCATTCAGCTAGAGAGTGTCTGCAAGGATAGACAGCTGGCAGTCAGAGAGTGAATACTTCAAAGCCTACAGTGGGAGACATGGGTCATTCTCATAGATTTTTTGCGGTAGTTGATAACTACCAAGCTGAGCACCAGGCCATAGTTATTGAGGTTGTAGGTACGATCCAAGGTAGTATTTTTACTATCTTATTTGATTTAGGAGCTATTGATTCTTTCATTTCTCCATTTGTAGTGGAGCGTTGCGGGCTAGTGGCAGATAGACAAGAGGTAAATTGGGAGGTCGAGTTGGCTTTGGGGGCTAGAGTGTCAGTTGATTATGTAGTCAAAGGTTGTCAAATTCAGATAGAAAACATGACCACTATGATTGATCTACGCATTACACATCTAGGTTCATATGATGTAGTCCTTGGCATGGATTGGCTTTGTGCCCACAATGCCAAGATGGATTGTAGACAAAAGAGGGTTTAATGTTTGGATGATTTTGGTACTCCCATGACTATAACAGGATTTCAGAGGCTTGTATCTCTTCGTACGATCTTTTATATGCAACTTAAGCGGTGTATGCATAAGGGATGCCAGTTATTTGCAATTACCATCAATGATAGAGAGGAGGTGGAGGAGGAGAAGGAACCTTCCCTCAATGATCATCTGATACTGCAAGAATATGCAAATGTCTTTCCATCAGAACTAGCTGGTATGCCGCCACCTAGGGCAGTTGATTTTCATATAGACCTTGTGCCAGGAGCTGAGCCAGTATCTAGAGCCCTTACAGTATGACCACTCATGAGCTCAATAAACTCAAGATTCAGTTAGAGGAGCTCTTGGAGAAAGGGCATATTTTCCCTAGTGTTTCACCATGGGGAGCACCCATCATTTTTGTTAAGAAGAAGGATGGATCTCTTAGGTTGTGCATGGATTACTGCCAGTTGAACAAAGTAACAATTAAGAATCAGTATCCACTTCCTAGGATCAATGATTTATTTGATTAGCTACAGGCTACCCTTGTGTTATCAAAAATACATCTGAAATCAGGGTATCATACACTAGGGATTGTGGAGAGTGACATCCAAAAGACAGCCTTTTGTATGAGGTATGGTCACTATGAGTTTATAGTGGTTCCATTTGGCCTCATAAATGCCCCAACTATATTCATGAACCTTATGAATGGTGTATTCCATACCTTCTTGGACATATTTGTAGTCATGTTCTTGGATGATATCTTGATTTATTCCCGTAATGAGCAAGAGCATGAGGAGCACCTGAGACAGGCTTTGCAGTGCTTGAGAGATAACCATTTGTATGGAAGCTTGTCAAAGTGTGCTTTCTTTAGATCAGAGGTCCACTACCTTCAACATGTTATATCAAGATATGGTATCGCAATCGACCCATCAAAGATTAGAGCCATTATGGATTGGCCAGCACCTACCACTGTGACTAAGGTCGGGAGCTTCATGGGCTTAGTGGGCTATTATATATAGTTTGTTGAAGGCTTTTCTAGAGTGGCACACCCCATCGCATACCTTCAGAGAAAGGGAAATAAATTTGAGTGGACAAAGAATTGCGAGAGAGCTTTTCAGGAGCTCAAGAGAGCCCTTACTAGTGCACCTATTCTTGTTGTGCCCAACCCTTCAACAAAATTTGTGGGATGCACAAATGCATCATTACATGGACTTGGAGTGGTCCTTATGCAGGATGGATGAGCTATTTCCTATGAGTATAGGAAACTCAAGACTCATGAGCTTAACTATCTGACCCATGATCTTGAGCTTTCTGCAGTGGTACATGCATTAGTGAGATGGTGACACTTCCTTTTGGGTCACTGATTTGAACTCCATTCTGATTATCAGAGCCTTCAGTGCATCTTTACCCAGCCAAAGCTCAATGCACAACAAAGGAGGTGGATGGAGTTACTCTGTGAGTATGATTTTGATGTCCACTACATTAAGGTGAAAGAGAATGTGGTAGAAGATGCTTTGAGTAGGAGGAGACATGAGCTTTCTTCCATGACTATTGGTACTGATTTGAGGGATCATATACTTCAATACTTGCACGAGGATGATTTTTATTTAGAGTGTTGGCAGCTGGTTCGATCCTAGAGACCCCTTAAGGGGAAATATGATGGTTATTCACTAGAATCTGATGGACTTCTTCACCATAGGGGTCGCATTTACGTCCCTACTTATGGTAGATTGCGTTACTTCATTTTAATTGAGGCTCATAGAGCACCATATGCAGTGCATCCTGGGCTTAAGAAGTTGCATGCAGATCTGAGGCAACTTTACCATTGGCTAGGTATGAGATTGCACATTGCTAGGATTGTGGCCAGGTGTCTTGAGTGTCAGAGGGTGAAGGTAGAGCATAGCCACCCGAGTGGGCTTCTTCAACCACATGAGATACCCAAGTAGAAGTGGGATACTATTTCCATGGACTTTATTATTGGTCTCCCTATTTCCTCTCACCGCCATGATGTCATCATGGTGATGGTTGACAAGTTGACCAAAGTTGCCCACTTTTCACCTATTCATAGTACCCTCATAGCACCTATAGTAGCATAGGTATTCTTGCAAGACATTGTCAGACTCCATGGTGTTCCTCGTAAGATTATATCTGATCGAGATTCTCTCTTCACATCATCATTTTGGATAGAGTTGCAGACAACATTGGGCACCAAACTCAATTTTAGTACAACCTATCACCCTAAGACTGATAGATAGACAGAGAGGGTCAACCAAGTATTGGAGGACATGTTACATATGTATGTGATGGATCATCAGTCTTGATTGGAGGAGTACTTGCACTTAGTAGATTTTGCCTACAATAATGGGCATCACTCATTGCTAGGTATGCCTCCTTATCAGGCCTTATATGGTAGGCCATGTAGGACACCATTAAGATGGGACAGAATTGAGGATAGAGTATCTATTAGGCCAGACTTAGTCAGGGACATGGAGTAGCAGGTAGTTTTGATCAAACAATGTCTTAGAGAGGCTCAGGATAGACAAAAGAAATATGCAGATGCAAAGAGGGTTGATAGAGAGTATATGGTTGGAGACAGGGTCTTTCTGAGAGTGATCCTGCATAAGATTCCAATCCATTTTTGAAAGGGCACTAAGCTTGCACCCCGATTTGTAGGACCTTTTGAGATTTTGGAGAGAGTAGGTCCAGTTGCTTATCGTCTAGCCCTTCCACCTAGCCTGTTGCGCATCCATGATGTGTTTCATGTTTTAGTATTGTGGAAATATGTTTATGATGAGTCTCACATTATTGATTGGGATGCCTTACAGGTGGAGCTGGACGAGCATCTATCCTTGGAGCCCATTCACATTTTGGCTCGACAGACGTTGGCCCTTCAAGGCAGAGAGGTGGCCCAGGTTAGGGTCAAGTGGGATTGTTATAAGGAGGTCACAGCATCATGGGAGGACACAACACGTATGAGACAGGAGTACCCTCATCTTTTTGATGAACTCCAAGAGGAAGTTCATGCCTAGGGGGACGATGTGAGGTCCTACTTGACCCATCATAGCACAGCTGACATTTCCATATTTTGGCTACCAAGATGATACCTTATTTTGATACATTGACTTATTGGATGATGATTTCATTACATTTAACATTATGTGATGATGTTTATTTTGATGATGCTAGGATTTACTTTTATACGCTTATGATACTATGATCTTGATGTTATGATATAGTAGAAGGATTTGGTTTATGAATTCTATGTTTTGGAGTCTCAATTATGTTATGTGGTAAATGAATGTGCACAAATGATTTTAAATTATGCAAATGATCTTTTATAGTTAAAAGTAATGCTAGAGGAGAGGTGATTATAGGGTTTTGAATTGATCTTGTATATACTTGTGGATGACCTAATTATGGAAATAATGTCTTCTACATTCATGACTATTTAGATACATCAAATTTTTATTATTTTTATATATATGGTTTTTCCCATGGACTACTGATGCTTCGATCGAGTGTGCAGGTGAATAGATCATGGATTCAAGTCAGGGAAACAAGATTGGATTTATGTGAAATTTAGTAAAGAGCCAAGGTTAACTCTACAGAGAGATATTACCTCATTGTTTAGTGATTTATTTTGTAATTGTGAATATGCATGTATGTTATTATAATATGTTCATTGTGCAATTCCAACTAGGCATGCCAAGTGTTGTTAATGTGATGTGTTTATGTGGTGTCAATTGACACATGTGCAAGTGAGTGGCATGCCCATGGGATTTAAGGGAGATTAGACACTTACCCTAGATTCACCTTGTAGTGTACCCATGTACGGTTACTTGTTTTTGAGTCAAACCTTGTGTCCAAACACATAATTTCGTGGGTGAACTCATAGTGGGTTTTATAAGGGTTAGAATGAGCCTAAGGGGGTAGTTAGGGTTAAAATTAGCTATCCCTATAGGTTTACTATGGGTTAGGAGTTAATTTTTAGCCTTATGGTTGTCAAAATCTCATTTATGACCTCCCTAAAGTACCCTTTTTCTAGAGTGGCGAAAATGGAAGAAGGACATGATCACCATCTTCTCCACAACTTTGGTTTTCCTTTCATTTATGAGAGGAGACAAGGTGGAAGAAAAAAAAGACACAAGTATTCTCTCATTATGATTAGTAGGTGGGAAGTTGGTGAGAGATTCCTTTTAATAGGAGTTTGGAGGAAAGTTTGGGTTGCTTGCCCACTCTCCAGACTTGGAGACTTCTAGTTGAGTTAGTGAGACTTGGAGGATTAGAGCTAGGAAAGGAAAAGCTTAAGGAAGGGAAAGCCTCAACTTCACCTCCTTTTTCCATTAGCTTGGAGCAAGGTTGGTGCTCTCAAGCCATAAGAAAATATCTATGTGTTGCATTTTCATATTGCATTGTTGTTTCTTGTTAGAAATGTTATCATGTTGTAGCTTAAGGTTGTGTTGTGAAATCCTTGAGAATTCCTTGATCTGGATGTGGTATGCATGAGTTTTGTGTTAAGGATTTCATTTCATTTTCTTTGTTTTCTTGCTTGTGAAATGTTTTGGGGTGTGAAAAGGCTAGACTCACCCATGGGAAGGTAGAGAGCCTTGTGGATGAAGGGTTTGGGAATGCCTTTTAGTGTAGAATCTCTTCTCAAGGAGAAGAGGGATGAGGCATGGATGTATGGGCTCCATGTACCATTGTTTTGTTCTATTATTTGGGGGTGATAAGGAGAGAAATTTTGTGAGAAGAAATGGAAGTTTTGGGTTGCATTTTGTTGAGAGCCTTGTGAAGTCATTTACATTTTGGAAAATTTTGGTATGGCATCTTCAAATGGGTTCATTTTCCACCTTCACCCCATATATGGGTACATAGGTGATCCAATGTGATCCAAGCTTGGGAGGGAGTGCTTTGTTGTAGTGCTTTGTTGTTGTTTTGTGGAGTATGTGTGTCACCCTATCCTTTCTTATTTCCCCAAGCTTGGGGGTGGCCATGAAATGGCATAGGTTGGGAGGTGAGCCTCCATGGTCAAGTGGTTTTCTTATTGCAGATTTCTACTTGGGAAGCTTGCTGGTTTTGTGGAAGAAAAAGAATATCTACTTGCAGATTTTTTTTGTTATGTGTAAAAGTGCTAAATAGGAAATGAAATGTTGTTCTTGCAAGATGAGAATGTAAAAGCCATATGGTTGAAACTCTTGTAATTTATTTTTGTGTCTTAGAAGAGAAAGAAATTTTTTCTATGTTATTAGAGGAGGAAAAGCAATGAAAGTTTATTAAGATTATGTATTTCCTGATAGAAAACTTTTCCCCAAATGTATATATAGCTCTTTCAATTTATTTAGAAAAGTACAATATTCTTGTAGTTGGTTACAAAAAATAATAATAGAGGAAGTGCATTTGAAGAGAAATATTTACATTCATGAATGAATGTTCTTTAAATTTGATTAAAGTAATGAAACACCTCTTGGTATTGTTAGAGAAACAAAAAAAAAAAAAAAGAGAAAAGAAAATATTTTCCTTGCTTGGTATTTTCATTAGCTACATCTAAATTTATGATGATCTAAAAGCTTCTTTCTTTATACCTTGAATATACTCATTTCTCATAAAGTAAAGACAAAATATATGTGTAAAAAAACCATGAAAAAACTCTATAAATTAGTATTCATGTTTTCCTTTAAATCTGCCTTACCACAGTCCTTACCATTCATATTAAGGAAGTTATATAGTAGACTATCTCTCATATATATATATA
>MU227528.1:693313-716437 GCA_018584345.1 Thuja plicata | reverse complement strand
TATATAATGGACCCTTCATAACCATTTGAAGGATCCAGGATTTCAAGTTTACAAGCGCCATT
Source organism: Thuja plicata (assembly GCA_018584345.1). Taxonomy (NCBI): domain Eukaryota; kingdom Viridiplantae; phylum Streptophyta; class Pinopsida; order Cupressales; family Cupressaceae; genus Thuja; species Thuja plicata. The sequence goes on along the minus strand of MU227528.1, from coordinate 716,375 downwards.
ACTCTGTCAGCATTCAGGCCATCCTGCGATCACACACACACTTTGCAACTATCAACATCTCGACGCTTCTCAAGTCATAGACGCTGCCCAGCCAATACTGAGCATCAAGAACAGCGTTTCGAAAGGAGTAGAGAGAAACAATAGAAGCTTCAAGCTTCGAAGGGTTTGCATTCATTTGTCTTCCTTTTCGTTGTTTGTACATTTTATTGCTTATGTTTTGATTATTCGTTTAGTAGTTATTGCAGACTTGATTTGTATTCAATTGTGAACCTTGGCTACTAACCCCTGCCCTTGGAAAGCTGTGGGAAACCAGAGAGAGAGGCGTACAAGTTTCAATGAAGTGAATTACACACATAATCACTGCTCTACATCCCATAGAACTCACATGCACTTACTCGCAACATCCAATACATCAAATCCATACCTTTACAACTCAAGAGGCTACTTTCCTTTATACAAGTTACAATAAGCAATTAGGTCAGCCTGTTAAGACGTCCCCAATGCACAAAAAATTACATATAACCTTGATAAGATACACATAGTTCCTTACACAAGTAATTAACAAATACAAATCATCAGTTACGCGCCAAGATCCATAATTCATGCTCGCCAATCATTACACTATAGTCAGTCCCGAATAGGTCTTCGCTATTCCACATGCCTCAGCTGATGTCATTAGTAATACGATGACCTAAGAATCACAAATAATGTTCTCTCATGTATCTTTCATCATTTCTTAAGCTCACATATCATAACTCATGATCACATCCAAGTTATACCAAAAACTCAGAGACCATCTCTATCATAATCCTTTTTCACTGCTTTATAACTAGTCTTTACCAAAACACCTATAACTCATGATAATATTAACATAAGATAAAAAAACCTTAGACATAAGGTATACACTCATCCCTCTATAGAGATCCATTCTTGCCTACTCTCACATGTCGTACATTGTCCGTACACATCTGTCAATCTCACATGTACCTGTGATAACCAGTCTTTCTGAAACTTCTAATGCATCCAACTGAAACATATGTTTAAATCAATGAAAAAAAATGAATGCCAACACCTCAAAAAAATAAATTCTAAAATTCTCCCCATTTAGCATTGATGGAAATATATGTGAAAATCCATCAACCCAAAAGTAGCTTTCTTAATACAATCTTCTCAATATCCTCTTCACAGCTCCCCCTAAAATATTAGGAATTTTTGCTTATATCTCTCACCCTTTGACATCAATACAAAAGGGTTCCATAGCTCTTTTCCTTCTCTACACATCCCACCTATTCAATGTGTATCTTTTTTAAATCTTCATGCCTAAAAATACCATGTGCTTGATAGCCCAAATATGTTATATTGTGTTCCTACGATCACTCCCCTTGAGGAGTAGGTCCAAGCATCAAGTCTAGAGAATAATATAGATTTACTAACTCCTGGACCAATGCATTCCTGCATCATTTAGTTCTCACAAGGAGGGATTCTCACCCCAAGCATACCTCTGAGATACTTAAAGGAATCTTTTGACAAAGGTTTAGTGAATATATCTTCTATTTACTCCTTTGTACTGATGTACTCCAATGTGACTTCCTTTTCTGCAACATTGTCTCTCAAATTCTGATACTTGATTGAAATGTGTTTAGTATTTGAATGCATAACATGATTCTTTGAAATTTTCACTATGCTTTGTATTATCACAATGTATAACCACTGACTCTTCAAAGGTTATCCCGATGTCTTTTAGAATCTATTTCATCCAAACAATCTATGTGCAATTTATAGCAGCAACTACATATTCATATTCAATAGTAGATTGAGCTATATAGTCCTACCATGAAACCATCCTTTTTCCAAGAAAAAATGAACCACCACTGATGCTTTTTCTGTCATCAACACTTCCTACCCCATCAACATCAGTATAAGCATGCAATGTAAAATCATTAGACTTTTCATACCATAAGCCACATTCCAGTCTCCCTTTAAAATGTATGAATATCCTTTTAACTACAACAAGGTGAGTCTCCTTAGGATCAACTTAGAACCTCACAACAATTCCAACTACACTAGCTATGTATGGTCTAGTGTGAGTTAAATACTACAAACCTCCAATCATGGATCTCTATTTTTTCTAAAAACACTTTGAGATTCATCAGTAGTAGTAAGCTTGCATCTAGTAACCATGCGTGTTCCAACAAGCTTACAATCTTCCATTCCAAACTTCTTTAGCAACTCCTTAAGATACTTGGTTTGAGAAATAAAAATACCATGTTTACTTTGAGTAATTTTCAAAACCAGGAAGAAATTTATTTCACCAATCATAGACATTTCAAATTCACTTTTCATTTCCTTAGAGAATTTTTTACTCATTTCTTCATTGCCTCCAAAGATTATATCATCCACAAAGACTTCAAAAAACAATACTTCATCTTCACAAGTTCTCAAAGATAGATTATTATCTGCATTACCTTTTCTAAAACCAAGATGTAATAAATACCTATCTAACCGAGCATACCAAGTTCTAGGAGCTTGTTTCAAACCATACAATTCCTTCTTCAATCTGCAAACCATGTCTTCATCATTTGTCAAAGGAAAACCATTAGGTTTCTCAATGTAGACCTCTTCCTCTAGATCTCCATTTAGAAATGAAGACTTCACATCCATCTGATATACCTTAAAGTATTTATGTGCTACAAAAGAAAGGAACAATCTAGCCTTCCTGTTGTGAATAGCCCTTGAAAACTATTCTAGCCTTATTTCTTACAACTGTGCCATCTTCATTCATTTTGTTTCTAAAAACCCATTTAGATCCAATCACATTCTTGTCCTTAGGTCTAGGAACCAATTTCCAAGTTTTCTTTTTGTCTATCTGATCTAATTCTTGCGACATTTTCTTAATCCAATATTCATCTTTACATGCTTCATCAGTAGTATTAGGTTCTACTCGCGAAATCAAACAAAGCTCATTTCTAGATTTAGACCTTGTCATCATGCCCTTATTAACATCACCAATAATCTAATTCTCAAGATGATTCATCTTAACATACCTTGGTGTCTTTGGTGCTTCTATAGGCTCATCCAAGCATGTCTCAATCTCAAGAATTTGTTTTGTCTCTTTATTTTTAGTATTATTTTCATTCTCTGGGATCTCAATCTGAAACCTCTCATCAATTTTCACATTAGCACTTTCAACTATTTTTCTCAATCTCATATTGAAACATTTATAAGCTTTAATCCTAGTAGAACAGCCAAGAAAAATTCCTTCATCACTTCTAGCATTAAGATTTCTAGTTTCATCATCTCTTTTGGTATAACACTTGCTATCAAATATTCTAAACTATTTTACAGTAGGAGAATAACCAAAGAAAAGTTCACTGGGTTTCTTATCAGTACCTTCTTTGATTTGAATTCTATTCAAAGTGTAGACAATAGTACTGAATTCTTCTCTCTAATTCATATGAGATACATTACCTTCAAGAAACATAGTCCTGGCCACATCCAGTATAGTTCTATTTCTTCTTTCTACAATCCCATTCTGTTGAGGTGTCCTAAGAGTAGAAGTATGTTTGTATAGCCCATTCTTTTTGTAGTAAGCATTGAACAAATCTGATGTAAACTCTCCACCTATGTCTGACCTCAAACACTTTATCTTAAGACCCGATTCATTCTCAAATTTTCCTTTGAAAATTGTAATACCCTTTCCTATGTGAGGTTTGATTTCATATGTTTGCTTTTCATTTTTTCATGTTAGGAGGGTTAATTATTTGATTTGATAAGTTACCAATATTAATGTGAATTGGATATGAAATAATGGTGTTAATAGATAATAGGACTTATTATTAATTTCTAATACTAAGTTTAATGCTAAGACATTTAGTTATTCATTGAGATGTTAAGAATTAAACTTTATAAATATTATATTAACAATTTGAATAAATGATTAATATCTACTTATTTATTATAAAGTTGATTGGAATGTATAATCATTATACATTCATATTTGTATCTCGTCGTGCAAAATATAATTGTAATTTATTATTATGATTCATTTTGTTCCTTGGATTATAATATTATTGAATCCCTATTGTTTTGGATTTATATGGCAATAAATATCGATATAGACTAGCAATTATATTTTAGCTATGGTCAATGCGGAAAGGAAATATTATTGCTATGACAATTTAATATTATTTGCACATGAGGATAATAAATCTCATAATTACTCCTATTACCATATTAATTTAATATAAATTAAATTTTGATATAAGAATAAAACATTTTCATGTTTTCACTGTCAATAGTAGGAGAACTCCCATTCTATTGAAGGGAATGAGGCCATGCCCTCTACACCCTTCTATGGAGTCTCTGAAGTTTAAGGTTTATTACTGCGCTTAATGGTTTAAAAATTTTCTTATGCTCTATCTATACGTGTGATGATCTTAAAGATGTTTTATTTGTGGAAGTTAATTTATCAATTTGCATATTTCAATATTTTCTTTGAAATTTTAAAGTCCCTTCCCCAAATATTTTCTTGTGCCTCCTACAATCATCGCGGATCTGCAAATGTGCTCGAGGTACATCCATACATTATTCCTAGACTTTCTAATATCGGTCAGCCAATTCATGGTAGGTTGTGTATGGTGAGAGAGAGAGAGAGAGAGAGAGAGAGTCATTTCTTGTATTGGGTTTGACAGACATTAGAGCCATGTTTTGGATAGTATTTGAAAGAATTCATTTACGTTTACAATTCCAAATAAAGTTTATATTCATTAGTTCTTATAAAATTTATGATATGATGTTATATTGAATATTTTAGAATAGGTGAGTGAAGATTGATTGGATATACATATTTAGGATTGTTTTTACTAATGACTTCTAGTTGTGATCATATTCCTGTATTATGAATAAATATATGAATTATGATAATTACAGTTTAAAGATCATTGTTAATTACTGGGAAGTAAATTCCTATCTCTAATTAGAGATTTTATTTCATTATAGATAAGAATTATATATTTTCTTATAATTATAAAATCTTACTTTAAAGATTGACCTTATTAGTTTAGGGATTGTCTCGATAAAAGAGATCTACCAATTTACCTTTTAGTCAAGAGATATATCCTTTTGTAATTCATAGATAGTAAAGTCCTTAGGTATAATAGTTTACATAGCCCATTAGATAAAACGGGATATTTTAATTGATAATTATTGAATGTCGATTTCATTAAATTCAAGTAATTAATCCATTAATGCTTATTAATTAGGTTCCTAATATAGGAATGGTTGAAATTGTCTAGGGACCATTTTCCTTCATAGTTGGAAGTTTTGAATAATGAAATTTTAAATATGTTAGACTCTATGTTAGTATTATTAGGTTGTGTTCAAGGTTGTTAAGAAATTATTAATTTCTCGAAGTCACATTATTTCATCTACTCTATTAAATATGGGCTAAGTTTGTAGGACTAGATAGCTTTAGGCTTATGCAAATGAAAATTTCTTTTAGGAAAGTGTTAGTAACTTAATATTAAGTTCTCCTTGCCTACATATTCTTATATTTATTTATAATGCTATCTATGGAGTTCCTATTAGGATTGATGAACATCAATCTACCCAAGAACACCTGCATGCAAGACAGTTACCAAGAAGAAGAAGCAGACAGAAGAGAGAAGACTGAAGAAAGCTATGGCGACCGATAGGCCAGAGACTGCAAATGCATGTTGATAGAAATTATGTTCTATATTCAACAATAATGATTTTCAAAACTCCTTACGAAATACAAAGAGGTGATTCCTTATAAAGGAATACTGAAACCCTAAAAGGGAAACTACAAGAAATAGAAACTGCCTAAGGTTAGCTAAAGCAAACTAGAGTGAATAGGGAAGTTAATAATTAGATCATAATGATTTAAATTAGTAACCCCGATAGACTATTACTCTAACACCCCCCCTTAAGATAAGCTTAGGGAGAAGCCAAACCTAGGAAACTACTGCAGAAAGCAAGAAAGATGGGTCCCGGCAACAAGGCCTGATCAGGTACCCAAAACATAAAGCGAAAAGATGTCCCAGAGAAAGGAACAAGAAGAGAGAAAGAAGCACCTCCGAAGCATGTCTAAAAACTCTGTCAGAAGATACTGCTGGAACCCCCACTGAAGTGCATGATCAGGTAAAGAAGACAAGTGTCTGAAGAGCTGATCAATCAAACTAGGAAGCAATAGAACCAACAGGTGAACCCCCCCATAATGCTGAACTGGGAGAGGTGACAGGAACACTGAAATGCGATGCCAGAAACAACTGCAGAAGAAGAACCAAGAACACCAAGTGCAACAGAGGTACAAACACAGGATAAAGGGTGGTGTCATCGACACAGACTACATGGGCTAATGTTGTGGAAGGTATGCTCAATTGACAAGAGTGGATGCACCTATAGCGGCAAATGCATCATAATCCCCCCATGGCACTTTATAACACAGTGCGAGTACAAAAACCGAACCAGGTGTGCAAGATCCCAAAAAAGTAGAAGAAGGCACTTTATCTCAGTGCGTTTACAGAACAAAATACATCAAAAAGAGCATGCAAGCTCAGATGTCAGAAAGAAGAGTGAACTATGAACTCAGAGGAAGAGATCCCCGGACCTGAAGAACCAAGCACACCACCAGAGGGCATAAACTACATAACTCGGAGGAGTGAAAACCTAGAGCAAAATCTGGAAGAAATACCTCTGCCACTGAATAGTACATAGAATCAGCTTTCCGACGATATCTCATTTGCCGAAAAAGGAGTCCGGATGAGCCAGATATGACTCCCGGAAGGCAAAGCAGGACATCAGACTTCAACAAAAAAAGCTATTGAAACGGTGGAACCAAAACCTCTAACCTCCACCATCGGAAAGAGCTCAGAAAGAGATTTCCGACGGTATATGGAAGTCAGAAAAAGACCCCCGTATGCTCCCCGTAGAGCGAAAAATGCCCAGGTACCCCCAAAAAAGCCTCAGAAAAAAAACTTAAGCCCTCGGGGGCTAAAAACAGACCGGCCCTCGGTCGCATGGCCCACGCAGGGGCTGGACCGGGGCCCTCGGTCACTAATATGACCGTGCGCGTAAAGGATAAGCCCACCGCGGGCTGGCAAAAGACCGTCGGGCAGTGGTGGCGGCGCCGGGCGTCGGGCACAGGCGGGGCGGCGCACAGAGTAAAGCCGGCGGCGGGGGCCGCTGCGGAGCGGCGGCAGGGGCCGCTGGCAGCGGGGAAGCCGCGATCAGAGCGGTGCGGTCAGAGAACCGAGCGTAGAGGCCGGCGGGGGCGGCTGAGGGCCGCGGAGCCCCATCGGACCGCGGGTGGCGTGGTGCCCGCTGGGCGGAGCGCGGGCGGCGCTGTGAATTTGCACCGGCAGCGTAATTAAAAAATGCATAAAACCTTAAAAAAAAGGTTTTTTAAATTTTTTTTTTAAATTTTTCCCATCCATACGGCCCGTAGGAGGCCGAAAAAATTCCCCAGAGGCCCCGGTGTCCAAATCGGACAAGATTTATATGGTTTTTGGGGTTTTTGGGCCTTCTGGACGCAATGGTGGTGTCCGTTTGGGCCCAAAATGCCTCTAAAATAGAGACCCCCAGAACCACTAAAAAGAGCCAGAAAAAGCTGAGAAACCTCCAAACCCTCGAACGCTTCACAAAATCTTGAACAGCCGGCAGCAAGAAAGCTCTGATACCATGTTAGGATTGATGAACATCAATCTACCCAAGAACACCTGCATGCAAGACAGTTACCAAGAAGAAGAAGCAGACAGAAGAGAGAAGACTGAAGAAAGCTATGGCGGCCGATAGGCCAGAGACTGCAAATGCATGTTGATAGAAATTATGTTCTATATTCAACAATAATGATTTTCAAAACTCCTTACGAAATACAAAGAGGTGATTCCTTATAAAGGAATACCGAAACCCTAAAAGGAAAACTACAAGAAATAGAAACTGCCTAAGGTTAGCTAAAGCAAACTAGAGTGAATAGGGAAGTTACTAATTAGATCATAATGATTTAAATTAGTAACCCCGATAGACTATTACTCTAATAGTTCCATTATGCTCGATATTCAAACCTAGGGTTGTAACCTTTACTTGATGTTAATGAAATTTGTCTTATTGGAATTATATTATTTTACATTTAATTGCCAAGTAATTTTGTACAAATTTGTTAAAAATAATGTTGTTTAGTAATTATTATTTTCTGCATTTATATATTTACTAGATAAGAATTATATTCTTTAATTATAGTTGGGCAATAGTTTTGGGTAGTCATGATTTAAAAGATTAGTTATTTTATGAAAACTTAGAATAAAGGTGCTATAAATGTTCTTAGTAGAAAACATAAGAAAAGACTACTATATAATTATCTTATCGTATGTAATGCTTATTGAAAATTATGAGTAATTAATGAGTTTAGTTTCAACTAGCGATTATATTCTTGGATATGTATAGTGTTGCATTATTTCATGTAGTCGTGAGATTCTTTTTAGTTAGTCAATTTTGTTTTGTCAATTATATTACCAAGAGGATTTAACAAACGTAGCTACTTGGATTAGAAATCGTGTATATCCTTATAACAAGACTCATTCTTTTAGAATCATGGTTATAGAATATTGTATAAAGTCATGTAGTGTGTGTGTATATATAAATATAGAATTATGCAACTTTAATTAGGCTGCTAAGGTAATTTTGTATAAACTTGTTTGAAGTAACTTTGTGTAATCTTTAGGATTATACATTTTTAAAGAAATGACCTTGAGTTAAATCATAAGACACCATTGTTTAGTGGGACTGTAACATTTATAGTAATACTTAATTGTTAGTTATATGCCTCTTATTAGGAGTTAAATTTTAGGAGATAAAAACTAGAATTGAAGTTTGATGGTAACATTCAACATGCCACGATGTTATGAATAAGGTATTTTAAGATAGATGCATAGTTAGAGAGTTGTTAAAATGTTCTTATTATGGATGTTAAGTTAAAATTATATAGAAATAATTAAATTACTTGATTTCATGATTATTGTGTTGAGAGTATAGTAATGACTTATGTCAATTTATTTGACTTCGGGTTGTGATTTATGGATGTGGATGAATTGTAGTGTAAGCTTGTATGAGTTTTGAAATGTAGTTTCCATGGATGTTGTTCTTTGTTGTATTTTGAAGTTGATTATGTTTTAATTATGTAAATAGGAGTCTCAAGGCACACTCACCTTTGGGAGGGAAGAGTAGCCTGGGGGTGAAGGGAAAATTTGGATATCCCTTGAGTGCAGAGTCTCTCCTCGTGGATGAGAGGGATAAAATATGGAGTATGGGCTCCATGATGCCATGTTTTTCTTTGTGCATTTGGGGGCTATAAGGAGAGTATTTTGGCTTGATGCCTTGGGGGTCATAAGGGTTGTTGTTGTGCAAAATGAAAGAACTTGTGAGATTATTTTTCAAGCCTTGTGAAGGCATTGTGTGTACTTGCTTTTCTTGGATTTATCCTCTTGGGTACTTGGTCAGCCTTCACCCCATGTTTAGGGTCATTTGAAGAACCCTCAAGCCATGTTGTATATCTTGGATCTCATGATGTCACCCTTCGGTTTAAATGTTGATGTTTGTGTTTGTTTTGTGGTCTTGCTTTTATGAACTTGTATTTTGTGGTTCGAGATCCAAGCACCGAACTACGAAGACTTTGTGCATGACGTAGGCAAGGCCATCTGAGATGACCCCTGAGTCTTTAGGTTTGACCCTTAGGACTATTTTATTATTATTACAGTTTGTAAATATCCTTGGTTAAATTAATGGAAAAGATTACTGTATGATCTTGTATTTTGGTTAGTAACTATGATGTTGAAGATTGATTAATGCAACATATGTTGTACTCCATAATTGATATAATTTAGTAACGATTGTACATTCACAAGGATAACTTTGTAATTTGGATTTATGATCATTATTCATGTTGTATTAATGAAACATTTATGCATTTCTCTGATGTTATATGATTTAGTTGATGTATAAATTCCTATCAAAAATACAAATTCTGCATTAATGTTGTTTATTTGGCCTTACACCGAGGGTTCATCAAAGGGGCATTACAAAAATCTTGAACTTATCAAACGCTTTAGATTTTTCTTTGAGAAATGCAACCCACATCATCCTAGAGTAGTCATCAACAAAAAGTATAAAGTAGCTTTCACCATAGTAGGATCTAGTCCTTTTAGGACCAAAAATATTTGTATGTTCCAGATCCAACTTCCCTCTTGTAGAAAAGGATTTTCTTAGTTTTTTTTCCATCACACACTCTCTATGCATAGTGTTAGTAGGCTTCACAAATTTTAGCAAATCTCTGACTACATTAGTGTTACTAGCCCTTACAATATTATAAAAATTTATGTGACAAAATTTTCTATGCCATAACCAACTGTGATCTACCTTCGCAATAAAAGAAGTTGCCTTTGTAGTATTCAGGTCAAACATATTACCTCTTGACTTAGTACTTGATGCGATCAAGTTTCCAGATTGTCTTGTGATAGTACATTTTCTATCCATGGACTGCATATGATAACCCTTGTCCACAAGTTGTCCAACACTCAACAAGTTGTTCTTAAGTCCAACAACAAGTAAGATACCATCAATGTTATTTTTACCATCAAGAGATATTGAACCGACTCCAACGATCAACTTAGGAATGTTATCATCAAATCTGACTATGCCACCAACATATATATTCAATTGAAACAATTTATCTTTATCACTAGTCATATGATGTGAACAACCACTATCAAAGATCCATTCTAATTTTTTTCAACATGGGATACTAGAGGTTTTTCTTCATGAATAGGTTCATCATCTTCAATAGAAATAAATCCAATTTCATCCCATTATTTATAGAATCATCATTGTTAGAGTAGTCGAGTATTGCTAATAATTAAATCAGTTAATTATTAGTTATCTACTCTTAGCTTAAGTTAGACTTAGGAAGTTTCTATTTTCTAGTAGTTTCCCTTTTAGGGTTTTGGTATCCTTTATAAGGATTGACCGCTTTGTATTTCAGAATCGAGATTGTAATTCATTTCATAGTTGAATATAGAAATCATTTTCTGTCAACATGTTTTTGCAGTCTCTGGCCTATCGGCCGCCTTAGCTGTCTCTGTCTTTTTGCCTATGTTTATGTGATAGCTTAGCATGCAGGTTTCTTGGGTTGATTTGATGGTTATCAAATCCAATATGGTATCAGAGCTCACCTGCAGCTCACTGTTCGTATTCTGTTGAAGCATACAGGCACTGAGGGTTTCAGAGTTTTTTTTCTGGCTTTTTTAGTGGTTCTGGGGGGTCTCTATTTTTGGAGGCATTTTGGACCCAAACGGACACTTCCATTGCGTCCGAAAGGCCCAAAAACCCCAGAAACCATATAAGGTTTGTCTGATTTGGACACCGGGGCTTCTAGAGAATTTTTTTTGGCCTCCCAGGGCCGTACGGGCACGGAAATCGAGTAAAAATTATAAAAAATGCATGTTTTTTTGGTTTTTAAAACGGTTCAAATACCATGAGTAGTTATATTTAAAAGGCGCCACTGGGGGGCCGCCACCGCCCCACCGGGGCTCGGCCACCACCGGTGGCCCCTCTGTGTTTCACGGCCCGCGGCGCCTTATTCACTGCGCGCTCCACCGCCCCGCGACCACCTGCTGCCCCGCCGTTGGTCTTCACCGCGGCCCCCACCGCCCATTTTCAACGCGGCCCCTCGCCGCCGCCTGTTCTGCCACCAAGCTACCTTCCGCAGTCCTTGACCGCGCCGCTCTGTACTCAGCGGATCCCCCGCTTAGCCCGGTCCCGCCACCCCAGCGCCGCTCGGGGTGGGTTCAGCCCCCGTGGGCTTAAAATTCTTAGCGGGTGGTCCTATTGCAGTCCGCGGGCTAGGGTTAAGCCCCCGGCGCGCGCCATGTGCCTGGGGGCCTAAATTTTTTAGCCCCTGGGGGCATTTTGGGGGTACCTGGACGTTTCTCGCTCTATAGGGAGCATCCGGGGGTAATTTTATGACTTCCATATACCGTCATATCTGGCTCATCCGGACTCCTTTTTCGGAAAATGAGATATCGTCAGAAAACTGATTCTGTGTACTATTTAGTGGCAGAGGTATTTCTTCTAGATTCTACTCCAGGTTTTCACTCCTCTGAGTTTGGCAGTTTATGCCCTCTGGTGGTTTGCTTGGTTCTACAGGTCCGAGGATCTCTTCTTCTGGTTTCATATTTCACTCTACTTTCTGACATCTGAGCTTGCATGCTCTTTCTGATGCATCTTTGTTCTATAAACACACTGAGATAAAGTGCCTTCTTCTGCATTTTTGGATCTTGTACACCTGGTTCAGTTTTAGTACTCGCAGTCTGTTATAAAGTGCCATGGGGGGATTATGATGCATTTGCCGCTTTAGGCGCATCCACTTTTGTCAAGTGAGCATACCTTCCATGACATTAGCCCATGTAGTCTGTGTCTGTGACACCGCCCTTTATCCTATGTGTGTGCTTCTGTTGCACTGTTGGTGTTCCTGGTTCTTCTTCTGCAGTTGTTTCTGGCATCGCATTTTAGTGTTCCTGTCACCTCTCCCAGTTCAGCATTATGGGGGGGTTCTCCTGTTGGTTCTATTGCTTCCTGGTTTGATTGATCAGCTCTTCAGACACTTGTCTTCTCTACCTGGTCATGCACTTCAGTGGGGGTTCCAGCAGTACCTTCTGACAGAGTTTTCAAACATGCTTCAGAGGAGCATCTTGCTCTCTTCTTGTTCCTTTCTCTGGGACATATTTTTGCTTTATGTTTTGGGTACCTGATCAGGCCTAGTTGTCGGGACCCTTCTTTCCTGCTTTTTGCAGTAGTTTAGCTTTTTTTGCTTCTCCCTAAGTTACACTTAAGGGGGGGTGTTAGAGTAGTCGAGTATTGCTAATAATTAAATCAGTTAATTATTAGTTATCTACTCTTAGCTTAAGTTAGACTTAGGAAGTTTCTATTTCCTAGTAGTTTCCCTTTTAGGGTTTCGGTATCCTTTATAAGGATTGACCGCTTTGTATTTCAGAATCGAGATTGTAATTCATTTCATAGTTGAATATAGAAATCATTTTCTGTCAGGACATCTAGATGCAAAATGACCAATCTTATTACAAGATAAACATTTCTGGGGTAATTCTCCTTCAAACTTGCCTTTAGATTTCCTTTCCTTTTTTACTATTAGACCCACAAGTTCATCCACTTTCCTTTCATCTTCTTCAATTTGTGCCCAATCATCAAAATATTCTCCAAGATCTTCATGTATATTGCTAGAGCTTGCAAGGCTTGATAAGGTCTTTTTACCATTATGAAAAGTATCCTTGAATGCAGACTCTACTTTGGGTAATGCATCTTGTAACTATTCTATCTGAAAGGTGGTCAGGGTAGCAATCAAGACTTCTTTGTCAAAAAATTTAGTCAGTGGTATGATCTCCTCTATCACTTGCACTTTGCTCTTGTAGGAAGGTGTCAAAGATTTAAGAATCTTCACGATCATTTCATCTTCAGTATATGTGCCTCCTGAGTTTCTGATTCCAGTAATAACCTATATAACCCTCTATACAAATTCTCTGACATAATCATCATCTCCCATCCTTAGATTCTCCATTTTAGTCTTCCAATTCTTTATTTTTTCTCTCTTAGTGTACTGATCTCCTTCATATAGAGCCTCTAGCCTTATCCATATCTTGTGAAATGAATCAAGATCTTTAACCTCTGTAAACTCTGCCTCAGAGAGAGCACTTATCAATGCTTCCCTTGCAACCATATTGCAAGAAAACAATTTATTTTCTTCCTTAGTAGCATTTCATAATTCATCTTCTATCTTGATCGGTTCATCTCTCTTTGTAATCATCCAATAATCAATCCCCAAGAAGATCGTATGAGTTCTCACCTTGTTATTCCAAATGTCAAAATTTTCAGCATCAAAATTTGGACTATCCTTCCTATAGTAAGCTATCTCAGAATCACTTCAAGAGGTTAAGCTTTCTCTCAGAGGAACACAAGCCCTGATACCAATTATTAGGAATAATACTACTTAGAGGGGGGTGAATCATTTGTATGCCATGTAATTAAACTTTAAACTTTAAACCAATTACTTAATACAAATCTAAACACTTCAAGAACAACACCATTACACAAGTATTTTATTGTCAAGGAAACCTTGTTAAGGGAAAAAACCGGGGGTGGGGATGGAACCCACAAATAACGCACAAGAAATATTGTATCCCTGTTAGGAGATCTATCCCTGCTAGGAATTGATTATTACATCTAGTACAAGTTCCCATTAAAGGAAATACCCTATTAGGATTCTTCTCAAGCATGTTAGGATTTAAATGCAAAGATGAGCTCACTTCCCGAGCACATTGCTCAAAGTGAAGGTTAAATCCACCTTTTGAAGGTTAAACCCACCTTTTGGACTCATTGTTCAAAGAGAAGTATAAAAGTATACTTATAATAGTGAACTGACTGATAGCATCTTGTTTTTCTTATACAGTTCCAATGAAGTGCATTACAAACATAATCACTACTTTGCATCCAGCAAAACTCACATCCACATTCTCACACCATCCAATATGTCCAATCCATACCTTTACAACTCAAGACACTACTTTCCTTTATACAAGTTACAATAAGCAATTAGGTTAGCCTGTTAAGACTTCTCCAATGGAAAAACAATTAAATAGACCATTGCTAAGATACATATAGTACCTTACATAATTAATTAACAAATATAAATCATCAGCTATGCATCAAGATCCATAATTCATGCTCGCCATGCATTAAGCATGTTACATCTTTGTAGTCAACCCCAAATAGGTCTTTGCTAGCCCACACGCCTCAGATGATGTCATCAGTAATTTGACAACCCAAGGATAAAAAAATAATGTTCTATCATGTATCTTTTATCATTCCTTAAGCTTGCATATCATAACACATGCTCATATCCAAGTTATCCCAAAAACTCGGAGACCATCTCGGTCATAATCCTCTATCACTTCTCTGTAACCAGTCTTTACCAAAAAATCTATAACTCATGCAAATGCCAACATAATATCTAATGACCTTAGACATAAGGTATACACTCATCCCTCTACATAGATCCACTCTTGCATACTCTCACATGTTGTACATTGTCCGTACACATCTATCAATCTTTCCTATACTTGTGATAACCATTCTTTTTGAAACTCCTAATGCATCAAACTGAAACATATGTTTACATAAATGAAAAAACATGAATGGAAACACCTCAACAACAACAATTCCAACAAATACATGTTAAAATCTACACGCAAAAAACATAAATTGATGATCATAATTGTCAATTTAAATGTGATATTACAGTAATTAAAAGCAACTTCTGAACAAGTTAATGTGATTCAATTAGAATCAAAGGTGACCAAATTTGAGTTAGAAGTGATGTTTTTTGAATCATATGTGATGTCCTTCAAGTCAAAGGTGACAATTGTCTAATCAAATATGACGATTTGCATGATTTTGTGTACAACAATCACAAATATGCACAAAAAGCTCAAAGGTGCCAATTGTCTAATCAAATATGACAATTTGCATGATTTTGTGTACAACAATCACAATTATAATAAGTGAGGTGTTGGCCCCATGATGGGTGCCAATATGTGCATAGTTTTTTTAACCAAAAAACTCAATGATACATGAGTATGAGCAAATCAAATCATTAAGATACAAAGATAATTAGAACAATGAATTGAAAGAATCAAGAGCATCTCATTTCTCTATATTCCTCCGGACCTATTTTAGCTCTCATCTGCAATTATTATGATGACAGTGGATGATAGAATCAACATTATGCCTATACTTTGATTAAAGGGTATGTGCGAGAAGATGAGGGACCAAAAAGTGGTGATGTGAAAAAAAATCCACTTTTCACTCGTCCAAAAGTGCATGAAAATATTTGTTGACTTTTTAGTAGGCCTGGGTGTTAGTACACATGGGAAAACCTAACACCAAAGCACAAGCCTAATCGGGTACCCAATATTTTTGGGTACCTGATTTTGAGTACCCAAAAAATGGCGGGACCTAAATGAAATAATTCAACGTTTACATATAAAAGGTGGCGGGAAGATTCGTAATATTTAAATTGTGTGTAATATATATTTTATATTATTATATATATATATATATATATATGATATGTGGGTGCCAGCAAGAAGTTTAGTTCACTTTTTGGGCAAAAAGTGGAAGTGTTTTTCCTATTTTTCAAATTTTTTGTTAATTGATGTCAAAATTTGAGGGAGATTGAATCTCAAAAAAATCCAATAATAGAAAATATAGTGCTCGGAGTCTAGTTTTCAAATATATATATTTTTAAATACCCACATGGTAGAAAATACATTTTAGTAGGCATTTTTAAAAACCCCTTATTCAAAATGTCTGTTTCAGGACCATACCACACATGTATGACCACCCTATTTTGAAGTAAATAAATGAATTTTTGTAAATCCTTCTAAGGAAAGGTACCTAAAACATCAAAGATTGATGAGAATATTTTTACTTTTTTTTTTGTTGCATTTTCTTTTATTAATTTTAAATTGACTATAAAGTACATTTTCGAAACCTCTGGTGTACGGCCACCATAATTTGATGAAAATTTTACTTTTTTTTGAAATTTTTATTTTTATTTTGAGGGAAATTCTATGTAGATTGATGTCATATAATTCATTTTTCTAAAAACATAAAATCAAAAAAGATATTAAAATTTTAGTTAACCTTACTATTTCAACTTTAGGTACCACTTTGGCATAATAAATATTTTAAAAATACTAAAATTAGTCATATCACTACAAAATTTATATTTTTATAATTTGCACAATATGACTTGAAATTGGTTTTTTGTTTCATTGAAAAGTTCATTTAGGAAGACCTCTAAAAAATTATGACAAAGGGAAAATTTTATATATCAATGCCTTAGCCATATTCTTGCAAATTCAAGCACAGGCTTGGTGGGACCAAGCCTGTCCCGAACCAAAAACCAGGGTGGAGGTACAGTTCCTGCTCCTAATTTTTATAAACAGGCACCCATTTTTTGAAATTCAAAAAAGGGTGCCCGTTTCGTTTTGGACCGTTGAAATAGAAACGGGAACCCATTTAATAAACTGGGGCCTATTTCTATTCAAATAACGGTTGCGTATTTCTGAAAGAGTCGTTGGAGACAAAAAGTAGACTGTGGGCCTGATCTCAATAATTGTCGAGTATTCAATCATTTCTATGACATATTGATACAACAGAAAGAATATTTTAACCTACATTCTCTTTTTTTGTCTTGTTCTGGATTTGAAAAGAAGGGATTAATTTGAATTCAAATTTTGGTGCAAACATGGGATCAAAGCAATGTAGAAAGAGGCAAAGAAAAGTTTTGACAGCTGATAAGGTTGCAGCAAATAGAGAGGAGACAAAACGACAATGAGAAAGAAGAGAAAGAATTCAAAAACTGAAAAATCTTGGAGCATCGAGTTCAACAATCATTTCAGAAGAGGAGAAGAATGAGGACACCATGATGGATGCAGAGGTTGAAGAAGAAAATACAATATGAGAAAATTTAGGTGCATTTTCTAATCAAGTGTTGGATACTGGTATGTCTTCACAGCCAAATGAAACTTATTCTAATAAAGAACTTGATCTTTATTGTATTAGTGGGTTACTCTTTAAATAATTTAGTTTTTATTCCTAAAAATAGAGTAACAGATTATATTTCACATCAAACACCACAAATTAGTAATGTTAATCATAATGATAA
This sequence comes from Thuja plicata, assembly GCA_018584345.1. Classification (NCBI taxonomy): domain Eukaryota; kingdom Viridiplantae; phylum Streptophyta; class Pinopsida; order Cupressales; family Cupressaceae; genus Thuja; species Thuja plicata. The sequence continues at coordinate 698,566 of MU227528.1, read as the reverse complement.
AGGAACTAAATGTCAAACCCCAATTGAAAGTGAAATTCAAACCCCAATTGAAATCAACAATCAAACAACAATTGAGATCAACAATGTGGATGTAGACATACAAACACCATTTGGAAAGAAACCCCCAAAAATGATAATGAAATGAATGAAAAATTTCAAATTAAAAGTGATGTGCTAGACAATCTGCTTGGTTTGGTTTCATGGAGACAGATTAGGACACACACGAGTAAATTGTTTAGAGAATTTTTATAATAAGAAATATGGGTTTCAATGTCAATTAATGTTACAACTAATTAAAATGACTTAAATGGGAAAAGTGATGAAGAGGTTAGGCATTTATGTGAAATCTAAGAAGAAGGATGAGTCTCTAAAACAAGTTGTATCAACTGTTTCTAGTGCCTTTGACACAATCGGAAAGAAAAGTAATTCTAAAGATAGGAATGTGGCACGATAAGAAATAACAACAACTTTAGTAAACAAAACTACTTGTGATAAAACAATGATGACAAACATAAGTGGATATCTTAATATGCATTATAAAACTTTAGCAAGAGTTGTAAAGAGAAGAGTTAACTTTGAAAGTAATCTGACAAACCATTTTTGGAGCTTTAGTGGCAGACTCCCGAGGTTTGACATGAAACTAACTGGTGAAGTCAAAACTTTGATTCAAAATTTTTGGCATGATAATACAAGAGTATTACCTAATGCTAGAGATGTTCTTAAATTAAGAGTTGGATCAAGAATTTGTGATCCACATCCAAAACATCTTTTGGATATGACTCAAACTAAATTGTATAAAACATTTGTGGATGTTAAGGTGTTAAATATTTATATTAGTCAAAGATCTTTTGAAAAATGTAAACCATGGTATGTAAGGATTAATAAGGAAAGAGTAACGTGTTGTGGAAAAATTCACCTTCAATTTCATTATCACTATGATGTATTTTGATCTATACATTCCACCATGCATACTAATGAAATTTTGCAAGAATGTGGTATAAATATAGCACCTCAAACTATAAAAAATTTATATCAGGTTTGTTTTGTAACCCACCTAATGAGCATTTTTTTCTTTTGAATGCATGTGTTTCTGGTGTATGTGATGTATGTGGAAATCTTGCATTTTTAGATGAATGTTTGCATGAAGATCTTTCAATTAATTTTGGTCATCAATTAGTTGATCTAAAAATATTTAAAACTATTGAGTATCCATTGAAGGATGGAAAGGTTGGAAAACAGTGTGAGCTAATTACTAAAAAAGTTAGTTTTCATGCATTTATGAACGAATTCAAGAATAAGGTTGTACCTAAATATGTGAAACACTCCCAAAATGCTATATAGATTGATGGACAATTTTGCAAATGCAAGAATACATTTCCAATTAGTAGTATACTTTCATTCATTGACTTTGCAGAGAACTACACACTTGCACCACAAGATGAGATCCAACCACACTATTATAATTCAGTATAAGTAACAATGTTTGTTCATATTATCTATAGGCATGCACCTAATAGAACAGAAGATGATAAAAAAAATTGAGAGAGTGTCATTTCTATATGAGTGATAATAAATTGCATTCATCAAAGTTTGTCCAGTATTGTTTTAATTTCTTTTATGAGAATTTAAGGGAGAGATAAATTCATATAACACAATATCTAATATGGTCAGATAATTGCACAGGGCAATTTAAGAATGCTACAATATTTTATTGGTTGACTAGGACACATAAGAAAAGTAATGTCCAACATATTTGGAGTTTTTTTGAGGATGGACATGGTAAAGGAGAACACAATGGTGCTGGTGCTTGTGTTAAGAGAGCCCTGTGTAGAGAGCAACTCAAATTTGAGGAAAATGCAAAATTTAAAGATGCACTTGCAATTGTTGAATGGTGTAAAATAATTTTGTCTACAAGATCAAGTCAGAACTCTATAATCAGGCATTTCATCTGGCTAGTTGAAGAGAATTATATCCTTTCAAGATATGAATGTGATACAACCAGCGGGTGTGCTAAATGGAATTCATTTATGAGTTATAATTCTAACACATGGACTATATGGACTAGGGAGAGTGCATGTTTTTGTCAATTTTGTGTTGCAGGTGAATGGGAAGAATGCAAGCATATGGAATGGGTTGAAGAATTGGAAAAAAAATCCTTAACACCTAGTGAGCCATAAGATCAAGATGATATAAGAAATGAAGATCTAAATCATGCATTTGCATCAGATGATTATGATCTATTAGGAATAGTCCCAAGAGATAACTGAGAGGGGGGAAGAATTATTTATCTACAAGATTCAATTATTTTTCCAATTAATTACAGAATAAATTTAAACATAAACTCAACAAGATAACACAGAATTGAACAACACAATTTTGGTGACAAGGAAAACCAAACTAGGTAAAAATCTCAGTGGGAATTAGCACCCACAAATAACTATACTAGTTTATAATGATCCTTGTTAGAAGATCTTGCAACCCTGTTAGGAGTTGATATTTACAATGCAATAAGTACAGAGACCTGGTCAAAGGTCAAACCCTATTAGGAGTCTTTTACAAATAACCCTGTTAGGGGTGAGGACACACTGTCCAAGAGCTCATTTCTCAAATGATGAAGGTTGTAACCTTCTATAAAGAAGATATACACTATATCTAATAATGAAATGCTTGAGTAGACCTACTATCTTGATCAATTCCAATGAATTATAATCTTCTTCTGCTTCTTCACATAGATCTTCAACTTTTACTATCTAACTTTCTGCTCTACTCTATCTTTTCTTTTTCACTTCATTTTTACACATAGTGATCACATTTGAACTCCTATATATATAGCTTCCCCAAGGATAAGGTCAAAACAGCTATAGGAAACACTTCAGCAACTTCCTTGTTGGCTTAACTAAGCATGCAATCAAAGTTAGGACTGTGCAACTCAAAATGAATAGACACGTCACTTCACATAGTCAGCTCTACCAAATTAACTCAAACATCACACTTCTATTAAAACACATTTAGAGTCTTTGGATAATCAACATTAACTCAGAAATAAACACGAATACAAACACACATATCCCAAAGATAAGCACAACTCAAGAAATAATGTAAATACGTTGGCTCTTAACAGATAATCTCCAGAAACTGTAACTACCAAAATAGATTAACATAAATCCACTAAAGCTGCATATTTGAATCTACATGTATGAACATTGCATCCAGAACATGTCTACAACATAGATGTAAATGCACAAGGCTCCAGAATATCTTTACTGATAATTGCTTACAAGATACTGTTGTATATTATATATTGTCATCAATGACAAACATACAATCAACTATTTTCACAGAAGTAAATCTCCAACAATCTCTCCCTTTGACATTGATGGAAAAATATGATATGAAAAACACCATCAACCCAAAGTATCCTCCTTCTTTTTACAATCTTCTCAATGTCCTCATCAAAAGCTTCTCTTAACTGCTGCATCTCTTTTTACTGTATGTTCCCCTTGAGTATATGCTCCCCCTAACTATATACTACACTTTTGACATCAATGGAAAAGGGTGCAAAAAAAATTAAGTGTAGGTACTACTCTAGAAGTAGAGTAGTCAACCACTCATCAGTCATTAAGGACTAATGCTCTTGCTACAAATTCTAATCAGATCCGGAAAGGGAATTACTCCCACCTTCTCCCTAAGATACTCAAAATTATCTTTTTGATAAAAGGTTTGTAATAATGTCTGCTAACTGTTCTTTAGTGCTCACATAATCTAACTTTACTTCTTTATCTGCAACTTTTTCTCATAGAAAATGATATTTGATCTCAATGTGTTTTTTCTTTACGTGCATTATAGGTTTCTTTGACATATTGATAGTGCTAGTCTTATCACAGTGAATAACAATAGGATAATCAATCTGAATACCAAATTCTTTAATCATCTGTTTGATCCAAACCATTTTTGAACAATTCAATGCTGCTGCCACATACTTAGCTTCTACTGTTGACTGAGAGATACAATTCTTCTTTTTGCTTGTCCAAGGAACCAACCTGTCTCCAAGAAATACAACTCTTCTTGAGGTACTCTTTCTATCATCAACATAACCTACCCAATTTGCATCTGTATACACATGAATTTGTATATTCTCTGAGTTAGGATACCATAAAACATAGTCTATAGTCCCCTTTAAGTATCTCAATATTCTTTTTATTGCCATTAGGTGATTTTGTTTAGGTTCAGCTACAAATCTTCCAACAATGCCAACTACATTAGAAATATCTGGTCTAGATTGAGTAAGATATATGAGTTTTCCAATCATAGACTTGTATAGTGTCTTGTCAACTGCTGTGGAATCATCATCTTTCTTCCTATTATCATGGGGGTGCTTACTGGTTTTCAATCTTCCATTTTGAAAGTCTTCAATATCTCCTTCACATACTTAGACTCATTTATGAATATGCCTTTGTCTGTTTGTTTTACATTCAATCCCAAAAAATATTTGATAGGTTGAATCATGCTTATTTCAAACTCACTTTGCATCTCTTTGGTGAATTCTGCACTAAGCTTGTCATTACCTCCAAAGATAATATTGTAGACATCTAAAATCATCCTTATATTAATTTAATTAATATTCCCATAGCATTATAATTAATTTTAATTAATTAATTATATTTGTTATATTCTTCTATTTATTTAATTAAATATAATTCACTTTCCTTAGTATTTAAATTTAATTTAAATACTATCCCCTTTAATGTATTAAATTTCATTTATATACATTACCCCTCATTAATCCCTTTTAAATAAATTTTTAATTTATTTATTCCTCTACATGACTTAAACTATAATTAATCTAAATTTTAAATTTGGATTAAGCTAATTTGAACCTAGATCCTACCCTACCTCACATCACTCTCACAAAATAAACCTACTCACTAATTAACTAAGGTTAATTAGGCTAATTTCTTGATTCCTACAACAATTAGTCCTAATTATTTGCTCACACATGTGTGAGCGAAGTTCCAAAAATCCACTTTTCCAAATAATAATTATTTTGTGCCAACAAGGTTTCTTACACTTATGATGACACCCTCTTACACTTTCTAAAAGTGTCTCATTGGCCCAAAACGCTTACACCTCTTACAAGATCCTTCACATGTGTACTTTAAGTACACTTTGACCCATCACATCCAAAGTTGCTCACACATGTGTGAGCAAAGTGAGCCTCTTGCATGGCTTATGTGTCCCTCATGTGGCACCTAT